>WOXC01005545.1:0-235000 GCA_011680675.1 Gymnobelideus leadbeateri
GGGCATACTTAGTAAGACTTTACTGAATAAGCTACTGATTGTACTTTGAGATATTGTTACAGATAAGAGACTAATTGAGTTAATCAAGACTTTGCCCCATGAGTGGAAGACTTGTACTTTGAAAACTGATGTAACTGATTGAGTTAACTTAAGAGTGACTATTTTTTGAATTTACTGATAAGTGGACTGAGTTAACATTTGCCCCATGAGTGGAAGACTTGGACTATTGTATTTTGAGATTATATTGTGATTTTCTTATGTACCTGGAAAATGTGACCTAAGAGATGTTTAGTGCTAATTCAAATGTAAATTGTATATGCTATGGGCATGAAAGATCTTGGGGCCGAATGTAATGGAAATGCAGATTTAAAGATCTTCCCTGCCCCTAGCATAAGTGCACCTGGAGCCTGTGGTGGGAGGCTTGTTTTTCAGGAAAGCCCCACACCTTGATACTTTGTGATTGGGCAGTGGGTCCAGAAGGTTGTTACATTCTCTGAGCCAGGAGAAGGCTATATAAACCCTTAGGAGAGGCTTTGCTTTGGGGGCTCACTTTGAGAAGTGTTGTGTGATTTGACCAGATGAGACTCTGGGAAGCCATTGTTGAGAGCCCCCCAGCTTTGAAAACCCAGATGTTGATGCTTCCCTCTCTGGTAACTGTGATTTAGTATTGATATAATGGTAGGACAGTTTGGAAGCCTGTCTGTTTGATCTGTAAGTTCTGTAACTCTGAAGTTCGGGGTGCTGACCTTTTTCCCCTGAACTAGGTAATGTATGTTTGTTTGATTAAAGTAAGCTTGTTAACTGATTTTGAGTTGCTTTCCTTTTGAAAAGCAGATCTAAGAACCTGTGTTGGCAGTCACCCTGGGGATGTTGGGGTGCTTGCTGCTACATATATGAACAATGTGAGGATCACGTGATGCACAATTAGGGAGTTTTCTCCCCTTGCAAGGTTTTCTTAGAAAACTTCTTATCCATATTGTTCTTTGGAATACTATGACTGATGTCCATTCCATGCTGGGTGACAGGTAATAAACATTTTTTCGCATTGAGGATACTCTTTTTTTCCCTTTTGAGATCATTCTATTAATGTATCAGGTACATACCAGTATCCCAATACTAAGCAAGACTATTTTATTAATACTTTCTCCATTCATCCCACAATTCAACCTTCAGTGACTCCAAATTTATCAGTGCTGCCATAAGTGCATACCCATTGGATAAGTGAAACTCTGGCAATTGTTGCATCAAATGCCATACCACTGATGTCTCTAAATATAAAACTTTCTTCCCGCTTCCCCTTGTCTCACAAAGAATGAATTGTCAGTTTTAAAGGGTAATATATGTTTTGGGCATAGGGGTCCTAAGGGGAGAATACTTCTTTTACATAATATCAAGATTTGGCTGCCAGGTTTTTTGTTATTCAGTCATGTCAAACTCTCTTTGATTCCCTTTTGGGTTTTCTTGGCAGATACCAGAATGGTTTGTCATTTTGTTCATTTTGCAGATGAGGAAATTGAGGCAAACTGAGTTAAATGACTTGCCCAGGATCACATAGCTAGTAAGTGACTGAGGCTGGATTTGAACTCAGGAAGCTGAGTCTTCCTGACTTTAGGTCTGACACTCTATCTACTGTGTCACCTATCTGGTTCCATAGTTGTTAGATTATTACATAGTAAAGAATGAATGTAGACTGGAAGAGTGAGAAGAATTAGAAGCATTTTCAAAATTACTCATACAGACATGATACAGATCAAGTAAGGGAATGTAAACCTTAAGTTCTTACTATTGAGAAGTAATCCTTACTGGGACCCTGTCTGAGTTAGCTGGAGGGTTGACATCAAGGGCTGACTGGTTGTTTCTACTTTGACTATGTTTCCAAATTAAAGCATATATCATACAAAATGGAGCTCAGCCATGTCAACCCTGATAAAGATTATCATTAGGACCTCAAACAAGTATTCTGGAAGGATTTCAAAGTTTGAGTCTCTTTTTAATGTGATAAGAGTTCACAGAAACCGTATACTGTCAGAGTTAGAAGGCCCTACAAAACATCATGAAATGAATAAATGAATGAAAGAGTGAATGAATGAAAAATCTTTTATTTAGCACCTCTTACATGCAAGTACCTCTTACATGCAAAGTACTATGTAAAGTACTGAGGAAATAAAAAGATTAGTAACAAAATCCTTGGTCTCAAAGACTTCATATTCTAATAGAAAAGATAATAGAGGTATTTTTTTTCAGCAATGAGTCAAATGGAAAGATCTCATGGCCTTTAGAATGTTAGAACATAGAACATAAAATATAACGTGCAGTAACAAGGAATAAAAGTCTAGATCCATCTAGACTAGCAGTTCTCAAATTGTATTCTTTGCATCTCTGAGAGCCCCTGAAGTCCTTCTAGGGGATCCACTAGGTGAAAACTATTTTCCTATTAATTCTAAGACTTTTTGTCTGTTGAAATACTCCAATTACATATCCGAGTGAGGCCAGATTTTCTCCATATACTTCAACCAAAACAACATATTAAAACAGATTGAATGCAGGAGGAGATATGAGAATCCAGCTGTCTTCTATTAAGTCAAACATTAAAATGATTTGCAAAAAAAATATGTAAAACAATGCCACTCAGAATTTTTTTGGAAAATAAAGTTGTTTTCATGAAATATTCTTTATGTTAATGCATAAATGGTTTATTATTTTAGTCAAGTTCGTAAATATTTGTTAAAATATCCATTTTCATTTCTAATATGAAAACATCAATAGCTATAACACACACACACACACACACACACACACACACACACACACCCCTGTTTGAGGGATCCTCAACAGTTTTAAGAGGTCCTAAGAACAAAATATGAGAGAGGGCAAAGAGATAAGGGAGAAGGGAACTAGCATTTATTAAGCTATTAGTATATGGCAGAGATTTTGCTAAGCATTTGATTTTATTTTTTAAGTCAATGTATTTTTAGTTTTCAACATTCTTTTCCATAAGTTTTAAGTTTTCTCCCCCTCCCTCCCCTCATTCTTCCCTAAAACAGAATGCAATATGACGTAGGCTTGCTAAGTATTTTATAAAGATTTTTTAATCTGGGGCAGCTAGGTAGAACAGTGAAAAGAGCCCCAGCCCTGGAATCAGAAGGGCCTAAGTTCAAACCCATCCTCGAACACTTAACAAGTACTCACTGTTTGAACTTGGGCAAGTCACTTAACCCCAATTGTCCTGCCATTCTCTCTCCAAAAAAAAAAAAAAAAGGAATATTTAATCTGATTCTCATAGGAATTGTGGAAATAAATATTATTGTTAATTCTATTTCGCAGACGGGAAAATTGAAGGAGAAAGAGATTAAGCAATTTCTCCAGGATCACACAGCTAATAAGCGTGTGCAGCTGGATTTGAATTTAGGACTTCCTCTTTCTAGGTCCATGCTCCAGAAAGGCTTACCTTTCTGATCCAAGGGATTTAGGGTAATAGTCAGGTATCTGGTTGGGTGGAGATGATCATGGAGAATTTGGGTTGAATTAATCTTCCCTGCAGCAAAGGAAATTATTTTTCTTAAGTGATATTGTGAATTTTCATTCACTTAATAAACTCCAGAGGTGAAATATTACCTCTAAGAGAAAATATAAATTGCTTGTCTTGATTGATGCTCTCTATACCACTATGCTTGTGCACTCAATACAGCCACTGAAGCTGAGATGAAACAAAGTATGGATTGGCTCTCTGCTGCATGTGCTAATTTTGGCCTGACAACACCAAGAAAATAGAGATTCTCTACCCGCCAGTACTGCACCATCCATACGTGGAACCAATGGTTAAAGCAAATGCAAAAAATTCGGAATTCTGTGGATAAGTTCATTTACCTTGGCAGTATACTTTCCAGGGATGTCCATATACATGATGAAATTGACACACACATTGCCAGAGATAGCTCACTATTTGAAGGAAAGTGTGGGGAGAGAAGATGTATTTGACTGCTTTCCCAACTGAAGGTCTACAGAATCCTTGTGCTGACCTCATTATTGTATACTTGTAAAACCTGGACATTATACTAGCACCATGCCAGAAAACCGAATAGCTTCTATTTCAATTGTTTTAGGAGGGTTCTAAAGATCACCTGGCATGATAAGGCATCAGACACTGAGATGCTTTCTTGAGTAGAGCTGCCAAGCATTCAAACTTTGCTACAGAGAGCACAATTCTGATGCGCTAGCCATATTTTTTTTTTTTTTTTAAGCAATTGGGGTTAAGTAACTTGCTCAAGGTTACAGGGCTAGTCATTTGATTTATGCGTGGGTGCTCATTTTCAGAGGCCGGATCTGATCTCGGGTCATCCACTCCGAGGCCGGCGCTCTTACTCACTGCGCCACCTAGCCGCCCCTTTAGGGCAATTGGGGTTAAGTAACTTGCCCAAGGTCACACGGCTAGGTTTTTGTTTGTGCGGATTAAGTGTCGGAGGCCGGCTCCGAACTCAGGTCCTTCTGATTCCAGGGCCGGCGCTCTATTCACTGCGCCACCTAGCCGCCCCAACTAGCCATATTTTTGAATGACAAGTGTACTTTTGCCTAAAAGACTATTTTATGGAGAACTCATACAAGACACTCACACAGAGGTCAGAAGGATCTCAGATACAAGGATACTCTCCAGGTCTATCTGCAGCATTTGGGGATTAACTATAAAGAATAAGAGACACAGGATCCACAATGTTCTGTATAAACAAAACAGAATTGCAACAGGTCAAAAGAAACAATGTGATGTGAAAATTTAGACATTTCCACTTCTAAAGTTCACATGGACTATTTGTGCCAGACCTGTGGTAGTATTGGTCTGAGCTTGTATTGGTCTGATCAGTTGGACACAATGTACTTGACCCCAACATAACAATGTTTTATGGATCCTCTTCAAGAATGAAGGACAACAACCAATCATATCAATAAGGGGCTAAGAGAAGAGAAAGATCAATATTCTTCTTCTTACTGCGCCGCCCCCTCCCCACAATCCTCCTGTCAAATGAATTGCAGAAGGCAGAAAGGGAAGGAAAGAAATGGGGAGGATATTCCAATATGTTCTAAAACTGAATCAAAAATAGCCCATTAACTCATCTGAGAAAGACCACTGGAAGTGACCTGTTTCAGTATATGCTAAAATTTCTTCAGTCTTCAAAGAAAATTTAAATAGCAGAGTAGATCTTATCTCCATCTTCCAGCTACTTGCACCAAATGTCCTCATTTTCTATGTGAATGTTTTCCCAAAACATTTTGCTTGCCTGCTCAGAGACTCAGTTGTACGTCACAAGAAATATATTGTAAATAATCCCTCTTCATCCCTTTTGCCCTCCATGGGAAGGGAGGAAGAGAATAAGCATTTATTAAGCACATAGTATTTACCAGACACTGTGCTTCTGCATATGGTTTGTTCTTCATTCTTGAAGAGGACCATGGCATCAAGGAAATGATGACGTGAATTGTAATTGAATTGAATTGAAATGAGGGAAGACTATGCAAAATCTATCCTGTCCTTTACAAATATTATACCATTTCATTCTCAAAAAATCCCTGGGATTTTACAGTTAAGGAAACTGAGGCTGACAAGATAGGTGACGTACTTATGGTCACACAACTTGTGTCTGAATTCAGTTTTTTCCTCAGGTCTTCCTGACTTGAGATCTAACACTCTATCCACTATGCCATATAACTGCATCTGACTTAGCAACTTACTTAGCATTGACTTAGTAATGGAAAATTGGAAGCATAATATTCAGTGGTCTGAAGCTATTATATGTAATAATGGATCTGGGTTGGGCAGGTAGAAAAGATAGGGGAGAATTCAATAGAACTGTCCATCTTAAATCCCCTTAGAGAATATATGAACTTGTCCTAAATCAGGAAGGAGTCAATCTTCTCCTTTTGTCCTGCTCTCACCTGTGGAAACTTGATTCCCCCCTGAAACTCAAGTAGTTATTTCTGAGAGAACTTATCCAAAGAGATTAAAAATAATGAATCAGAGAACCCTGAGTAAGTTACCAATAAGTACAGAAAGGAGATAGACCTTGGTGCAGACAGATTCAAGTTGAATCTCTTTGTGTGGAAACTGGTTAAAACCATGTATGACATGCCATAAGGGAAAAAAGAAAGTGCTTTTAGAACCAGACATTGATCTCTGTGACCCAAATTGGTCCCCAAACCATAGAATCTAAGAGGGTACCTAGTTCAACCTGCATCTGAATTAAATTCTCTCTGTAGATGGATACCCACGAACTCCTAAGTCTGTCCATCCTACCTTTGATAATCTCTACTTATGAAGACATTTTCTTTTACACAAAACCTAAATCTACCTCTTTCCAATTTCTGAAAACAGAGCAAATTGATCCTCTCCCCAAGACAGAACAAATAGATGAAGACAGTTATTAAATTCTTGGTCTTTTCCTGTCCCTTCTCCAGAATTCACTTTTCTTGTTCTTTAAACTTTTCCTCATAGGGCATACTCCCTATACCTTATGTCCTTTGCTAAAATATAGGTAAGCCACGTCTATTCTATTTTCTGATTACCATCAGGAAAAGATGCAATGTTATTCTGGAATGATTTCTTCTTGATGAAACTGTGGTGACTATGCTCAAAATTTCCTCTTTCCTAAAGATATTCTCTAACCATCTCTTTAATAACAAATAACAGAATTTTGCCAGGAATTGAATACAAGTACATTGTGCTATAGTTATCATTCTCCAGTTTCTTCCCTTTTTTGGAAATGAGGACAACATTTGCCCTTCTATTACCGGCCCCTTTCATTCATCAAGATGTTTCAAAGATTGATGACAGTGGTTCTGAAATCCTATTTCCCAGTATTTTCCAAGATATATTTTTTTTCTGGTATTGGTGATCTGGTCTGATACTTGGAGCCTTAAATTATAATATGTTCTTATTATTTCGCCATGGAATTTAGAGCTATTAATGAGTGCCATGTACCTCAGATACATTAATTATCTTATTCTTTTGACTTAGGTATTTATGAAAACCTTTGTGACCTTTAAAGGAATGACAAAAGTCACAGGCACTCTTTGGTACTGCTTTTCTCTCATCCATCTTAATTCAATAAAAACTTTTTCTATGTCCTGACTCTTTTTAAGGCAGACTGTTTAGAACCTCCTTCCCACAACATGTGCATGTATACGTGTGCGTGTGTGTGTGTGTGTGTGTGTGGAAAGCATCTTTTAAATGTCATTGAAAAGACTCAAAAAGATAGTAGCTTTTGCTAACACGGTCTTGTTTGACTACAAAAGGAACCTGCACTCTAGTTCACTTCCCAAGCTAAATATTTTGTTCTCTCTGCTATACTGTTGACTCCTATTTCCGTTCTTCTCCTCAGTCTGACTCCTCCATTTCTCTTACACCTTCTTCTCTTTTGTCCCATTCATAAAATGGAAGTTTCTTAAGAAGATTGAGTTGTTCTTATATAATTTCTGCACAATTCAAAACAAGACGATTGCTAATGAGTTCATGACTTTACTACCATTATTTTTTTGGTCTTAAACTGCCTTCAATCTAGTTAGTATATCTCTATTTTCCTCCACAGAAAAAAACAAAGTCATTGGGAAATTATTTCCTGAATAGCCTCTTCAGAAATGTAGTCCGCAAAAATTATTCTCCCCCTTCATTTGCCATAACTATAAATATATCAGTATCAGTGACTTCACAATCCTTTATTACTGATCCATCAAATTATATGCATTTTCCAGAAACACTATTGCTCCATTCCAAAGCAGCCAAGAGACCAACTATTTCTCTTTGATAGTCATATAATGAGAATTTCATATAAAAAAGGCATATTGCCAATATTCCCCTTTAAAATGTGGGAATTAAATATAGGTGGATGCCAGTGGTTGCTAGACTCAGATTTGACACTTGGGAAAATTGCTGCTATTAAATCATGTGGGTGTGTTGGGAGTAGTAGCAACATCATGAAAATATAATGTTATTTATTGAAATGGGAGTAAGGACATTTGGGTTCTATTCCAAGTACCACACCTGCATGATCTGAGGACAGACATTATTAACCTTTTGTGTGTGTGTGTGTGTGTGTGTGTGTGTCTGTCTGTCTGTCTGTGTGTTAGGGATCCTTTTGGCAATCTTGTAAAGTCTACAGACTCATTCTCAGACATTTTTAAAGGATAAAATAAAACAGAGGCTTACAAATGAATTCCATTGTGTATAAATACAATTATTAAAATAGTTTATAAATGTAGCAGAGGAGTAGGCTTCATATGTGTAGAGAGACCCACATTTTACAAAACTCACCAATGATTATCAAGAACATCAAAAGAAACAGCTCCAGCCTCTTCTTCTCCCACTCTTATCCAAGGGAGACCTTTATTCCTGCCAGGAGGGGAAGGAAGAGGTTGGGGTCAGAGGCTGCTTGTCTCTCCTCAGAGAGAAGAAACACCTGGCTAGAAGTATATCCATCTGTTTCTTCAAAGAATGTTGGTCTAAGGGTTCAGGTTCCATCTGACTTCAATTTATTATGTAATTTCTGTGGGGAAGTGAGACTCCAAACTCCAAGACTAAAGCTTGACCACTTTTCCATCATACCTATTCCATAATAAACATAAATAGAGAATAGTAGGGAAAATTATCCAAATCATGGCAAACTAGAAATCAGAGAAAGTATACATAGGAGAATATATACCAGACAGTGCAAATGATACTCTCCCATTAAGAACAAGATAAATCAGTTCAGTGAAGAGAGAATGCCCTGGATTTCATTCAAGGAGAAACTCCCCAAAGTCTCTCATGTAGCAAGAGACATATTGGAGACTGCTAGCTCCTCCCAGGTCTTACCAGAATCTCTTCCTTCAACCTGAAGTGTGATGGGCCTCTTCCATTTAATCTCTTTAAGTTGGAAGCCAGAAGAGCCTGAAGTGACTTGACACTTGAAGAGTCAAAGTATTACTATTCCCAAAGTGGACTGACCCTGAATCATCCCAAAGAGGGACTCCCACTGAATGATATTAAAGGGGAATAGCAAAAGTTTGACTCTCTCCTTTCACCAATTCTGCCCCATTCCTCATAGAATTTAGGGCCTTCATCTCCACCAATAAGGAAAGAATATCATACCAATGAGTCTTGGGATAGGGATTACATACAATTTACAGATTATGGTCAAAATACTGCCTTAGACCACTAAGTGAGATTTTCTGTGCCAGGTTTGCTGTAGAATATATTATTTAGCTTAGATTTAATTCTATTGGGTACATATTTATTAAATACCTGCTCTGCGTACAATTATATGAGTACTGTGCCTTGAATACATACACACAAATATTAAGTAAACACATGGCTGTTCACCTCATGAAGCTTACAATCTCATAGAAAGTTATGATACACATTCAAAAGCTACAAAACAAATTAAATAATTATGGGAAAAATCACAGTTCTATATTTGGTTCTGGTAAGGAAAGGTATTTTCTAGTTGGAAATTAAAAAAAAAAACACAATTAAAGGAAAAATGTCATTTATATGACCAAGGCCCTTCTTTCCAGAAAGTATGGAGAATAAGAGAGTAACCATGACTGGAAGAATGTGAAATTAGTCCCTCTGCCATGGACCAATTGATGTTACCAATGCTCAAAGTGCAGAAAAATTTTTCTTGAAAAATAAAAGTTATAGGGGATTTTAAAAAATGTCTTTCCATTCTTTCAGTTATCAGAGAATATTAGGTTTCCTTTTACAGAAGAAAATGAAAAATAGACATCAATTTAAAAACAAAGAAACAAACCAACAAAAACACAATCAAATGAGAAAGAAACTGGATCTGAAGGAGCAGAGGGATATTTGGACCTCTGTAAGGAGATTACAAGGTAGAAGAATATTTCTTCTACCTTTTAAGCTACGTTTTTCCTATATTATGAGTAATGTAAGAAGATGTACTGCATTGAACAGTTGGAGATGAGGAATATGAGGTTTTCCGTAAGAGGGAGATGGGCCCTATGAGCAAGAAGGATCTTCTTCTCCCTGGAATAATAATCTATGGGATGCTCAATCAGTTGAAAGGTCATCTGCTAAGGTTCATAGGAATAAGAGATGAGAGCTAGTGTTTGGTGATTGCTTGCTGAGTGAACTCCCATCTGATAAGCTTAATTATCTACCTGAGATCATAAATAGAGAACCTTACTATCACCCTAAGGCACGGATCTAGGATGTGACACAGAATCGAACAAGAAATAGCTGTCCAAACCTCAGCATTACCATCTGCTTTTGTTGACTTACATAAATGTACCTGATATAACCAGTAAGTATATGGAAGACATTCCTAAGACTAATGAAATCTTGGGCAAGAAACTGAAGACCTTAGGTTTGCAGGTGGACATTTCTTCCTAGCTGCCAACTGTAAAGAGAAACAAATTATGGTTGTGAATATCTGGTTCAGAAAATGGTTTTGAATTTCTGGGTCATTACTTAAGCTGCAGCACTGATGAATTCCTGGCCAGGGAAGAATATACCTTGTAAGGGTCTGAGTAAGGATCTATTTTCCTGAAATGTTTCAGATATGATAGAAAGGTTTTTAAACTGAAAGGAAAGAGGAAAATAAAATAGTCTGGGCATATCCACTAAGCTAATTATAATAGAAGCAGGAGTTCTATAACACTCTGGTGAACCCTTCTAAAAATAATATTTTTGAAATTCATAAATTAAAATACATATGATTACAAATAAATCAATTATTTTGAAATAGAGCTATACATACAATACACAATCAATTGTTACATAATATGCATGATATAGATAATATATGTTAGCTTTCTAACAACAATAATTGATAATATATGTTAGCTATCTAACAAGAATGATAAGTCAAGAACTACCCTATAAGGACCTCAATATAGAGAATATTAATAGGAAAGAACAGTAGACATGCTGAGAATTTCAGAGGAGACAAAATCCAAAATCCAAAATCCAAAAGAAGAAACAACAAAGAATGTATATTAAGACAGACAAATTAGAGATCCTGATATAAAGAGGTAAATTTGACACCAGAGGTAGCATTGAGACTTAGTAGGTTGTTGCTATTTAGTCATTTCAGTCATGTTCAAGTTTCTGTGATCTCCTTTTAGGGTTTTCTTGACAAAGATACTAGAGAGGCTTGCCATTTCCTTCTCCAGCTCATTTTATATATGAGGAACCTGAGGCAAAAGGATTAAGTGACTTGTCCAGGGTCACACACCTAGTAAGTGTTTAAGGCTAGATGTGACAAGTCTTACTGACTCAATACCTAGCACTCTATCCACTGGGTTACCTCGCTTCTCAGATATGATAGGAATGAACCCCAAATTAAAATCTGTCCCTGGAAGGCTATAATTTATCAAAAGGGAACAGAATATGTTAAAGGGAAGTGGGTAAGAGACAGTTTATATTAACCATATTCTTGCAAAAATATACAAAAACTAGATCTGGAAAGAGTGTTGATGAATGTTTCCAGTGAAGGTGGAAACAGATGTGATCAAATTAATAGAGAAAGGCCTGAAAAAAATCAGACCATATGAGGAAATGTTGCAGAAACTGGGTATGTTTATCCTGGAGAAGAAAATTAGGCATGGTATGTTCACTGAGTCCAACTATTTGAAAACTTATTATGAGAAAAAAAAAAAAGAAAAAGAAAAAGACTTACCCTGCTTGGCCCTAAAGAGCAAAACGAGAATCACTGAGTGGAAGTGTCAGAGGTAAATTGAGGCTTGATTAAAGAACAAACTTCTGAACAATTAGTACTATCCTAAAGTGGAAGGGCAGCCTCAGGAACTTATTGATTCCTCTTCACTAGAGCTCTTTAACAAAGGTGAATGACCATTTATTAGATAGGTTGTAGACACTGCTGTAACCTCTTACTTAGGAACAGTTTATATTATTTGGCCTCTGAGAGCCATTTCAACTTTGAGATTCTGTAACTGGGAAATGAACCTTGAAAAATAGATAGGAAGAGAACAGGGAAATATGGTAGGCAATGGCCTGGGGTAGAAAACAACTATTTATCTTGCTAGCTGAGCTCTCTCTCTCTCTCTCTCTCTCTCTCTCTCTCTCTCTCTCTCTCTCTCTATCTCCTTCTCCTTCTCCTTTATCCCTCTCTCCATACACATATATCATCCATGCAACTTATAAAATAATATGTTTATGTGTGTATATACATATATGCATGTGCACACATATATGCATATGCATATATGTATGCACATTAAAGTGTTATAAACTCTCCAAAGCTTGAAGCATAAACTGTTAACTATTTGTTGTTGTTACTGTGGTTGTCATTGTTTTCTTGTTGATCACAATTCTCCAACAACATATTAGGAAATGGGATGATGGGATAAGGTTAATACCAGTAACTTAAACCATAACTCTTTCTCTTCCTCTCCCTCCTTCTCTTCATCCTCCTCTTCCTCCTCCTCCTTCTTCTTATTGGATAATTTCAGGCTCCAGACAAGGCCTTCCTTTCCACATTCTTTTAATATTGCAAATATGATTCAGAGCTTCAGACTGCATTTTGATGTTTTTACTTGGAAGTGGAGACTTGGCTGATTATTTGATCAAGATTTTCCAGTTGGGGGAGATTGGCAAAGATAATTCTCTCCCAGACCTAAAGTACTCTGATTCTATATCTTCTGGAATTTTCTAAATTCCTTTTTAGTTATTTTGTTTTGGTTTATGGTGACTTTTTTTGACCATATTAAACAAAACATTTATAGATCAAAGGCTTAGAAGGGACATTAGGGAGCACATAATCCAAACCCTTCTTTCAAATGCATGAGTGAATGAAAAAACAAACAAACAAACAAACAAAAAACAGTTACTTTGTGAAAAGCATGGGCATATAAATAGAAAATAAAAAAAAATTCTGCTCTCTGGAAATTGATTTTTTATTGTGGAAAGACAGATAAGGAAACTGAGGCCCAAGTAGGGATAATGGCTTTTATTTTTAGTTATTGATTTTTTTTATAACAGGGAAGGGAATAAACATTTACATAGCATCATCTACTATGGTAAGACACAGTGCTAAACACTTTACAAATGTTATTTCATTTGAGAATCACAACAACCCAGATGGGGTTTGTGATGTGATTATCCTAATTTTTTTTTTATAACTGAAGAAACTGAGACAAATCAAAGTTAAGAGAGTTGCCCACAGCCACATAATTAGTAAGGCCATATTAGAACTCAGTGTTCTATCCATTGCATAGCAAGAAATTAATGCCTAGGAAACTAGCATCAAGTGGCCATTCCAGAATTCAAACCCTGTCATTCTGTTTTGTACTTGCCATCCTCCTAGCAGACACTAACACTGCTTTTGGAAAGGTATTACTAGAATTTGGTTGAATTTCTAGTTTGAGAGGTAAATGTACTGTTTATGGAGCAAACCATAAAACTCAGTCCCTACTGGGAAAGACCACTACCTCCCAGCATATTGAAATATTTTTGTTTACTTGGTTGACAAAACATAAGTAATTTTTACACTCTTCTTATCATTCTATACTTGTGCTGCCTGCAGTTACAACGGTTCATACTTATATAGGCCTTTAAAAGGTACATATTGGACAAGAGTACAAGGTAAGTAATGCAGACATTGCTATTCTCTACATTTTTCAGATTAGGAATGATGAGTGCAGAGACATTGTGTGAAAAGTCACATGGCCAAAAAGTATGAAAGAAAGGGAATGAAAGAAATTCATATGCTCTTTTGCCTATGACCTGCTGCATTTCAGTGTTTCCTGCTATTTTTGGTGGGGGGGAGTCATGGGAGGAGGTGACAGTAGCAAATTTATTGTCTCAGTGGTGTAGGTGGCTCCTTACAAAAAAAGAATTTCCCTTGTCGAAAGAAATATAAGACCATTGTTTAGCCACTTCCAGTTCCCTGGGCCACAGAGAATTCATACCACTTTCTCAGCTTCACACAGTCAATTTGTATCCATGGTGAGATCTGAACTCAGGAAAAAACAACTCCAAGGTTGAATATCCAATCCTACATACTCACAATACATTTTATGCAAAAGAAATGACAATACTCAAGGTACGATGGATGTTCATTTCAATGCACAAAGAGTTCCTTAGACCAGAGATGTCTAATATTTAACTTAAAGGAAACCCTAGTATTCCTCAGTAAGGTCAAAACCACTTTTAAAGGTTATAGGGAAATATTTACAGAACAAAAAAATATAATAAATCATATATGGCATTATTATGTATTTCTAAATCAACGTGAATTTTCAGAGAACCTTTCTTGTAGCTCAATCATGTCTGGCTCTTTATGGCCCCATTTGGGGTTTTCTTGGCAAAGATACTGTAGTAGTTTGCCATTTCTTTCACCAGTTCATTTTATAGATGAGGAAACTTAGATAAACAGGGTTAAGTGATTAGTTCAGGGTCACACACCTAGTGAGTATCTGAAATCAGAGATACGAATCTTCCAGACTTCCTACTATTCATTGTGTCACCTAGATACCCTTAGAACAGGGATCCTTATGTACAGTTTAAGTGGCTTCAATTCCTATTTGAGTTTGATAACACTGCCTAAAATTGTGGAAGGGGGAGAAATAATGAATTCATTACATAAACTATCATAAAGCATGTTTTGTGTTAAAGGGTTTCAAGTTTCTGCTGCTACTCCAAGAAAAACCAACAAATAACACTAAATTATGTATGTAATTAATGTCTAATATTTGTTTACCCACAAGATGCTTCCTTCTTTAGGCAGAAACATTTAGTAATTTTATGAAAATCTACTCTTGGTTTGTTCAGAAATAGCTAATGCTTTTAGAGAAGATTAAGGTCCTGAAATATTCTTTCAACCTCAGCATAGCCTCACCATTTTCAATGATTCAGTCTTTAGTAAGAACACACATTCCTGTCTGTTGGAAGAGAATTACAGTCAAGTGCCATTATAAAGCACGTAGCTAGACCAGAAATCACTATTTGCACATGGGAGGGTGCCTTTCTCATTATGTACAGAAAGCCTATAATAGAAGTAACTCAGTTATGGCCTGGCAACCCTGGAGTTCTGTAGAATCATGAATGAAGAAAAATAATGCTATTCCTAATAGTATTCTTTCTGTGATTAAAAGAAATGGTATATTCTCTGCAAGATCTAAAATTTTATTATAACAGGGAAACTCTGAGACTTAAGGAATAATAAAAGACAGAATCTTTTCCAGGGAGATGAGAGCTCGAATGGAATTTGGAACATCTTGTAGGATGTTCAAGTTTCAAAAGACATTAAAAATAATATATAATTCAATGCTTTTACTTTATAAATAAGGAAACTGAGACGGAGAAAATTTGTGACTTGCTCAGGGTGAATGAATATTATAATGCAAAAGTAGGAGTATGGGAACCAAGTATTCGAATTCTTGCTGTGTCACAGAGTTCATAGAGACTTAGCCAAAGAAAATGTCAAGTAGATCAATATACCATTGGCATGTATCATAGGAAGTTTTACTCTATGGGTAAAATGGTTGGATGTGGATCATTATCTAAGGACTTCCAGTGCTTGATTGGCAATGTAGACAAAGTCAGTCAGGAATGTCACTGCTCAGGGATGCCACAACTGGGCTTTTTACAAAGGGACAAAATATTGCTTAGAAGCAAATTGACAGAATCCAAAGTTGCTAAATTTTACTTTTCATCTACAAAAATGTAAAAATAGATGGAGATATTTCAGGTGTTGTTCATTCATTCTCCAGTTGTATCCCACTCTTTGTGGTCCCATTTGGGATTTTCTTAGCAAAGATGTTAGAGTATTTTGCAATTTTCTTCTCCAGCTTATTTTACAGATGAGGAAACTGAAGCCAACAGGGTTAAGTGACTTACCCAGAGTCATACAGCTAGGAAGTGTCTGAGGCTGGATTAGAATTTAGGAAAATAAGTCTACCTGACTCCAGGCCCAGCACTCCAGATTCCTAAGCACATATTACCCCATTCATTTTGGGATATTTTATAGAATCACACTTAAAACCTCTATTTGATATCTCTAGAAATACTAAAATAAATATTGTTTCTGCAGTCTAAGAAGTCCTCCAGACCTTTCCTTTTATCAGAGTGAAAAGAACAAAAGCTAAGTCTTTCCTTTGAAATGGAGTCCAGGTGATGACCAAACTCAATTCTTGTCAAGGTGAGACCCTGGCTTCCCCACCCACTTGAATTGATTAGTTTGATGTCTCACCAGGGAACTAAGGTTTCTGTTTTGCAATTCAAGTTTAAAATATTGATGACAGAAAGGAACTTTTAATGAGAAGTGATGTGGGAAGGAGCTGAATAGTAACAAACCAGCAATGTTAACATAAGATTGTATTTTAACATGTTATGATCCTTGTTCCTGATTACCATAAATGTTAATTCAGATAATTTGGGGGCAGAGTTTATGGCAGAGAGAATGGAGGTCTCCACCTTTTTTGGACAATTCTCTCTCTAAGCTGGAAATGACTTAGAGATAACATTTTTTTTTTTTCTGGCAGATTTGAGCCAATTAACAGAACACTTTATTGGTATCAATATCTTTAACAATGTGGCCTAAAGTCCTTAGAACCCTTTACCTGAAAAAAACTCAGAAATTATTTAATCTAGTCCTTATTCACAAGAAATCATCTTCCAACATCTGCTTGAACACCTTGGTGTTAAGGAGCTTACTATCTTTCTTATGGCAACTTACTTCAATGTTTTGGTAACTGGGGTTTTAATGTATAGGCATTTACTCAAAGGGTAAACATAATCACAAATTCATCAAGCATTTATGATTACAATTACATTAGAATTCACTAAATAACTTTCTTGAAAGTCTCTTTAAGATCAGGAAATATGCCCCTATTTTTCTCCAATATTATACAAGGAAAATAGTGGAAAGAACAGTTTAATTGGAGGCCAGTTTCCTGACTCCAAGTTCAACTTTGATGCTTGGCTAGATTGCTTGATTTATCTGAGTTTTATTTTCCTAATCTGTCAAATGGACACAATGAAAT
This sequence comes from Gymnobelideus leadbeateri, assembly GCA_011680675.1. Lineage (NCBI taxonomy): Eukaryota > Metazoa > Chordata > Mammalia > Diprotodontia > Petauridae > Gymnobelideus > Gymnobelideus leadbeateri. Next base: position 16,990 of record WOXC01005545.1, read on the forward strand.
GTCCTTTATTTCAAAGACTGTTATGAGGTGAATAATTGACATTTATATAAAACTTTCCGTTGTGCAAAGCTGTTTTTTAATATTTGAACCCCACCACAACACTGCGATGTAAAAATACAGGCATTATTACTCTCATTTACAAATAACTTATCCTTGTTCACATAACTAATATCAAAGGTATGGTTTGAACCAGGGCCTTGATCAGCTTTACCTTTATTGTTCTTCCTACTATATTTCATTATTTCATTCAAATTATTTACTTTAAGTAAAGGATTATATGTAGTAAATGCTAGTTATTATTGTCAAGTGCATCGGATTATACATTTAGAGTTGGAAAGGACCTATCTCGTTTAAAAATGAGGAAAAAAATCCCTAAAATATAGAGTGATTAAATGAATTTCCCAAGATTCCATGGTAGTGGATAAAGAGTTGAACTAAGATTTGAACCAAAGTCATTTTGACTCTGAGTCTGGAACTCTTTCAACTATACCACCTTTCGTTTTGCTTCAACAAAACTGAGGGAGACATTATAAAAAAAAACTGAGACTTTGTTGCATAAGAAACTCTCTTAGTGAGGAAAATCCCTCTGCCAACATGTATCAGCATTTTCTCTGCAACCTATAGTCTCAGAGAGGGGCTTAGAGCATTGAGAAGTTAAATGATTTGTCCAGGTTTATTCAGCCACTATCTGTGAGAGGTTGTCTTTTGTCCTTCATTTTCAAAAGGATCAATCACCCACCAGATGATGTCTTGACTTGTTTGTTGATTGGACTTAAGAGAGGTTATCTACCTTTGGTGTCCAACTGGTCACCCAAAGTTATTAGCCTCACTATCTCTTCCAGAGCCATAGATGTCCAATGGCAAGATAAAAGTCAGAACAACTGACAATGACCTGGGATTCAGTGAAAACCTTAATGTCTTCAATGCCTGACCAAGTTCTAAGAGCTCACCGTGCCTAATTCAGCTACCTTCATGGCCTTTGTAAGAGATTACTCTTATCTTTCCTTTCCACCCAGGGGGAAAACTTCACATGCTTGGAGCAGACGTCTCCTAACTCATCACTGGGTGTGAGGCCTTTAGGTTACCTTCAACCTAGTTTAGCCTGTCTGCTGAGATTGTTTTACTGGGCATGGCTAATGTGAATGCTACAGTTTCTTGGAGACACAGGTGAGAGAGCTAGGTGACCAGTTGGACACCAAAGGTAGATAACCAGTTCTGAAAAGTGTCTGGCACACCCTGATACCAGAGGTACTTGTCCATCTCTATTTACCCCATGTGAGAAGTAGAAACTGAACCAAGGCTTTCTTAGATCTATTCACTATACCACCATGCCTTTAAGTTCAAAGACATTTCATTAAATCAAAGATTCTAGAATGTGTCAGTGGTCATCTAATGCATATCTTATCTCCTACAAGTGGTCCTCCAGACTTCTAGAGATAGCAAACTCATTATTATTCCAAATTAGCCTATATCATTATTAGACAGATTTTATTGACACATTGACCTGAAACATGGCTTCTTGTAATTTCAAATCATAGGTCTACCCTCTGGAATGACAGTCAAGCTGGATGTCTACTCATCCTCAGGCTTGCCACCCCCAATGATATTAGTGGACAATGATCATATCATAACAAAGTGTCCTCAGGCTTAGAATGCACAGTTCCTTTGAATGATTGTTGTGTGTTGTGACTTCTGGCCCATTTTACAATACTGATGAGATGATGATGGTGAGGAGAAAGAGGGGGAGGAGAAGGAAGACAATGATGACCAATGATAGCAATGATGACAATGATGATGAGGATGGTGCTATTTTAGCAATTTAAAATATAAAGGAAGAGGGTATAGCCATTTGGGGAAAAATATGTAATTGAGGGCAAATTCTATTCTGTCTCTAGTTAAGATTAAGAATTAGGAACATTTGAGGATGGTTAAATTGCAAGGGAAGTGAATGAGATGGGGATGTGAATGGTTTATGAGAAAACTCTTTGCATCAACTCTTTTTAAGAAGTTACTGGAATGATCCTACATTAAAATGATTCTTATATCGATGCATGCTTAATTTTTATTTATTCTTCATTGCATTGTGTTTTGGTCTAGATGAACAGAGGACAATTTTTCGATCGAGGGAGATAATAATCCTACTGAACCACATCTGGAGTATTATGGGGTACAGTGTTTATGAAGGATATTTGCAAACTCTTGTGCATCCAGAGGAAAATGACAAGGACAGGAAAGGAGAATAGAAATTTATGTAAAAAATATACCTATTGAAAAAAACTGTGGAAATTTAAATTAGAGAAGAAAAATCTCTGCATCTCATGGTATACCCAATTCCTATATTATTATATTTGTACGTGCAGGTTAAACAGATATTTTTTGTCCTTGGGGAGTAGAATTAAGAGCAACAGTTGGGCATTGTAGAGATGCAGATATAAGGAAAAACGCTCTAAGATTTAGAACATGCCAAAAATGGCACAGGCTACCTATGGAGATAGTAAATACTTCATCCCTTGAAGTCTGAAATCAGTTACAGAGGAAAGCTATGCTTAGGCACAAGTTAGACTAGAAACCCTCTGTAATTCTTGCCAATGTTGAAATTCTAAGGTTTTTTAAAGATTTTTCCCTAATCTCTTCATGTCTTACCAGCCACTTTGCTTGGTTTGGAGTCTTCACACATTATGCTTTCCCACAGGGTAAACTCATCACCAGAAACTTTGTTACCTTAGAGACTTATTTAGCTTTGATACCCAACTCTTTGGGGCATTTAGGTGGCACAGTGAATAGAGTACTAAGCCTGGAGTCAGGTAGATTCATCTTCCTGAGTTGGAATCCGACCTTACACACTTTATACCTGTGTGACTGTGGGCAAGTTTCTTAACCCTGTTTTTCTCAGTTTCCTCATCTGTAAAATAAATTGGAAAAGGAAATAACAAACTACTCCATTATCTTTGCCAACAAAACCTCAGATGGGGTGATGAAGAGTCATAGAAAGATTGAAATGACTGAACAACAACAAATATGATGTCACTAATCACATTCACTCTTTCTACAAAATAAATTCTAACTAAATCAAAATTCCTCAGTCATACCTAGATAAGATGAGTAGATTTTGGATTAGAGATGGGGCAATATAGTGATCCAAAGTTTTGCATTTAGTGCATAGTCCCATCTACAAAGGTCAAGTCAATTGTCATTTATTAATAACCACTTACTATGTGTCAAGCACTATGCTATGGGTTGGGGATACAAAAGAAAAAAAAAAGGCAAATAACAGTCCCTGGCCTCAAGGAGCTCTTATTCTAGTGGTGGACACAATATGCAACCAAATGAATACAAACTTAGCTATAGAAAGGACAAATTGAAATTAATTAACAAAGGTAAACACAGATAATGAAAAACATTCTGATGAGTCTAGAAAGTCTGAACTGGCATATCCTGATGTGTGTCATCTCTCTGGAGAGCTTCCGTTGCATTATTTTTGCTCAAATTAATGGGTGTAATGGGAATGGGAATTTAAAGATCTTACCTGCCCCTTAATAGATCTAGGGGTGAGTTTGAAGACCTCCCCTGATTTGAGAGTAAACTCTGCCCCTTAATAGTCTGAAGGTAATCAAATGGAGCCTGTGGTGGAGGGAATTTGCGGAAGGGTGTAGCAGACCCCACAGGAAGCTTCCCTGCTGTGAAGATAAACTCTGCCCCCACATAGGCTGAATGTAGTCACATGGAGTCTGTGGTGGGAGGAGTTTTCTGAAGGGAAGCAGAGCCCACAGGGAGCTGGTCAGAGCTAGCCAGGGTGGGGGAGAGAGGAGGACCTAAGGCAAGGAGTAGATATTGATCTTGTATTGGTTTGTGGGAAGGCTAAAAGATGCTGTGCCTCTCAGCATTATTATGGCTTCTGAATATCTTTGGTACTATGATGGAATTGGCTTACTGGTTTTGGGACTAGATTTTCTGGTGTCTAAATAAATGCTTCAGTTCTGTCTTCTATCTGGAGAGTTTGGTATATTTTGTAATCAACATCATGCGATATTTATAGTCACAGTATTTATCGTGATTGTGGGTGCTATAAATATTGCATTGGCAGTACAATGGTTTAGACTGAATGCATAAATTCTTGCACTGAGGAAGAATCAACTAAGTAGGTAGATTTTTAAGGAATATAGATTATATAGGTAAATTAGATTGAGAGATTTAATTGATAGGTACTGAGATTGAGGTCAGATAGGATAGACACTTAGTTGGAGTGTTATATTTCAAAACTAAGAGTACATTCTGTTTAAAAACGAGCCATGTTTCAATTGTTTTAAAATAATAGAAAAGTCAACTGCTAAGTAACATATTTTACTCTTGCTAAAGTACATGAAGCTTAAAAATACCAAGGTCATAGATGTAGAGCTAGAAAAAACCTCTGAGATCATGAAGTATTACCCCCCCCCCCCTTGACTTACCTAGTGTGAAACTGAGGCACAGAAAGATTTAGTATCACAAGTAACATAGGTAAGAAATACCAGAGATAGGACTTAACTGAACTGGAATGAGAACTAACACCCATTAACTTCAAACCATGAAACTACAAAAGAAGTGAGAGTCACTTAAAAAAAAAAAAACAACCAAAGTTCTAGCATAACATTCATGGGGTACAACAGGAGATTATCATCACCTTATTTAAAGTGGCACTATTGATTTAGGGGAGAAAGCACTGGTTTTGGACCAAGGATACCTTCCTCCAAACTTTCGTATTATAGTTCAGACTTTTGTACAAGAAGACATAAAGCAGTCTATGTGTATATGGGGTGTTCAGTGAGGACTAGCACCTTGGGTGTGAGTAATTCCCAAGCCCTTTAGGGTTGCTCATTCACCTTTGGTGTCCACCTGTTCCCCAAGTCTTACCTGTAGTTCCAAGAAGCTGTTGCATGCATAGCAACTATACCCCAGTAAAATCTTCTTGGCAGACAGGCTAAATCAGGTTTAGGGTAACCAACAGACCTCAAATCCATTGATGAATAAAGGGGATGTGAAGACTTCCCTCAGCAGAATAGGCAAATAAGAACTCTTTTTTCTGATGGCCATGAAGGTGTCAGAAATAATCATTATGGAGAGGTTAGAACTTGGACAGACATTGATGATACCAAGGTCATCCATTGTATCCTGGGTTATCACCAGTTATTTTGACTTTTGTCTTCCTACTGGAATACAATAACTTTGGAAGAGAGAGTGAGGCTAACTTTGCATCTCTGTGCTTCACTAAAATTCTATTCATGAACAAGTCAAGACATCACCAGATGATGTCGATGATCGTCTTTGAAAACAAAAGACAAACAATAACAAGAACACTGTCTTTCTGAGACTCTGTTATCTTATCTGTAAGACAAGAATTCTTAAGTAGATGATCTTTAGGGTCTCTTCCAGCTCTTTGCTCCTATGACTAAGAAGCGAAAATTTAAACTCTGCTATACTTATTGTATAAGGTTGGATAAGCAGTCACACATCTAGCACCTTCCTACATATCTATATCTATATCTATATCATCTATCTATATCTATATATCTGTATCTGTATTTATATCTATATCTACATCTTTATCTTTACCTTTTTCTATGTCATCTATATCTATATCTATATCTGTATCTATTTCTATACCTACACACAGACAAATATATAAACATGTGTATATATACACTTATATGTATATGTATGTACATGTGTATGTATGTTTGTCCAGGTATGGGATGATTGCAAGATCAGCTTGTCTGTGTGTCAATCTCCTGGTGGGTGCAAAATGAATGAATGAATAGATAAATTATACACACACACACATATATAATCACATATAATCTACAATATACATAGAGACACACAAGTATATGCATATACACATATGTGCACATGTTTACATGTGCACATATGTGTATGTATTGTGTATATATGTATATATTTTTTGTGTGTATATATATATATATACACACACACATATATACATACACACATATGTATATCTCCTTGTATGGAATGATTACAAGATCAGCTTGTTTGTATATGAGTCTCCTGGTGAGTACACAATCAATCAATCAATGTTATATATATATATATATATATAACATATGTATAAGCTATACATATACATACATGTGCATATACACACATGCATATATGCACATATACATACACACATATTTATGCATGTATGTATTTATGTATGCATATGAGCATGTGTGTATGTGTAGTATACCCACCAGGAGACTCTGATACACAAAAAAGTTGATCTTGTAATCAATCATCCCTTACCTGGACCTATCTGGAACCTTATTACTATACCTCCATTGCTTTCTTTCTTTTATAGCTTCCTTAGCAACTTACTCTTTCTCTCTTCATCAAGGAATAGTTTTCAAACTCAGGACATTCTGGTTTTTGAGGAGGGAAGAGAATCAAAAAAGCAATGGATCATTTGCTTCCCTTGACTTATCCTGTACATTTGTGTATGTTATTAACTTCATTTTTGTTTTGTTTTCCTTTTATGTTTGAACTTGGGTTATTGGAGCCTTTGATTTAAAAAAAAGTCAACCTTGTAGAAATCTACTACTTCCTGCCATGCATTTAACCTTAATGTCTCTAGCCTCTAGATCCAACATTTTTGGTGCAAACCAAATATCTCATCTCTAAAACAGCAACTGCTTCACTCCAGAACAAAATCTTTCCTGTTTCTTTTGTGTTTTCTTTAAAGCTAAATAATTAGTAAACTATAACAAATGGCTGAAGCTCATGTTAGCCCACTGTTTTGTTTTGTTGTTAACCACCTTTTATGTCTTAGAAAAAGAAGAAACGATAAGGAGCTGGGGAGAGAACAAAAGTTTCCCCACCCCTGGATATGGTCTCGAGCCACCTAACAGTATTAAATAGAGACAGAGAATAAGAAAGAGAATGACTCAGGAATAAATGTAATATGGATCCCTCTGCTCTAGGAGAAAGGAGATGGAAAGCACTGGGGCTTAGAGTATTGTGTGCCTCTTTTTCTCATCATTGACTGCAATGTCCTCTGCCCACACTTACTCTGCCTTCATTTCAGCAAACAGCCTCAGAGTGCAATTTGTTCTTTCTAGTCCCACAAGACCTCTCTTTAGAAACACCTCTAATAACATCTTCATTGTTTTTTCATCTTGTTTTTCCTAACCATAAATGCACTTACCAAAAGTTGTGGGGGAAAGCTAAGCTTAGGGAACTGGAAACTATCTATCCTTCCTCCAATCTCTCCATCCATTTCAAATGTGGCTACAATCAGTATATCTATCATGGGAACAAGTAATGTTAAGCCTTAATTCCATCATTACTAAGATATGCATGCCATCACTTCCATTAGCTGATAGAAGCTATATGAACATAAGGTATTATTAATATTAAGTCACTTTCCTATGGGCAAAAGCTATAAACCATAGCTACTAGGAATTTTCTTTTTAAAAGTATAATTAAACTTTACAAACTCTACCAACTTGAGGAAGAATGTTCCAACTATGTTACGATTTTCTGAGTGGTGATGATTTGTCCTGAAGTGACCAGTGAAACAGACATTTCCCCAGCCTCCTGTTTTGCTTGTCTCTTTGAGAGCTACCAAATCTGCCAGCAAAGAGACCTTTCTTCACCTGATCAATTTCTTTTCTAAATGAGCTTCCATAGAGGTCAGCCATCAGTAAACCTCTGTCAAACCATCTCTTTCCAATGACCCTTTTTAATGACAGGCATCTGAATTAGACTGTAATGTGATGTCGCTTTCAATTAGACACTTCAATTTAGACCCAGCCATAAAGAAAACTATCAGACCGGGATAAATAATTTTCTCCTGTAACAAATCAGTCTCTTTTTGAAATGACCAGAAGATTCTTTAGTGGGTGTTTTCTTCCAAGTCTTGCTTTCATTATTCATACTCCTCCCCAGGCTAATATAAAAGAAACAAAACAAAACTCAGATACTGCATTTTCTTCACAATATCCCTGTGAGGGGGAAAAAAAGGAAGAATAATAAAAGCTTGCTTTTAGACAGCGTTTTAAAATTTGGAAAGAACTTGGCAACTATTTTCCCATTTAATTCTCCTCACCAGGACCCTAGGAAGTAGATGTTATTATTCCCATTTTACAGATGAAGAAACTGAGACAAATAGCTTGTTCAAAGTCACACAATGTCAGAAACCACATTTGATAACAGTTCTTCCTGACTCCAGGTCCAGTGCTTTATTTTTATTTAAAAAATGAACTGAGGCACCGGGAATGCATGTCTTTTGGCTAAGTGGTACAGGTGGGAATAAAATCTACCCTCTTCCTTTAGTAAACCCAGAATTCTTGAAACTTTAAGATTTTGCCTATCAAAGGGGGGAAATATCACATTTATATTTAGAGATAAGGTCCTAATGCAAATTTGTTGAAGCCAGATGAAACAAGTTCATTCTGCATGGAGTTACAATAATAAACTCTTGGAATCACACATCTGGAAATAGCCTTAGAGGTCATCTAGTCCAGCTCTATGTCTGATGCATGAATTCTCTCTAAAACATTCCCAAGTGGTTTTCTATCCTTTGTTTGTACATTAGAGAAGGATCATTTTTGCCTTGTATTCCATTCCATTTATATGTTAATGTTCTCCTATGGGTGTCATATTTATTATTGTTAGTTCTATTAGGAAATTATTTTTGATGAGGTATACTGTATCTCCTCATAACTTTTACCCTTGGATTCTATTTGTATGATGATTGTTTTATTTTATCTTCTAAAATCCCATATGTATTTAGAGCAGGAAGACATTTTTTTCCAGATTATATTGGAGTTATATGACGTACTGTTATATAGAATTTTTACTTAATAACAACAACAAAAATCTGAATTTATTTATCCAAAAGTAGAACTTTTGCAAAGTAGTCACTTTGGAGGGTGTTATATTTATGCCAACAATGCTGCCATTGCATATTATAAATGTGAATGTTTCTTGGGGTCTTATCTTCAATGTATAAATAACTTTTTTGATATCTTCATTTAATGTTAGCAAATATTTGTCTTTTGAGAGATGTTTTAATTGTTGCAAATACCTAAAATATACTGAATCTGCCATATAAAGTAAATGAGTATATTAGAAACCATTTCCAAGAAGAATGGTGTCATTCTGCTTCCATCTCTTTTATTTCATACAACTGGATTCAGAATCAAGGCACCTGATTCTGAGATCCAGCTCTTCCACTTCTTAGGTCTAATGTAATGAACAAGTCACTGGACTACTTTCAACTTTCTTTTCCTGATATATAAGATGGGGACAGCAATACTTGTATTGTCTACTTCAAGGTGCACTTATAAGAGAGACCTTTTTAATTCTTAAAGGTTACCAGATTTTAGATTCACAAACTATTAAAAAAATGACCTTTGAAAATGGAAATGTTCATCATTGTTAGTTTAAAGAGGAGTCTAGTTGCTACCAGGGCATTGCCATTCACACAGAATAAAAGTGTAGAATTTCTCAATATGTGATGCTATCTTTCATGATAGCAGTATTCATGAGTATGAATAAGTTCGGATCCACTTGTTACAAAAAGAAAGCAAGGAAGGAAAGGAGAGAGAGACAGAGAGAGACAGATAGGCAGAGATAGAGAGAGACAGAGACAAAGAGACAGAAAGACAGAGAAAGAGACAGAGAGATAGAAAGAGAGAGAGATAGAAAGAGAGAGAAGAGAAGAGAAGAGAAGTGATGAACAGGAGTTAAAAAGAAAGGAAGAAAGGAAGGGAGGGAGGGAAGGAAGGAGGAAAGAAAGACAAGAAAGAAAGAAGAAAATGAAAGAAGGAAAGAAAAGGAGAGAAATGAAGGAAGAACAAAAGAATGAAAGAAATCTTCTTTTCTTACATGGATACTTCATAATCTATAGAAAATAAAACTGACTTTTTCCTGGCATAGATGTTCAAGAATATATGTCTCCATATCCAAACCCACAGTCCCACACAGATGTCATTCAGCTGGGTAAGAATACCCCATCAAGATGATGTATACTTGGTGACATTTTCATGCCATGTGCTTCTTATTCTTTTCATCCTCCTTCCTTCTCTTGAGGAAATGTTTCCTTCCAAATTTCTCCTCATTTTTTTTACATTTTGTTTCAAATAGTAAGACGAATACAATTTGAACTTTTGATTTGAGGATAGATGAAACAGTTATCAGGCAATTATCAGCTATGGTTGTTTTCTTAGAATTCTCATGGTTTTGCTGTTCTTAGAGGCAGCTGGTGCCTAAAATTTTAAGGGTTTGTGATGGTGGTGATGGGGACTGTTTATGTTGTTCCTAACATTCTTAAGTATACCTCAAGTCTCCTCCTCCTCCTCCTCTTCCTCCCAACAAAATTTAATATACTATTTTTATGTTTGTGAAGCACTTTAAACATTATTTTATTTGATAGAAGATCTCTGATAGATGCTATTATTATCCTCACTTTACAAATGAGGAAGCTGAGGCAAATAGAGGTTTAGACACTTGTCCAAGGTCACATAGCTAGTAAGTGTCTGAAGCTGGAATTGAATTCAGATCCTCCTGACACTACATCTAGTAATAATTTATCTACTGTATCACATGGCTCCTCATAGAAGGCATGGGAAAGGAGTTCTCCCTCTAGCACCTTCACTTTTCCTGAAAATCATAGGCAAATATGTAATTTAGCCTCTCTGGATCTCTGTTTCATTTTTTTTAATGAAAGAGTTGAATTAGTTTCCAACTTCACCTCAAGCTCTGGTACTGGACTGACATGTGAAGGTTCTGTCTAAAAAGCATGTGCAAAATATTATTTGCTGAGACTACTTCAGGGAGTACAGGAAGCTATATCCCAAGCACAGGCTTCCCTGGTGTAGCAGCAAGCACCCTAGCATCCCCAGAGTGGCTGCCAACACAGGTTCTTAGATCTGCTTTTGTAAAGGAAAGCAACTCAAAATCAGTTAACAAGCTTACTTTAATCAAACAAACGTATATTACCTAGTTCAGGGAAAAAGGTCAGTACCCCGAACTTCAGAGTATACAGACAGATCAAATAGACAGGCTTCCAAACTGGCAACCATTATTAATACCAAATCACAGTTACCAGAGAGGGAAGCATCAGCATCTGGGTTTTCAAAGCCGGGGGGGCTCTCAACAAAGGCTTCCCAGAGTCTCATCTGGTCAAATCACACAACTCTTCTCAAAGTGAGCCCTGAAGCAAAGCCTCTCCTCAGGGTTTATATAGCCTTCTCCTGGCTCAGAGAATGTAACAACCTTCTGGACCCATGGCCCAATCACAAAGTATCAAGGTGTGGGCTTTCCTGAAAAACAAGCCTCCTACCACAGGCTCCAGGTACACTTAAGCTAGGGGCAGGGAAGATCTTTAAATTTGCATTTCCATTACATTCTGCCCCAAGATCTTTCATGCCCATAGCATACACAATTTACATTTGAATTAGCACTAAACATCTCCTAGGTCACATTTTCCAGGTACATAAGAAAATCACAATATAATCTCAAAATACAATAGTCTAAGTCTTCCACTCATGGGGCAAATGTTAACTCAGTCACTTATCAGTAAAATAAAAAAATTGTCACTCTTAAGTTAACTCAATCAGTTACATCAGTTTTCAAAGTACAAGTCTTCCACTCCTGGGGCAAAGTCTTGATTAACTCAATTAGTCTCTTATCTGTAACAATATCTCAAAGTACAATTAATCACTTATTCAGTAAAGTCTTACTAAGTATGCCCATAGCATAGACAATTTACATTTCAATTAGCACTAACCATCTCTTAAGTCATATTTTCAAGGTACATCTAAAGTTACCAAAGTGGCCACTGAGCCTTAAACACAAAATACAAAGCATTATCACATAAAGTTCTCTTGGGAGGAGGGGGGTGTCCTTCCCCTCACACTGCTCCAGCCCCTGCTTTCAAGTCCAGAGAGGGGGCTGGGCAACAAAACCAAAGTGGGGTCCTTGGGGTCCATGGCACTTCACCCCACCCACCAGTCACAAGTCCATCCTCCCCCTGGGTCCCAAACTGTGGGATGCAGCAAGGAAACACATTCAGTGCCCCTGCTTTGCCACACAGTCCTTGTCTTGTCCTGTGGCTGAACTCCAAACTCCTGGGTTCCTTCTCCTCCAGCAGAAGGCAGCAGCTCCTGGCTTCTCCACAAGTCTCCATGCAGGCAGCTCACCATTCCTGCTCTCAGCTCAGTGAAGTCAGCATGCAGGCCATTCTTCTCTCCTGCTCCATGGCTCCACAGAATCACAGCTACCACAACTGGGAAACAAACAATTATCCCAGCCCCCATACTTTCCTTTTACTCAGCAGATCTCATCCTCGTCGCCATTTTGTAGCAGCAAGCACCCTAGCATCCCCAGAGTGGCTGCCAAAACAGGTTCTTAGATCTGCTTTTATAAAGGAAAGCAACTCAAAATCAGTTAGCAAGCTTACTTTAATCAAACAAACGTATATTGCCTAGTTCAGGGGAAAAAAGGTCAGCACCCCGAACTTCAGAGTATACAGAGAGATCAAATAGATAGGCTTCCAAACTGTCCAACCATTATCAATACCAAATCACAGTAACCAGAGAGGGAAGCATCAACATCTGGGTTTTCAAAGCCGGGGGGGCTCTCAACAACGGCTTCCCAGAGTCTCATCTGGTCAAATCACACAACACTTCTCAAAGTGAGCCCCAAAGCAAAGCCTCTCCTCAGGGTTTATATAGCCTTCTGCTGGCTCAGAGAATGTAACAAACCTTCTGGACCCACTGCCCAATCACAAAGTATCAAGATGTGGGCTTTTCTGAAAAACAAGCCTCCCACCACAGGCTCCAGGTGCACTTAAGCTAGGGGCAGGGAAGATCTTTTAAATTTGCATTTCTATTACACCTGGTGAAGGGAAAGGGCGAACAACCACTGACTGTCCAGAAAACAAAGAGATATTCTTGGATCCTTTGACCAGCAAGAAAGAAAAAAGAGCAATTTAGCCATTTACTGCCTTTTGTAAATGTAATCAACTATGACAGCTGTCAATTAATAGGTTTTTCTTCATTAGCCAACTAACAGACATGAGCAGTGACAGATTACTACCTGTGCCTGTTCTGATGTGGAGAGCTAACTATGGGTAGATGGCTGTATTTGGAATTCATCTGCATAGAGATAATAATTGAATGTTCTGGTAAGCTCATTGTGAAAGATGGTATCATAGCAAAGGAAAAGAAGGCTCAGGATGGAGTCTTAAGGGATGTTTAAAGTTAGTGAGCTAGAAGCTAGTGAGTTAAAGTTAGGGGAAAGATGGGGGGATGCAGAAAAGCAGAATTAAAAGGAATGATTAAGTAGGATAATCAATAGGAGATTTTGCTACCCTGAAAGCCACCCAGAAGTCAGTATATCCAGGAGAGAGAGCTATTCAAAAGTATAACAATATGAAGAGATAAAGAGGGATGAGGATGGGAATGATATTTTATTTGGCAAATAAGGGATAATATTTAAACTCAGAGAGAAAAGTTTCACTAAAAGAGTACCATTGAATGATTGGTAAATGAGCAGGTTTAAAGATATAAATACCTGTTTAGGCACTTGCCTTTGAAAGGGAGATTAGCTTAGGTAATGATAGGGTCCAACAAAACTTTTTTTTCTTTGTGTTGTTTTTTTTCCCTTTTGGATGAAGGTAACCTGGATATGATTGTAGATAGCAGGAAAGGAACCATTAGATAAGGAAAGATTAAAGATGACAGAGAGGAGAGGACAGGTGACCAAAGCTCTCAAGGGAAAAAGAGATGAGATTCAAAGGCAAAATAATATGTGTTGGCCTTGCTAAAGAGAAGGGTCATCTCTTCATCAGAGACTAGATCAAAGGTAAAGAGCATGGGGGATGATGTAGAGAATTTTCAGAGCACAGAATAGGAGGAAGGAAGCAAAAATGGGACTGGTCACTGCTGTGGCAGAAAATCATTGTTAAAAATAGATCCCTATAGGGATAGAGCCCCATGGGAAGGAATATTCCCTCCTGCACCTCTTTACTACTGCATTTCTCTTATGAAGGATGTGGAATGGTATCCTGAGATCAATCATTCCCAGGGAGGGATTTGGTTCAGCAAGGGCATATGCATGTCCTCAAATGATGTTATTGGTGAAGTGGGTCGAGGACCTGATTATTTCAATTATTTTGAGTTCTAAGTCTAAATTCCTGATACTTACTAGCTATATGATTTAATTATTCAGAGAATTAGATTTTTTAAAATCTACATATGTCTAGTACACACCTATTTATTTAGAGGTTTTCTCCCCATTAGAATATATGCACCTTGAAGGCAGGGATAGTTTTTACATTTTTGTTTTTCTTTGTATCCTCAGTCCTTAGCAGAGTTCTTTGCCCCTAATAAGCCTTTAATAAATGTTTATTGACTGACTGACTCCTTGGGACAATGGGGATGATGATATTTTACTTCCCTCACAGGTATATTGCAAGGAAAGCCCTTTGTAAAACATAAAGAACTCAAGAAATATGAGTTATTTTCATTTTGGAAGTCATATTTTTCTCCCAAGATGATTTCTGGACTCCCAGTCAGGGAAGGTAATAATATTGTTAAGTACCTCATATGACAGTTAGGAAGATAGAGACCCAGACTAAAGACGTCAGCAATCAGTTTCAATTGTATAGGGAAAGAACACCTCCACTGTCACTGTTTCTAATTAACAGAGTGATACATAGCACTGTAGTACAAATAGCAGATGGTTGTAGGAAAGGCATAAAATAAACGTCAGTTGCACAAAAGCTGACATGAAATAATTCTAATCACACCACAGACTTTGGAATGTGGTGTCTTTTCCACCTGTTAGTTAAACTATTGTGAAGCATATTTTCCAGGAAAAGAGAGAATAGAGAAAAAGAAAGTGTGCAAAACTATGACACCCGAATATTTTTGCAATGAATGTCAGAGACTTTAGTCAGTACTGTTTTTCATTAAACTGCCCCCATATTTAAAATAATTTCCTGTGTTTTGCATCTTCTTATGAGACAGTGTGGTTTACTCCATAGAGACTTTGTCTTTAAGCCAAGACAACCTAGATTAAAGTCTGATCTCAGATATGAGTGTGACTCTGGGCAATTAATTTAACTTCTCATTGCTGTCCCTAGGGTCTAGCCAGACAGAGAGAAAGACAGATATATGGATATGTAAAGTATAAATTAATTACTTACTATGTGCCACGTACTGTGCTAAAACCTGGGGAAATAAATACAGACAGATGAGGTAGTTTCTACTCTCAAAGGGAGAGAAGGAAATACATATTTATTAAGTGCCTGCTGTTCACAGCACCTCTGGAAGATAAATCCTATTATTATCCCCATTATACAGATGAGAAAAGTGAATCAGATGGACCTTAAATTACTTTCCCAGGGTCACACAGGTAGGAGGGGTCTGAGGCTGCATTCTCCTGACTCCAAGTCTAGGACTCTATCCACTGGGACACCTTGTCGTTGGTTTACATTCTAACAGCAAAAGATAACTCAGAAAGGGTATCTGGAAAGATATAAATGTGGATGTTGGCACCTTGAACAAGGTAGAGGAGGCTGAAGTATCAGGAATATAGGGATCTCCCGAAGATTGTTGTTGTTTGCCCTTCATTCTTGAAGAGGACCCTGACATCAGAGAAGGTGCCAACCTGAATGGTAAAGGAAGATGGTTTTTGTTTGTTTTGTTTTTAATCTAGTGTTTTCTTGTTATAATGCAATCACAGGTCCAGGCACTGTCTGAAATTCACAATATATCTATTCTTCTTAAACATGTCTTGGGGTTCATGAGGCAGTCTCAGACATGTGTCACCTCAGAAATGCTAATTCTTTGCCATAAACTACCATGGTCAAGAAGACCATGCTGTACTCTCCAATCACAGGGGGAGGCCAAGCTGAGCCCAGTTGACGGACGTCTACCTTGGGGAAGGGAAATCTCAAGTTCCTCACATAGTTCTCCTGGCCTTCTGCCAGAGATCAGTGTACCAGAAACACACACACTCACACACACACACAGAGCCTTCCCAAACCCAGGAGGTTTCTGTGATTCTGAATCACTTTCCCCAAACAAGCAAATCTGCCAAATTGTGTTCTTTCTAATAATATGGTCATCAGGCATTACTCTTTTTCATCCTGTTAAAGTTCCCTGCTACATGCCCCTACCATGCAATCATAGAAGCTAAGTAAAGCATCTAGGACAGGGCTCTACCACTTGCCTAAGTCAAGATGCTGACTTATCTAATTGGTACAAATCCTACCACTACCCCCTATCAATGGCACTTACAGTTGAAGCTCTCAGTATTTCTTTGCCAGTTTATTTACAAAGGGTATTTCATTTTCCGATGTATAGATGATTTCACTTCACTTTTAATCTGCTGCCCTGCCTGGTTTCTGTTCCTCAGAATAAGTTCATCGCTTCTAAAATCACCACTAGGGGGTTAACTCAAGCTTCAAGGGACAGCACCTCCCCATTCTTTTCTTCTCTCTGACTAGAGGGTAGAGTACCCAAATGCTCCCAATGCCTTCCTTTATATGGAGCAGAAACTGGGTTCTCAGTTCACTGTCCTTTGCATCCACTGCTCTGCTTGGTTTTAACTCCACAGAAGAGAACACCCTCTAGGGTCTTCCTCCACCCTGTTTTCTTGCTTCCTTTGGTGTTTTGTCTCCCCCTTTAGATTGTCAAGTCCTTGAGGACAGGGATTGTCTTTCTTTTTATTAATTGTATTCCCAGCACTTAACAGTAGGCTAAGTACTAAGTAGGAATTTAACAAATGTTTATTGAACTGGATTGGATTTAAATAATAATTCAAATTTCTTTAGCACTTTATGATTGAGAAATCATTTTCCTCACAGCAAAATTAGAAGGGAGAGAGTGCAAATGTTATTGTTCCCATTTTGAAGGTGAGGGTTCTAAGGCTTATGAGTGAAAAGACATGTTGGGGGCAGGGCAGGGATTCTCACACAGCTAGCAAGATATTCCTTTCACAGCCTCAACAATTATTCAGCACAAACTATTGAAAATCCTTTAACTTTATGTTTTAGAGCACTCCTGGAGGATCATTTTGACTTGCAAAACTTTCTAGTGTTGGTAACTTCAATCCTCAAACAGATTCACAAGAATACAAAAGATGGTCTTTAATCTGATGCAAAATGTCTTATATTATCATACATTTGAAATGAAACCAGCATGACCCACTTCTTTCAGCAAATGTGGTGCTGTGTCAGGTTTGCTAATCCATTTGAAGGCACAGCTATGTAATTTTTGCTCCTAGGAAACTTTCCACACTTCCAAAGACTTCTCTTGTCCTGCCAGTTAAAACAGTGGAAGGTGAACATTTTAACAGTGTTTGAAAAAGCAACAAAAATAAAAGAATTTTAAATATGCAAAATGCATTATAAAATCCAGGGAATTAAAAAAAAGTTACCGAATAAGCCCCTAAAGGAAACTGATTCATAAGCGAACCTATGTTTTCTGAATGATGATCACCATCCAGTCTTAATTTGTTGTTCCATTATTTTCAATTGTGTCTGACTGTGACCCTGTTTTGGGTTTTCTTGGCAATGATGTCAGAGTGGTTTGTTATTTCCTTCTCCAACTGATTTTACAAATGAGGAAACTAAAGCAAACAGAGTCAAGTGATTTGCCAAGGGTTATACAGCTAGGAAGTGTCTGAGGCTAGATTTGAACTCAGGTAGATGGGTACAGGCCCAGCACTCAATCCACTACTCTGTCTAGTTGCCACATTCTTAATTAAGAACTACATTTATCCACAGCCTCCTATTTAATCTGGAATGAAAAGTGTCAAGCTGTCTTAAGCAATGAGGAGGGGGTGCTTCGAGGCAGGGTCAAGGGAGCACAGGATCAAGAAAACACTCCCAACACAGAAATGCCAGCTGTGTTCTAATCCAATCTTGTTACTTTTTTTCTTCTAGTTATACTCTTTATCTCTTTTATTTACAGACTTTATGATGGCCTTCTTTACACCTCTGTTACCTATACAGACAGGTTTTGAGATGGTCTAATTAAGCATTAAGTAAGGATGCCTTTGGCTTACCATTAAGGATCTTCAGGCCAGCAGAGTAATTGGTCCAACTACTCTATCCAAAGGATGCTAATTAATGTATTCCAACTCTAAAATTATTATGTGACTGGTGGCAAATCATGTAATCTCTCTGATTCTTAATCTGCAAAACGGTGATAATAATATTTATAATACCTATATCACAGGTTTGTTTAGAGGAAAGCATTTTATGAACCATAAAATGTTATAGTAAGATGAGCTATGATTATTATTCAAGTCAACCTGCAGCAGATATTCTTAGCCTAGAGGTGGGGTTCTATGAACATTTAAACATATTTTGGTAGCTGTATTTCAATATAATTGCTTTCCTTTGTGATCATATGCACTTTATTTTATGCTTTTAAATCCATTATCCTAAGAGGTCCATACATTTCACCAAACTGCCAGTGGAGTCCAAGATACAAGAACAGAAGAAGGGGTTTAATGAAATGTCCAACAACCTGTCATTGACACTGTTATATTCAGCATGCTTATCAAAGCTTTGAATGAAGGAATCCTTATCAAATAGAGGATCCTAAAGATCTAAGAAGGAAACAGTGTTTCAGCAAAACAGATTGACATTCAAAAAAAAAAAAAACAAACTACGAAGTGAACTTGGGCAAAAAACATTCCATTTATCCCTATTTAATTTATTTTCAAGGCTTACACTTGGGGTCAAAAAATACAAGAGCAGGATAGAGGAGAATTAGTTAGACTTGGCTAGTTCATGTGTAAAAGATCTGGTTTCAGAATACTCTAAGGTCACTATGAGTCAACTGTGTGGCTAGGAAGCCAAGAGAAATAACACACTTTTATAATGCATTAATGGATGTTTGGAGAACAGTGAAATTTGTTTTAGGTGGAATACAGTACTGAAAGGAGCAGAGTTCTGTTTTGTTTTGTTTTTTGCTTTGTTAGGAAAAATATACAGAAAAAGGCAGCAATGCCCCACCTTCCTGTTTCACCTAAGTTTGGTCCTCATTCTTATTTTCCTTTGCATGCTTGTCTGAAGGAGTAAAAAGTTTCTTTTTTCACCAGCCTCCCAGATAGCTTTTGTGGAGTCTTAGGGATCAGAATTCCTGAAATTGTTTTTGGGGATGGATGTTCAGAAATAGGAATTAAAGGAGAAATGCTTGTTGATACTAAAATTGATGGTAGTTTGGGAACAGAGACACTGAGTCACCCTGAGAATACAATAGGAACAAAGAATAGACTTGATTTTAGCCTGAGACATTCTTTCTTTTTTTGGTTGCTTGAATGAGCATAGTAGCCCATAACTCTTGGCATTGTTGGGTTAAAAGTGTCAGACTACCTGTTCTTATAGATGTTTTCTATTCAATGCACTTCATCAGAGGAAAGAAGACAGAAGAGAGAGGGAGAGGAGAGAGAAACAGAGACACAGAGAGCCATTTAGAATCAACCAAAGAGACACAATGAGAGACAGAGAGAGACAGTCAGAGACTAAGACAGAGAGCCTGAGGAACTAAAGCTGGTAAAGAACCTAAAGAAGAGAAGCCCAGCAGATGGAAGCAAAGAGCAATTTATCAGCCATATGATCAATGGAGCTACCCACTAGCAACATTATGACACACAGAGAACCTGAAACACATACTTTCCCTGAATGTATACATTCTCTACAGGGTGCTACAGCATTCTATAGTCATCTGTGATCTCTGCATTTGTACCCTCACTTGTTCTCATCACTTTAATTGCAATGCTGTTTGGTTATTTTTTTTTTAATTTAAACTATTGTGTCCTCTGACTAGTAAAGTGAATACATTTATGGGAATTTCCTGAGCTATGATTTTTGATGGATACCTAGAACCCTAGAGTATCTGATCCTTTTTATACTACATCCTAATTTGCATTAGACCTTATTGATTCCCTTATAAAGAATGCTACAATGAAGGAAATACTTTCATCAAAACATCTGAAATATTGTTTTAAATTCTGGGTGGTGCATTTTAAGAGAGACACTAAAAATCTGGAGTTTAGAGAAGGTTTACTACTATGAGCAAAAGGGAAATGTTTCTCCTGGAGAAGACTTAGGATGTCTTTAAGTTTGGGATTTGAAAGGTTTGGAAGAACAATGCATTTGTTCTGTTTGATTCTAAGAGGGCAGAAATAGAATCAGTGGATGGAAGTCACAAAGACCTATATTTTGGTCTAACAAAGATAATTAGAAATATCCCAGAATGGGAGAGTCTTCTCCAAAGGATAATGAATTACCTGTTGTTGGTTATGAGAAATAGAAAAAAAATTTAATAACATAAGAGATAATTATTATAGGGACTTCTGTTTAACTAATGGTTAGACTAGTTACTCTGTTGGTAACTTACAGATTTAAGAGTGTATGATCCCGTTTTAGCCATAATAAAAAAGCTTTTAGAATTAAGGAACTTAACTGACTCTTTTTTTTTTTTTAAAGCAATTGGGGTTAAGTAACTTGCTCAAGGTTACAGGGCTAGTCATTATTTATGCATGGGTGCGCATTTTCTGAGGCCGGATCTGATCTCCAGTCATCCCAACTCCGAGGCCAAGGCTCTTACTCAATGCGCCACCTAGCCGCCCCTTTAGGGCAATTGGGGTTAAGTAACTTGCCCAAGGTTACACGGCTAGGTTTTTGTTTGTGTGGATTAAGTGTCGGAGGCCGGCTCCGAACTCAGGTCCTTCTGATTCCAGGGCCGGAGCTCTATTCACTGCGCCACCTAGCCGCCCCTCTGACTCTTTCTTATATGATTTTTTTGTACTCTTACCCCAAGTAGGATGGAGATCATTCATTGAAGAACTTTCTCAGTCTTTACCTTGTAAGTTGATGGATTTCTCTGAGATTTTCAGTAACACTGAATCTCGTTAATGGAAATAACAAGTAATGTTGGATGCCAGACACAAGAACACCACCCTCCTTGGCAATTGAAACCCATAAAAAACTATCTTTGCATGTGGAGCAAAGCCAATTAAGTCTGGATGCACTGCAAAATCAGCACAAATACAAAGTGAACTTCTGTGAATGGCAGAGTTGGAAAAATGCTAGCAAATGAAATATACGATGAGCCACACAAAACTTGAAGTGTATTTCGAGAAAACGATGATGCCATGGGAAACTTGTTGGAAAGGGTGGGTGATTGCAGCCCTAATGCACTCCTCCTATGTCAAGTCATTGGTATGCATTATTTATGTGTTCACTGCAATTTTTAACCTGGGAACTGCAGAGCTACATAAGCCAGGGAAATGTCAGGAACTTTGTAGTTCAGTCAAGGAGGAATGTGTATTAGGGCATGTTACTCTCATCTGTAGCCTATTCAATTCAGAGAGAAAAGAGAGAGAAGAAAGTAATAGAGGCATTTCTCCAATAAACCCATTGTACTATCTCTTCTGGCACTGCTTAGAGATGGGGTAAGGGTGCAGATAAAGGCCATATATAAAAGCCATTCACAATATGGACAGCTTAATAAATGTGTGGCAAAGATCTATGTGTCTATCATTGGAGAAACAAACCAGTTAAGTGTAGCAAGCCTCATTACAACAGCCACTGGGGAAGAATATTTTCCTTACATTGATTAATGAAAATCACCCATTACTCTCTGAACAATCTATTATCTGTATATGTAAAAGCTACATACCAATGGAAACCAAAACCCCTCAGATTTTGACTGCTTGTAAGCTGCTAATATCTTCCTTTCTTTCTTTTATGTCCTTCCTTCCTTCCTCACTTTCTATTTCTCTTTCTTTCTTTCTTTCTTTCTTTCTTTCTTTCTTTCTTTCTTTCTTTCTTTCTTTCTTTCTTCCTTCCTCCCCCCTCTCTTTCTCCCTTCCTCCCTTCCTCCCTTTCTTTCTTTCTTTCTTTCTTTCTTTCTTTCTTTCTTTCTTTCTTTCTTTCTTTCTTTCTTTCTTTCTTTCTTTTTCTCCTGACCTGGGATTTTATCAACTTAGAAAATTCTCTAGCAAGGACATTCCCATTCTGAATGCAATTTAACAACTCCTTTATAAATTTTAGTGTTAAAGAATTGTCTGGAAGCACTGAGAGGTCAAAAGACTTGCTGATGGTCAAAAAGCCAATATGAGTCAGAAACTGAACTTCTTCCTGATCCTTGCTGAACATCTGTCTTCACTACCAAACTACTTCTCAATAAATAAAACCCTCACCAATATTTAACACCAAATATAGATTTACAAAGAATTACACAGAACCCTATAAAATAGATGATGTATATGACATTAACTCTATTTTATGAATGAGGAAACTGAGCCTCAGGGAGGCTATTAAATGTTTAATTAATATTTTATCCTAGGTTCTTTGCATCTACTGGTCTTTCCATTACAACATGTCCTAGGCGATGTAGTTTTACAGCAAAATCCTATCAATAACCAAGATACTCAACCAAATATGCAGGTCTTTTAGGGCAAAGGGATCAGCACTCAGGCAATGAACACAGGTTGCAAGCAGGCAGGGAAGAGGTAAAACGTAGGTTAACCATGAAGGTGCAGCAGGATTCAAGGATAAAAATACAAAAATGAAGTATGATATAAGGCATACTTTCATGAAAGCAGATATTAGATTATGTTTCCATGTATATAGTGGTCAATTTTCACACCCACTTGTTCGTTTCAGTGAGCGTGACAGTATAATTTGAGTCCTGGCACTTGGAGCAAACTCTACTCTTCATCTTTGTGTCTAAAATATAGACAGCTGTGGGCTAGGACTAGTCTTTCTTGAATAGGAAAGATCCATTTTGTGGCAGTTCTCATCCACACCAACTAACAATGTCTTATTTTAATAGCATTAAAGAAGGGATTCATTGAAGAGAGCTCGAATTGGCTTGCAAGATCTGATTATTAAATTTTCTTAGTTAGCATTTACACCTAGTTAATTGGGAAATGCTGCAGATTAGGCCTTAATTTATTATTTTTTTATTTGTACAAACTTGAGATAGTTATGGAGCAAATGTTAATAATGCAGAATAAATTTAAAATTGTATTAAAATGTTTTAAGCAAACACCTCCATAACCTAATAAACCTCATTGTATGGTGACTAAAGCTCCTGAGGTGAAAATCATCTCTGTCCTAAAATCAATTGACATATTAATTTAACTGGAAACCTGAAATAATCAAGCCAATCAGAACTGATTTTTGGCAGACTAAGGATGACTCAAAAAAAAAATCACAGGAGGAACTGGTCTACTCAGGTCCTGCCTTGTTTTTACATGATCTTACCCCACATGCATTGAGTATGTGGATGGATATTTCTTAATGTTAACTTTTCAGTTCCATTAGTATACTAGTATAATTTGAATCCTAACATCTGGAGCTAACCCTACTCTTCCTATTTATGAGTCTAAGGTGTGGACAGTATCCTGCTGGGACTAGCATTTCTTGAACAGGAAAAATCTGTCTTGCAGCTCTCCACATTAACTAACAATGTTTTCTTTTTAATAGCATTAAAGAAAGGATGTGCTACTGATATGATACAGCTGTGCATATGTCTAATTTTCTTATTAAATGGTTAACTCAAGTCAGATATCATGTCATTTTTCATATTTTATCCCTTTTCCTGAATAGAAGACGATGCATAAAGGAGGCATTGAATAAATCTATTTTTGAATTAAAGTATGACTTGAGATTTACCTTAAATTGTAATACTAGATAATTCACTGAATCTCTGTCTCATAAATGTACTGTCCTTGTTTAATTTAATCAAACCTTATGAATTCATAGGATTTAAGATATTTGTAAATAACATCTGCTCATTCATTGGCATCCTTCATTGTTTGATACAGTAGGGGGCCAGACACATGGATCATTAGAGCTGACCATCCCATTTTCTTCATTATGTAATGGATAAATCAGTGATTTGAATCTGTGTTCTCCCATCTGTTTGTCTGGGAGGGTATGAGCAAGTACCTTAAATTCTCAGAGCTTTGGCCTCCTCAGCTATAACTGGTCAAAGTTATTTTTGTCAATTTTGTTTGGTCATTTTTTTACATATTCTTTGTGACCCCATTTGTGGTTTTCTTGGAAAAGACATTGGGGTGCCTTGTCATTTCCTTCTCAGGTCATTTTACAGGTAAGAAAGCTGAGGAAAAGTGAAGTAGCATGCCCAAAGTCACACAGCTAGTATCTATCTAAGACCAGATTTTAACTCATGAATATTAGTCTTCCCTCTATCCATTGTACATCCTAACAGCCCTATTTTTGTAATGTTACCTGCCTAACAAGGTTGTCATGAATAAATTATTTTATAAATCTTACTCACAAGATTAAATAGATTGGGGACATTGTCAATCTTGATATTCCTACCAAAAATAGTGGTAGCAGCCCATCTATACCTCCATAGCCTGTCTCCTGTTATGGAGGAAAGCAAGAGTGTCATATTCTTCACAGGAGATATAATTCATATGTGATCTTCCTCACTGTCTCTTAATATCACAAGGATGAGAGTGGGGTATGAGGGCTAGTCCTCTCTTGCATTTACTACATGACTAGCCTACCATTGTTTGGCTTTTCTTTGGTTTCATACATTTAACACTACTCTTACTGCTTTTTTTTCATAAGTTTTCTTTATAATGGTTTCAAACATGCTAACGCCCACTGTATGCTTCTTCATTGTCCTTTGAATAATCATAAATTTTAATTGTTTCACAACTATAGCATGTAGTCCTTCCTTAAAAAACAAAACAAAACAAAAACAAAACCAGAGCCTAAATGCCCAAGTAGAGGCAACTACCCAGTTGAATTCCCCCCACATTATCCTCCAAAAAAACATGAAAATAATGTGTCAAATAGAATTCTAGAAAGACATAGCCAACAAAAGGTCAGTTGGAGACATGTTTTTAGGTCAAGACAGCTTAGGAGATCAAAAACTGAGGTCCTTACAGTAGGCTGGGTTTGGCCCAGTCCTTAGAGGAGACTGTGAAAAGAGCAAAGGTAGCTTTGGGAGTTCTCAGCCCAGAGATGGTAAGGGGATTGGACAGTTGATGCGAAAGAGATTACAGAGGATACTATGCTGGAACTGAGTGTAGAACTAGGTTCTGTTGGGCAACTCCATTGCCTATAGGCAGCTCTTGTTCACAATTCTAGGGAAGAGGGAAGCACTAGCACTTATGTTTACAGACACTATCTGTATCCAGAGAAAGAACTGATAAATAGAAGCATGTATAGAATTTTAAGTGCACACACTGTATATATGTAAATATATGTAGACACAGATTATTTATGTACATATATACATATACATGAACATATATATATATATACACACACACAAATACACCTTTTTGTGTCTAATGGTGGGCATCTCTGACAAGGGGGAGGGAAAAAAGAAAAAAGTGAAAATTAAATGATAAATTTGTTGCATATTTGAATGAAATATTAAATGTACTATGCACATTTGCAGTTTCAGGTGCAATTATATATATTTATTTTTTTGCTGTACTCTGTTATGGAAAAGAAAAAGAAGATAGAGAAGCCCTAGCTCTTGTGGCTTCAAGGGAGCAGGGATCCTGATTATAATTCCAAGGCAGAGAGAGTGCAAGTTCTTGAAGCCATAGAAAACAAGGACGCTTTCTGGATAAAGATTAGAGAGAAAACCAAGAGACCATACCTCTCCCCAGATCACACTACCTTGGAAGCACTGAAAACTTAAAGACCCTCCAGAACCAGCTCTGAAAAAACAACAACAACAACAACAAAAAGTTTGAAACTTGAGATAATGCCTCTCCACCCTGGAGGAGCAGAGACTAACTTGATCATAAAGTTTAAGGCTGGAGCAAACAAACAAAAAACCTGACCATAAAAAGGTTATTATGGTGACAGAGGAGATCAAGACATAAATCCAGAAGAAGAAAGGATGTGAAAGGAGCTAAAAAACAAAAGTGTCAAAGGAGAAAAAATGCAAATTGGACAAAAACCCAAAAAGAATTCTTAGAACAGCTCTATAAAAGAGATAGGAGTGGTATAAGAAAAACCAGAAGAAATGATGGTGATACCAGAACATTCTGAATAGAACATTAATAGTTGGACATGATTGAAACAATCAAAACAGTGGTTTTGCAGAGACACAGAAGGCATACAGTTTTATATTCTTTAAGCATAGTTCAAAATTGTTCTATAGAATGGTCGGTTCAGTTCACAATTCCACCAACAGTACATTAGTACCCTTATGTTTCACAGTACATCCAGTATTTGTCATTTTACTTTTCTGTCATATTTACCAATTTGATGTTACTGCAGAGTTGTTTTAATCTGCATGTCTATAATCTATGGTGATTTAGGAATTTTTTTTCATGTGACTATCAATAACTTTGATTTCTTCTGAAAACTGCTTGTTCATAAACTTTGATCACTTGTTAATAGGGGAATGGCTCATTTTATTTTATCTTATAATTTTTTCTCAGTTTCCTATATAATCAAAAATTGAAGTCTTTTGTAAAAATATTTCCCCCAGTTTCCTTCTTTTCTTCTAATTTTGGCTACATTGTTTTGTTTGTTCAATTAAAAAAATAATCTTATAATCTAAATGATCGATTTTATTTTCCATGACCCTCTGTACCTCTTGTTTGATAAAAAAAATCTTCTCTTATCTATGGGTCTGACAGGTAAAATTATTTGTGCTCCCCTTATAAGCTTAGGATATATCCATTTTGACCTTTCATTAGTTGTGAGACTTATGACGTTGTGAGACGTTGTGAGATGTTGTGAGACGTTGACCTATGCCTAATTTCTGCCAAGCTGTTTTCTAGTTTTCCTAGCTATTTTTGTCAAATAATGCATTCTTTTTCCCCAAAATTTGGGTCTTTAGGTTTATCAAATACTGGATTAATAAGATCATTTACTGTTTTGTATTGCGTACCCAATCTATTGCACTGATCCACCCCTGTATTTCATAGTACCAGATTGCTTTGATGATTATCATTTTGTGATATAATTTGAAATCTGGTACTGCTAGGCCATTTTCCTTCACATTTTTTTCTCATTCATTCCTTTGGTATTCTTGACCTTTTGGTTTTACAGATGAATTTTGTAATTATTTTTTCTAGCTCTATAAAATATTTTTTGGCAGTTTGGTTGGTATGGCAGCAGATAAGTAAATTAGTTTAGGTAGAATTGCCCACTTATATTGGCTCTTTTTACGCATTAGCAATTGATACTATAAGAAATGACAAGAGGCATAATTTCAAAGATTTCAAAGAAACCTGAGAAGACTATATGAATTGATAGAGAATGAAATGAACTTAACTAGCATATGATTGTATGTGTCAGAGTAATACTGTAATGTTTACCATTTTTGAAAGACAACTATTCTGATTGATAAAATAATAATAATAATATAATAATTTCCTAAGGGCTCATGGTGAAAAATGTTGTCCACCATCATAGAGAGAATTGATGAACTCTGAGTGCAGATTTAAGCATACTTTTTAACTTTATTTTTCTTGCCTTTTTTTTCTTTTGCCACGTGGTTAACATGGAAGTACGTCATCCATGCTTTCACATGGATAATTCCTATCATATTGCTTGCTTTCTCAATGTATTCAGTGGGAGAGAAGTTGAACTCAAAAAATTTTTAAAGTTAAAAATGAAGAAATAATAGTTTTTAAAATGGAGTATATACATTTAAAAGAGATGCCTTCATTAAAAAAATCAGGGTCATTAAAAGATTATTATAATTTCCTACAAGCAATTTATAACATTCACCCTCTCCAATCTAATTCTGGGTCCAATTAATTTTCCATTTTCAGTGTCTAGCTAAGTTATTATGCTGCTATAAGACTCTATCAGTTGTCCATTATTGGCATATAATCATCTGGAAAATAGTCATTTTCCATCCATTTTTTCCTGTGAAGGCCTAAATCTTAAAAAGTATTAATAAATTTTATTTAGTTCTAATAATCTAAGACAATTCTGAAGGACTTATGGTGAAAGGTGTCGATCTCCAGAGATAAATGTGGTGGAACCTGAATGCTGTTTGAAAATACTTTACTTTCTTTGTTTTTCTTGTCTTCGTTTTTTATATGTGTTTTCTTTCACTGTTTGACTTATGGGATGGATAGGTGGTGCAAAGAGTAGAGCACCAGCCCTAGAGTCAGGAGGACCTGAGTTCAAATTCGACCTCAGACACTTAACATTTACTAGCCATGTGACCTTGGACAGCTTGCTTAACCCCAATTGCCCTCAAAAACAAACAAACAAACAAAAGCACAGTATGACTTACGTGGAAATGTGTTTGACATGGCTACTTATATATAATCTGTGTCAAATTGCTTGTCTTCTCAATGGGAGGGTAGGGAAGGAGAGAAGATAATTTGGGACTCAAAATTTGAAAAAAAAAACAAAAATGTGAAAATTGTTTTCACATTTGGGAATGTAATTACAAATTGCATCTGTAATTGGGAAACAATAAAATATTAAATTAAAAATAAAAATAAAAAAATAAATAAAAATAAAAAATAAAACAATAAAAAATAAAAGAAAAAAATCTCATTAGGATGTTCTGCAATGTTCTGAGAATGGGTGCAGCATGTCATTACCAAATGGATCTTCTAGGGAAATTTATCTATAAAATTAGTGGATTGCACAGATGCTTTTAACCTCTAATCTGGGAACTTGTTTGTTTCAAAATATTAGTTCTTTTT
Source organism: Gymnobelideus leadbeateri (assembly GCA_011680675.1). Lineage (NCBI taxonomy): Eukaryota > Metazoa > Chordata > Mammalia > Diprotodontia > Petauridae > Gymnobelideus > Gymnobelideus leadbeateri. The sequence continues at coordinate 45,691 of WOXC01005545.1, forward strand.
TGGAATACTATTTTTTATACATTTAATAATGTTATTCTGAGGAGAGGTTTATAAGCTTTTGCCTGGCTGTCATAGAGATCTATCACACACACACACACACACACACACACACACACACACACACACACACACACACACGATTCCGTCATCTAAATGTTCTTTTTGGTTCTTTCTCAGTTGGCTTGGTATCTGTTGTTTTTTTTGCATGACTCTTTGCCCAAAATCACCAGCCACTCTTAACCTGAGGAATTTACTATATCTACAGGTGCACACCTGTTGTCAGAGCTACTTCTAGGCACCTGTAAATTTTCAGTTCTTCTAAAGTGATATGATCATAGGAGAGGTGTTTACTCCTGATCTGTGGCGTAGTCTATAAGTGCCCACAAGCACTCTTTTCTGCCACCTCTACCACCTCAGGCCCCTCTGTCTCTGGCTGGGGCCAAACCATGTTCTTCTCTCACCCAAGTCCAGCAGCAGAGTTTCCCCAGTGACCTTTTACTTTGTCTATGGTGATTGTAAGATGGGAAGTCTGGAAACTCCCTCAGTTGTGAGTGATTTAGTCCCCTGAGGTTTGCTCTGGGGGGTCTGCCAGTGTGGCCCTTGAGGTATTCTGCTCTGTTCCTAGCCCAGTGTGATAGACCCGTCCTGTTGGTCGTCCAGGCTGTCTTCAGCTGGAGATGTGTTTCACTCTGTCATTTTGTGGGTTCTGCAGCTCTAAAATTTGTTTGGAGTCATATTTTTACATGTATTTGGAAGTGATTGGGGGATGAACTCAAGCAAGTTCCCACTTTCACTTTTCACTTTCATCTTGGCTCTGCCTCCTGCCTTCATTAAGACATTGTACTTTTTAAACTAAGGTCTTTTCCAGGTTTGAGCTAATTGAGGCAAAACCTAATTCAGTGATCAGAGAATTGAGGTAAAGGATAGTCTACTTTGCCTTCTCAAAAGAATCAAGCTAAAAGGGGAAGACCCTAAGAGGTTTCTGGACAGAACAGAAAAAAATGTGTTTTATACTCACTCTGGTCTATCAAAATCCAAAAAAAAAAAAAATAAGTCAGTAAGGCTTGGACTGGGCCCTATTATTGGTCAATTAATGAAAGCCAAGTGATTTGAGTATGAAGGTATAGTCAACTAGCTCCATTTGAATCCTAATGGGCTTTATCAAAGTCTGGTTTTCCAGGGCTGTATTTCAAGAAATCATAAATGAAAACTACATGAGACAAAAAAGTTAACTGTCCTACTTAAGACAACAACAACAACAACAACAACAACAACAAACAATGATAGCATAAATAAGTAGGGAAGAAAAAAATTGAGTCCCCAAACCCCAAGATATCCCATGGATATAAGCAATAAAAGTTTATATTCCTTTGGACAGAGCATCCAGATGTAAGGGTATGACTCCCTATGTGGACAGAGGGAGAGGAATAGGAATAGGAAGAGGAGGAAGGGAAGAAGGAAGGAAGGAAAGAAGGGAAGAAGGAAGGAAGGAAGGAAAGAAGGAACTGAAGGAGGGAAGGAAGAAGGGAGGAAGGAGATATCAATATTGTCTCCCTGGTGCTGGTCAGTTGAGTCCCCAGTGGGGAAGCTACAACTACCCACAGATAGTTGTTCATCCTTCATTATCAAAGAGGACCAATGACATCAGGAGGATGATTTATTTAATTGTAAGTAAATTGAATTTAAGTGAGGAAGGCTGTGCAATGTTATCAGCCTCACTTTCTCCTCCAGAGTCATTCAGAGTCCAGTGACAAGACATAGGTCAGGACTACTGGCAATTGTCCTAGATTCAGTGGAAGATATTGACCTCTTTCTATCCTATACCTATAGGTAATACAGATACCTATCCAATGACTGTCCATTACCAGTAGGTAGTGGATAAGCTTTTCTAGTTTTACTTAGAGGGATGACACAATTTACCTCCTTGATTCAATCGGTACTCATGTCTCCATAGATATGTCAACAGATAAAACTTACTTCCCCTTCTTTCTGTACCCCACCCCGAAACATCCTTTACATTCAAGATAAGCTGAAATTCTAATGACCCCACACATTATCTACTCAAATTCCCACTTCTCTTCCTTTGGAGATTTCCTTATTCCTTCTCATACTCCTTCCAATCATCAGTTGTGTGACCTTATTTGGAAGTTGGAACATTTCCACTTTTGACTTAAATTGCTTCATTGAGAAGTCCAACAAAATATCAGAACCACTACTAGATCTGAATTCTGTGATTATTTTTGTTGTTGTTCTGCATTCTATGTTGAAAGGCCTCTTCCAGACTCAATATCCTATATTCCCACCATTCTACAAGCTATGGTTTCTTCTTTCTAACCCCCTGTGGTTCATATGTGGCAGAGTGATCATAATTTGGGAAAAGAAGGATGACATTCAATATAATCTGATTCTTAAATAGGGTGGAACCACCACACTTTGGGGAAGCAGTCAAGGCAATCAACAAATAGATTAATTTGGTGACAGAACATCCTAGGAAAAAGATATATCATTCAAGAGCATCAAGTACCCCTAATAAAGGATATCTCTGGAGATACTTTTTGCTCTGTGAACTATGTCTATTTCTCTGTGCTCTCTAGCTGAATATCTCTTCATAATAGTGAATCTAAGGGGAATGGGAACAATGCATTCATGTTATATTGACTGCAAAAATGAGTTCATTTTATTAAGCTTTCACACTTTTTGAATGGGCAAAACATATGTTGTTCTAAGAGTTAAGGAGACCTGTGTTCTCCTAATCCTGGATCTGCTAATCCTTGTGCAAGTTGCTTCCCTTCTGTGGTTTAGATTGGCATGCGGAAAATGATGAGTTTATACTAGAAGACCTCATTTTCCTTTGGATGCTAAACAAGGATGCTATCAGAGAAACCCAACTATTTTGCTCCAGTGAAGTAGCAGGTGGGAGGCTTATTGGGGATCATATTACTCTCCCTTAACCCTCCCCACCCAATGCTGATGAGATCAATCAAAAAAAGAAAAAGGGCTTGGGAAATAAGGTGCCTTCGAATTCTTGAATTTTAAAATTATAATATTTTTAAACCAATGCAGTCACTAGGACATTATTTTTATCAGAACGTAAGCCTTATACGTTTTTATTTCCAACATTAGGCAATGCTAAATATGTGGCATAGTAGGAATAATACTGGATTTGAATTCAACCTCTCATATCAGCCATGTAGGCACGAACAATTTATTTGACCTGTCTGAAACAAAGTAGAGTGTCTGGTATAAAGTAGGAGCTTAATAAATGCTTGCTGAATGATAGCATAGAACTAGACATTCAATAGGCAGTGAATCATACATACTATGAATGATTGATTGTTTCTTATAGATTTTAGGCAGTAAAATAAATTAAATACATAAAAATTATGGTTTTTCACAGAGACTTTAGTCGTATATCACTCTCAGTTTATGTTTCCTATGAGTCATAGTGTTGAAATTGATGTTTGAACATTAAATTGAATATTATATGCTAGTTCTGGAAGAGCCTAAGAACAGAGACTTATAGAACAGAGAGCATAAAAAGGTTACACGTAATGTGAGAAAGCTCAGAGATCTTGGAAGATCTACCTACTAATTTTATAGAAGAGTTTACAAACTAAGGCTCAGTGAAGGAAAGGGTTCTGACAAACAGGGTGTAGCAAATCAGTGGCAGAACAAGGACTAGATCCCTTCTTTATCTTCTCTACAAAAGACACTACTCTCAAGTTCATGCCTTTTTGCACTTCTCTACCTTCCTGGAATACACGTCTCTATTTTTGTTTCAATTTCTGTTCCTTCAAGATACACATGCACACACACACACACACACACACACACACACTCACACACCATGTATAAATATATGTGTACATATATATGCACTTAAATACACACATACATATGTGTGTATATGTTTGCTATTCCTTATACGTGTGTATGTGTGTGCTGTTCCTTTTTAGAATATAAGCTCCCAGAAAGGAGTAATTGTTTTGTTATTTCTAATTATATCCTGATCACTGAGTAAAGTTCCTGATACATATTAGATGCATAATAAATGTTTGCTGACTCATTGATTGGCCCTAAAGTTATAATCATCATCTATATTTTTATACAAGGACATATTCGGCAAATTCTAACATAATAGAATAAAGTGTCCCCTGAAACTGATAGAAATCAGTTTTAAAGAATATATTGTTCATTAAATTTTATAAAAAATAGTGTATATACATACATACACTATATATGTTCACACAATTTATATATGTACATATACACATGTGGATATGCATACATAAACATATAATATACATATATGTTACACACATATGTATATATATCAGATTAATGGTGAATTTGAATTTAACTTTTTAATTTCATAGAAAATAAATGAGCCCATTTTGGGGTTGTTGAAACTTAAGCCTATTGACCTTACCTAGGGCCATTGGGGGTGAAAGGAAATTCAGTTTAAATAAAAATGCCTTAGCTGCAGCACTTAAAAAATAAAGCTGATCAGCATCCTTAGAATAATAAGACTCTCAATGTAGGTATATCTCCAAATAGTATCATGAACTATCACATCAATCAGAGGGTCATGAATTTATTAATGTTTGCTATCTATCCTGTAAAATCCTAGTATGCATTTCAAAAAATACACAGGGGCATTTAAATATTTGATCAAGGTATTACCATTTTTTTCCCCAAAATGGTTGATTTCTCTCCCCTTGATCATTGACCTTCTGTGTAACTTTAGGGAAATCACTCATTCTCTCTCTGCTATAGTTTGCCTATTCTCTCCAGAGATGGATGGATTTATAGGTTATAAAAGACCACTACCCTGACATACTCTTTTATTTGGGAAGCAGCCAGGATATCAGAAGTGATATGACACAGAAAAGAGCACTGTGCCAATGTGAAGGAGACTTGGTTTGAAATTCTAATTCCATTAATTATTTGATCATATGACCTAGGTCATAAGGTCATTACAGTTGGAAGTGAACTTTATTATATTAAAATCCCTGAATTTGAAAGTTGTTAGAGTCAAGGGGCATAGGGCCTAGATCCCTAAATTCACTCTCAGAATAAATGTTCTAGGAGCTCATGGACCCAACAAGTCTTCTGAATAACTCAAAGAGATTTATTAATTGATGAGCTAATTGGTAAGCTCCTAATATATACATAGTTGTATACTAAATACTGGAGATGGAAAGGTTGGACAAGACATAATTTACTCCTACAGAATTTACATCTAAATCTACTTACTTTATTCTTTTTTTTTTTTTTTTTAAGCAATTGGGGTTAAGTAACTTGCTCAAGGTTACACGGCTAGTCATTTGATTTATGCGTGGGTGCTCATTTTCTGAGGCTGGATCTGATCTCGGGTCATCCAAACTCCGAGGCCGGCACTCTTACTCACTGCGCCACCTAGCCGCCCCGTTAGGGCAGTTGGGGTTAAGTAACTTGCCCAAGGTTACACGGCTAGGTTTTTGTTTGTGTGGATTAAGTGTGGGAGGCCGGCTCCGAACTCAGGTCCTTCTGATTCCAGGGCCGGCGCTCTATTCACTGCGCCACCTAGCCGCCCCCTACTTACTTTATTCTTAATAAAGCTATACATAAATTAGAAAAGAATCTGAGAATTGGAGGAAAATCCAGAAGTCTCAGAAGATGGGGATTTTTTCTTTGAAGTTTTGATTCTGTCAAAGGACCACACTTGACAACCTAGAGGGCTTGAGGTCTCAGATTTCCCACTCCTGCACTAAAGTTATCACATTGTTATAGTACTAAACAAATATTTTTGTTCTGATTTTTTTTTAAAGAAGACCTTTGAATATTCTCTACTGACTGTTTCCTAGTCTCTCTCTCTCTCTCTCTCTCTCTCTCTCTCTCTCTCTCTCTCTCTCTCTCTCTCTCACCCTCTCTTTCTCTCTGTCTCACTCCATCTCTTTCTCTCTCTCTCCTTCCCTACTTGCAAGATATGGATATATCAAGCAAGCAATATATACAGATGCACATATATATATATATATCTGAAAATTTATGTAATACTATATTGAATAACAGACATGCATGTATATATTATGGGGATATCTTAAACACATATGTGCATCCAAAAACACACATATGCATATTTGTGCATATATATATATATATTTATATACACACACACAAACACACACACATACATATGCATAGTGTTTGGTATGTGATAGCCACTGCCTAATTATTTGTGAAATTGAATTGAACTTATGGCTTTAACAATGATCCTGAGTTATTAAGAAAGGCCTACTTTATATTAAATTATGCTAGATTATATAAACAGTTTGGATAGAGACATTTCTAAAAGATTTTATGCTTTTTTCTTTTTTGAAATGATGCTTTTGTTTCTGAAGTGTAGAATTGTTTTTAGGAATTGCTGCTAGAGAAACCATCTCCTTTGTCCTTCTATGGCCCTTTCTTCTAAGCATATTAGAGAAAAGAAAAAAAGATGCACATAACATGAAGATACTTGATTTCTCCTCTTCAACCTTCCCTGGGCCCCGTCACACATCCACATTTCTCTTGCTGTCTGCTTCTTCATTTGTAAACAGAAGAGAGATTTCTAAGACCTGCCTCAGAGGGCCGGTGTTAGCATCAAATTTGATAAAGAGTGTCCTATACATTTTGCAGTAACCATGACGCACTTATAGAAAGGTCAAATAGAAATATTTGGTTTGATCAGTTCTCTTTTAATAATTTAAAATGAGAGAAAATATATTTTAAAAGGGATCATAGGAAACAGTAAATGACAATAATGGTAGTCAGACTTCCTTGTTTCCTTTTTTTCTTTCAAGATTCAGCTCAAATCCTGCCCTACAAGAGGATTTTCCTCAATTTCACTCTGCCTCTTCTTCCAGGGTGCATGTTTGATCTCTCTGAGATGACCTTCATTTTGCCCTGATGTTTCTTCTATAGATGTTGCATATTGACTTTCCCACTCAAATCAGAACTCTTTGAGGGCACGATCTGTGTTTTTGTCTTTCTTTGTATTCCCATTACTGAGCTGAATATTTAGCACATAGTAAGCACTTAATAGATTCTTTTTGGCTGATTAGTCTTTTGTTATATATTCTTGTTTTTAAATAAATCTATAATGCACTCATGATAAATAATAAAATTATAAATAACATGAACTTTCCATTAATGAAACAGTGATCTTCATATTAATATTTCATGAAACTGTGGAAATACTCTGCTATATAGATGTTAAAAATACTAATTATCAGAGTTAGGAGGAACCTGAATGGGCATCTAGTCCAATTCCATTAATTTACAAAGGAGGAAGCTGAGGCCTAGTGAAGGAAAAGCATTAGCTAAGGTCACACATCTATTTAGAAATAGAACCAGCACTCAAACTTGTCTCATTTCCTAGACCAATGATTCTTTACTAATGTGTCCTCTAAAGAATTAAAAATTTTTGCTTCAGTATTTTGATCAAAAGAAAAATTGATGCATGTATCTTTCAATGAGTGAAAAACCTCTTGTCCACACTAATTCTGACATAGACCAATACGTTTTAATATCTGGACCATCTCAGGAAGATGAAAGTAATTTTGTTAATAAAGTTGGTTTTGGGACCTGAGGATGGCATAGATATCATCACATACTGATATTTGAATCAACGGTCCATGTGAGAATTAGTTCAGTCATAGTGTTTATTTCTTTTTATATAGTTCAAATAGGAAGTTTGGAGTAGGTATGGACTTGTTAACATCAACTTGTTAATTTGTTCTCCATCTTTCAAGTTCAAGTTCAAAGGCCATCTCCTTTATGATGTCTTTTTCTGACCTTTTCTCCCCTCCAAGCTGGAACTTGGAACTATAGTTAGATCTGGATTGAAGCAATTAATGAATCTCCTCATGTGATTGTGTGGGTATGTGTTGGAATTAGCACCACTGGACTCCAACCCCGTGGAATTACGCAGTGTGAGTTTGAATAATGTGACCACTTTAAAGATGTATTATTTTCAATAATCAATATCTAGCTGTATCTCTCCACCGTTTGATATCAAGACTCTGTGTTCCTATTAAATATTTGTGACACAGTGAAAAAAACAATGGACTTGGAGTCAAAAGATCAGAGTTCAAGAACCAGCTCTGTCACTTACTATTTGTATGACCCCAGATAATTGATGACCTCTTGACTTCAATTTCTTTATCTGCAAAATTAAGTTTTAGGACAAGGAAATGTCTAAGTTATGTTTTCTATTTTAAATTTCTGGTCTTAGAACTTTCTTTCTATCAATTATACCAGAACCAGAGCATGGTTGGGGGCCTGAAATGAGCTAACAATGTATGTGAAATGCTTTACCAACCATATGTTATTCTATAAATATCAGCCATTATTGTTAAATTTATATTATTAATATTTGTAAAGGGAACTAAGGTGTGTAACCATAGAGTACATCAAGTGCCTATTTTGTGCTGACCATGGTTCCTAGAACTCGTCAAGACTGACCTGGGGTCGAGGTAAAGACCTTTGCCCTCAACCTTGTAACTATCTTGTGGTACTTACACTTCTTAGAGTACTTGATTGGGTCCCTCTGGTAAAGCCCTTATAATTTTGGTTAAATGTCCATCTTTATGTGCTCACCTGTTGGCTTCAGTTAACATGCAGAGATGTGTCTAATGACTAGAGATGACTGATTAGCTCTGGTTATAGTCAACTTTCAGTGTACTGCTTTGAATAATCCTAAATTTCTCTGTGGAACAAAGATCCAACAGGTACCATCTTCTTAATGAAATCTTTCCTAAATTGCAGGTGAAAATAGGCATTCCCTTTTGAAATATATTGTAGTAGTTTGCCTAGACATCGCCTTTATACCTATCTCATTCTCCATTAAATCACAATTATGTGTGTATTGATCTAGTAGATAAAAGATTCAAGGTGCTCACTAACAGTCTGTGCTATTTGTATCATATTCACAATATGCAACTTTTTATAAATTGTAGTTGTATGGGGCGGCTAGGTGGCGCAGTGAATAGAGCGCCGGCCCTGGAATCAGAAGGACCTGAGTTCGGAGCCGGCCTCCGACACTTAACCCACACAAACAAAAACCTAGCCGTGTGACCTTGGGCAAGTTACTTAACCCCAATTGCCCTAAAGGGGCGGCTAGGTGGCGCAGTGAGTAAGAGCACCGGCCTCGGAGTTTGGATGACCCAAGATCAGATCCGGCCTCAGAAAATGAGCACCCACGCATAAATCAAAATGACTAGCCGGGTAACCTTGAGCAAGTTACTTAACCCCAATTGCTTTAAAAAAAAAAAAAATATAAATTGTAGTTGTTTAATAAGTATTTTTTGAATGGTGGACTCAGCAGTGAATGTTTGAAACCTGGTTCAAATCACTATTACCCATGTTTTCTTTTCTTTTCTTTTTTATTCTTTAAAGTCAGAGAATATTTTATTTTTGTCTTTGTATCTTTAGTTTCTAGCACTTGTCAGGATCAGAGGTGGGGTGTGAACACAGATCATCTGGCTCCAGTTCATCGACTTTTCCATGCTGTTTTCTTTTTATTAATTAATTTATTTTTAGTTTCCAACATTCACTTCTATAAGATTTTGATTCCAAATGTTTTCCCCATCTCTCCCCTTCCACCACCTCAAGACTGCAATAATTGTGCTTACGTCTTACCCCAATCTGCCCTACCTCTTTTCAACCCCCCTTCTCTTCCCTTCTATTTTCCTGCTAGCCAAGGTAGATTTATATACCCCATTGCCTGTATATCTTATTTCCCAGTTGCATGTAAAAAACAATTTTTAGCATTCATTTTAAAAATTTTGAGTTCTGCATTCTCCTTCCTTCCTCCATCCCCGCCCACCCTCATTGAGAAGGCAAGCAATTTGATAGAGGCTTTAGAGGTGGACTCAAGCAAAACACTTCCATAACAGTCTTGTTGTGAAAGACTAAATATATTTCGCTCCATCTTATCCTGCCCCCCATTTATTCTATTCTCTCCTTTGACTCTGTCCTCCCTCAAAAGTGTTTCCTTCTTTTTTTTTTTTTTATAAGCAATTGGGGTTAAGTAACTTGCTCAAGGTTACATGGCTAGTCATTTGATTTATGCGTGGGTGCCCATTTTCTGAGGCCGGATCTGATCTTGGGTCATCCCAACTCCGAGGCCGGTGCTCTTAGTCACTGCACCACCTAGCCGCCCCTTTAGGGCAATTGGGGTTAAGTAACTTGCCCAAGGTCACATGGCTAGGTTTTTGTTTGTGCAGATTAAGTGTCGGAGGTCGGCTCCGAACTCAGGTCCTTCTGATTCCAGGGCCGGCGCTCTATTCACTTCGCCACCTAGCTGCCCACCAAAGTTTTTCCTTCTGATTACCTCCTCCTTCCATTTGCCCTCCCTTTTATCATCCCCCCTCCTTTTTATCTTCTTCCCTCCTACTTTCCTATAGAGTAAGATAGATTTTCATAGCCAATTGAGTGTGTATGTTATTTTGTCATTAAGCCAAATCCAAGGAGAGTAAGGTTCACTCATTCCCTCTCACCTCCCCTCTCTTCACCTCCATTGTGAAAACTTTTTATTGCTTCTTTTATGTGAGATAATTTACTCCATTTTACCTTTACCTTTCTTCTTCTCCCAGTACATTCCTCTCTAACCCTTTAATTTTATTTTTAGATATCATCCCTTCATATTCAACTCACTTTGTGCCCTCTGTGTGTGTGTATACACACACATACATACACATATTACAAATACATGTGTGTATATATGCATAGACACGTATACATATACATATGCACACACATGTGTATATGTATGCGTTTTTTATTCATATATATGTTCAATTTTAACAAGTCACTTACAATTTCTCTTCCCTGTTTACCTGTTCATGCTTCTCTTGATTCTTATATCTGAAAGTCAAATTTTCTATTTAGCGCTGGTCTTTTCATCAAGACAGCTTGAAAGCAGCCTATTTCATTGAATATCCATATTTTCCCCTGAAGTATTATACTCATACCTATGTTTTCTTAGGTAAGTCCTATCACCTCTCTAAATGCCAGTTACCATATATTTAAAATGATGAGGTTGGATTAGATCATTTCAATGATCCCTTCTACCTGTAAATTCTGTGATCCTTTATATTGATAGAGAAATCAATATTTAATGATAGACATGCCCTTTTATTTATCCATTCATTTATACATTCAACAAGCATTTATTACTACCTTATCAAGGCCCTGTGCTCACTATGCATTAGAGATACAGAACAAAGCATAATGCAGATCCTGTGTCAGAAAAATTTGAATTTAAATGAAGGGAGATATTTAAACAAAGATGAGTAATGTATGGTCCCTTCCTTTAGGGTTAGCTGTATGCATTAAATAGGGTCCTCTCCTAGATCAGAAGTCAAAATAAATTGAATGAGAGTCCTAAATGCTATGAGATTAGAGACCTTTCCAGCTGACTGGAGGGTAGGGAGGAGAGGGTATATATGGGAGAGATCACAAAAATCAGAGAAAATAGGGAGAGAAAGAGAGAGAAAAAGAGAGATAGACAGACAGAGAGAGAGGAGGAGGAGGAAGAGGAGGAGGAAGAGGAGGAAGAGGAGGATGAGGAGGAAGAAGATGAGAAGGAGGAGGAGGAGGATGTCTTGATGTCCCCACTGCAGGTGTAAAGGATCTATAGAATGGTATGCTGGTTACTTTAATAACATAAAAGAAAATAATATGAATGATAGAAGGAGGCATCTGAAAGTCTTCTGAGAATGACATGCTATAATAGTAAACACACTATATTAGGAGAGAAAATCTGGGCAAAATAATACACCTACTACTAACTAGCTATGTGACTGATTTAGTGGAGGTAACATGGCACAGAAGAATTTCATTGATAGGTCAGAAGACCTTCATTGAACTCTTACTACATGGATAATCTTTGATAAGTTCCTTAAATTCCCTGGTCTTAAGTTTCCTCATGTATAAAATGAGGGAGTCATTCCCAGCAGTGTGCTAGAGACTATTTGAACTGGCTCAAGAAAACTTATTGTTAAACTTTCACTGTGGTTATTCATACCTTAGAAATCAATAAATGCTTAAAATCAGGGCTAACATTATTTTGTTGATTATTTAGACTTAAAAAAGTGAAGGAGAAAATTTTATAATGCAGATTAAACTTGAGTGTATCATGCACAGTTTTTTCCTTCCTTCCTCCATCTTTCCTTCCTTCCTTCTTTCTTTCCTTCCTACCTTCCTTCTTTTTTCTTTCTCCCTTCCTTTGCCTTTCCTTCTCTTTCTCTGTCTTTGTCTCTGTCTCTCTCAATCTCCCTCTCCCTCTCCTCTCCTCTCCTTTCTTCTCCTCTCCATCTCTCCCTCAACAGCAGTCATTACTAGCATAGCACTGGTTGTACTAGATGAACTTAGACATACTTGATAGCTCTAGATTAAATTTTACACTCACCTTCCATTTCCTTTTCTGTAAAATAAAACTAGTTATCCTATAATGTGGTTTAAGACTTCTTCCAGAACTAATTTTCCATGTTTTTAATGCTTATCTAACTCTAAGATCCAATCCTATGTTCTAATATTACACACTTTAATATTACTTTTGGCTTGGTCTAGGGACTAGATTATTGTGCTACATATTGTGCTACATATTATGTATTGTGCTACATATCATAATGATCTATGTTCTAAAGTTCCTTCTGCCTCCTTGGGTGTTTTTGAGTACTCAAATTTTATAATACTTATTATCAATCCTTTAAATCTAATTGGATAAAAAGTACAACTGATTTTTCTTTTTACAGAGTCCTTCCCATCATAGAATCAATGATTTAGAGTTGTAGGGTACATTAATGGCCTTTTAATTTATCTCACTCATAAAATAGAGAGAATGAGACTGAAGAGAAATCCAGTACATTGCTTGTGGTCACAGAGTTAGCAAGAACCAGAACCACATCTTATACCTAGCTTCCACTCCACCTCCAATCTTCCTTATATAATACTCAAAATCAAGAGGAGTCTAGTTAACAATAGAATTTTCAATAAAGAAAATCTAATTCCTTATCAATCTAAATGATAGTGAGAGCAGCTCAAGACTAAATGGAGTCTTTCCAGTGAAGTGCTACAGAATTTCAATTCAAACTCACTTGAAAACTCGAAGTTGATAGCATAATAAGAGTAGCCTCTCATGCTTACAGCTGGAGACAGCCCCAGAGATCCCTTTGGTTCATTTCACTCACTATTCACCATCTTGCGCCTATTCTTTCTTTTAAATTGATGACGATTCCTTGTCTATGTAGTTTCAATTCAATCCAGCCTTTGAAACAAAATAAGGGTATTTTGTGAATATTGTTTTAGCTCTTGGTTTCAGGGGGGAAAGCGAAGCAATAAGTTCAGAAATGAACTTGCAAGGATGAAACTCTGACTGCTGAACAACACAGTCAGCCCTGAAAAGGTAGAAATCAGAATTTTGGGAGGAGGAAATTTACCTTTGACTAGGTAGTTATCATGATTCGATTCTGGGCGTATTTGAATGGGTCCTTCTGATAGATAATGGGTCCTTTGTTTTTATTCTATTTTGCTGGCAATTGAATATGTGGATGTTATTAGTTGTTCAGTTGTGCCCAAATCTTCATGACCCTATTTAAGGTTTACTTTGCAAAGATACCAGAGTAGTTTGCCATTTTCTTCTCCAACTCATTTTACATATAAGGAAACTGAGGCAAATAGGGTTAACTGATTCGTCCAGGGTAACACAACTAGGTAAGTGTCTGAGGATGGATTTGAATTACTGAAGATGAGTCTTCCTGATTTCAGGTCCAGAACTCTTATCTCCTGGTGTAGCAGCAAGCACCCCAATATCCCCAGGGTGACTGCCAACACAGGTTCTTAGATCTGCTTTTCAAAAGGAAAGCAACTCAAAATGGGTTAACAAGCTTACTTTAATCAAACAAACACACATTACCTAGTTCAGGGAAAAAGGTCAGCACCCCAAACTTCAGAGTTACAGAACTTACAGATCAAACAGACAGGCTTCCAAACTGTCCTACCATTACATCAATACCAAATCACAGTTACCAGAGAGGGAAGCATCAACATCTGGGTTTTCAAAGCCGGGGGGCTCTCAACAACGGCTTCCCAGAGTCTCATCTGGTCAAATCACACAACACTTCTCAAAGTGAGCCCCAAAGCAAAGCCTCTCATCAGAGTTTATATAGCCTTCTCCTGGCTCAAAGATTGTAACAACCTCCTTGACCCACTGCCCAATCACAAAGTATCAAGGTGTGGGCTTTCCTGAAAAACAAGCCTCCCACCACAAGCTCCAGGTGCACTTAAGCTAGGGGCAGGGAAGATCTTTAAATTTGCATTTCCATTACACCTGGCCACCTAGCTACCCCTGATATTAGTAGTCTAATTAATGAAAATATCTGGTAATAGTTCTTTTTATATTTAAGTCATGAATTTAATTTTACCTTTTTTTTTTTTTGCTTTTTGGAGCGCAATTGAGGTTACATGACTAGTTTTGTTAATTTGTTAATGTCACACAACTAGTTTTTGTGTTAAGTTTCTGAGGCTGGATTTGAACTCAGGTCCTCCTGACTCCAGGCCAGGTGCTCTATTCACTGTGCCAACTAACCACCCCTATTTTTACTTAATTTTATCTTTAGAATATTATCTTGTAGTAGTGTTTTAAGATTTACAAGGGCTTTACACATATTATCTCATGTGATCCACACATCACCTGTGGGAGGTAATTACTATTATAATCCCCATTTTACAGATAAGGAAACTGAAACTAACAGGGTTAAGTTGATGGGGTCCTTGGGATATATATATATGTCTGTAGTATCAATCTGTAACATCAGTTTGTAAGTGGGGTGCTTTGGGATCTATGTCTGTAAAATCAATTTGTAAAACCAGTCTGTAAGATCACATTTCCACCCCCCCAGCCTCAGAGCATTGACTCTTCCCCTTCCTCCTTCCAGCACTCTGCCCAGCAACAACTCATGACCTGTTTATCTCTGCTTGAAACAATAAGTTATGTAAATGTTATCTCCCTTAGTTAGAGTGGCCAGCCCCACCATAAATTCTTCAATACCTTATCTATAGGGTAACTCATTAGTCAATTATATATCCACACTGTCTCTGATGACCTTGGTGGGTGACAGACTGGGTACTCTTTAGTGACCTATCAGGCCTAAAACCACACCTCCAGCTAGCCCCGCCTTGAGCTATTTCCCAGTGAATCATGGGCAATACACCTGCACAGTTGATATTAAAAGTGTATGGTCCTTTGAGCACTGACCACTCCTTAACTCCTTCCTGATCCCACCCTTACTCACCTAGTTAGCATAATTGACACCTTAAGACTATGCCTGCAGCTTCTGCAAGTCTGCAGGTTCCATAAGAATCTAGCCCTCTGTCCTTGTGCAGTGTAACAATAAACTTTACAATTTTGGCTTCAAAGTTTGCTTGAGCCTGGTGAATTCCTTCCAGACTGGATGCCAGGGTGGGTCCCTAGCAGAACCACTTACCCTCCCCCCATCCTTATCACCCTTCCCTCTTCAGATGGGGACCATAAAGGAACCCGAACCCTGAATCATACCCTCAAGCGGGTATTAACCAAATTATGTATGGAGACTCGAAGTGACTGGGTTACAAACCTCCTGACTGGCCTGCTCAGGGTTCGCATTACACCCTGGGAAAACATTAAACTGAGCCCCTTTGAACTCCAGTATGGAAGGCCTTTCCTGACATCTGATATCTTAGTAGACCCGGAACAACATTTGGTCACTCAATTTGCCACCCAGCTAGGTGCCTTTAGGAATGCCTTGTCAGAATATGCTAACAAGCATCTCCCTAAACCTTCCAGTGATGAAGCGACTGCCCTACCACTGTGCAACCTGGTGATTGGGTTTACTTAAAGTCCTGGAAAAACCATAAGGGAGAGCAGTTAGAGGCCACTTGGAAGGGACCCTACCAAGTTATACTTACCACTCCCACGGCAGTGAAGCTTGACGGCCTCCCTAGCTGGACCTATAACTCTAGGATTAAACCAATGTCACCTCTTCCCTCCCCTCCAGGACTTATCCATTGTCACACTGCTAAAAAATGTCTGAGGTTGGTTTTGAATTATAGTCTTCCTGACGCCAGACCCGGTGTTCTATCTACTGGACGACCTGTTTATAGTTTAGAACTCAAAGAGGCGTTAGCAGCCTTCTGGCCCAAATCTTTTATTTTTTACAAGAGGAAACTGAGCCAGAATAGGATAAGTGACTTGCCCGAAGACATGAATGAAGAGGCTACCCATAAAGAGGGTTAAGGTTGCTCTGGAGACCCCAAATACCAACACACTGGGTCCTGACAAATGAATTTGACTCAAGTCTTCTCAGCGAAAGAAAAGTAAAGTTTATTGAAAGTTTGCCATATTGGTTAGACTCTTAAGGAGCCTAGGTATCTGTGATGCTTGCACTGGGCAAGCAGGCCAGAATCATCTGACACAGAGTAAGTCTGTGGTAGAAAATTTATGGTGCTGATGTGAGATGGGGTCTTATATACAGAAGCTTGTGGAAGGAATCTAGGGGTGGTCTGGGGTAGCAGTTTGGGGAAGTGCTCAGGAGAAGTCAGATGAGGTCAATGAGTAATTAAGGGTGGGAAGTTGCTGGAGGCTACCTGGAGCCCACAGACAATGGTGGGCTAGGCCAGTTCAAGGGTGGATTGATATTTTGATAGGCTCGAGGGTGGGAAGTGGATGGACAATGGGGGGCTAGGCTAGTAACAGAAGTCTGGGCCCAGCAACAATGTAAGGCTTATGGCCTCATGCAAATGCCTCATCAAATGGAACTATTTAATCAGAGTTCAAGGGGAGTTCCCAGAGCCTGTACCTCATCAACAAAGTCAGTAAATATAAATGCTGACACATCCAAACCTAGGTGTTCTGGATCCTAAGTCCAATTCTCATGTTGCTACATCAGATTGTCTGATATCAGTCAAACATACAACCCTGTAAAATATGTAGGATGGGGAGAAGACTTATGATTTCATTATTATAGGGACTCCCAGATGAAGAAACTCCATCTACCAATGCAGGTTAGCACCCTCTCTGCAACTTATAGTCTTAGAGTTGCTTAGAGTACCCTCAGGTCCAAAGCCACTACACAGGGTATCTCAAAAGTCTCAGTGAAATCTCAAGTTTTAATAGCTTCAACTTTGTACATCAGAAATGGAATTTGATTCTAGGATGAACTCCCTATCCACTAAACCATACTGCTTCTTATGAGGTAGGCACTACAAATAAAACTAACCTGAAATTTACACAGTACCTAGCACATAGTAGGCACTTAATTAATCTTTCTTGATGGACTAATCTTAGCAGGGAAAATTTGTCTCACTGAAATCAAATGAAGATAATTACATGTTGATCTTTGGGAATGGACTGAGTCAACTCAGTTCCAATGAGTTCATCGAACAATGCTGTGAGAGAGGAAGTATAAATATCATCACCTCCATTTTACAGATGAGGAAACTGAGGTTCATAGAACTGGTGACTTGTTCATGTTAAAGCTTTCTAGAACACTTCAGAGTCAGGACTGAAACATGGGACTACTGAATCCCAGTTCAGCATGTTTTCATTGTGCTGTGAATGCTGAGTGTGGCAGAGCAAAATCTGAAAGCTGAATGGCTAAAAATAATGATCACACCACCAATGTCTCTAACCTGCAGTGCTGCCTAATGTGGAACTCTATTGCCAGAAGTACACAAATCACCCGTTAAGGTCATTTTTATTAGTAGCTTCTGCTTACTTAGGAGGTGGATCATCAATCAGCCACTTCAAGCTGGAGGCAGTCTTGGGTCTACTCTTATAGCTGACTTGTATTACTAGCAGATATGAAACTTGTTATCACAAGTGCAGAACAGAAAATAGAGCTGGAAAACAAGAGAAAGTAGCAGTAATAAGAACAGGGATAGGCACTGAAACTGTGATTTCATTGGTATAGGGATCTCCCAGATAGGAAAAACTGTTTCAACCAGTGAAACTGGAGGCCTTTCTGCAACTGAGATTCTTAACTCTAACACTCAGAGGTTAAGAGACTTGACAAGGGTCATACAGTTCATATGTGTTAAAGGCAGGACTCATATTTAGCTTTTTTCCCCCTAGCTTTTAGTCTAGTATATATATATATATATATATATATATATATATATATATATATATATATATATATTTTTTGGAGAGGGGAGGACAGGACAATTGATGTTAATTGACTTGCCCAAGGTCACACAGCCACACAGCTAGTGTTAAGAGCCTGACGCTGGGGTACTGACTTCAGGGCTGGTATTCCATTCACTGTGCTACCTAACCCCTCCCCCCCCCCAATCTAGTTCTTTATGTACTGTGCCATGCTATTTTAAAATGTAATTTAAAAATTAAAATCTTTCCAAAAAATGGCACAAATGCAATTCTTGGCTAAAACTGTGTTTCCTTGGACAATTCTCTTCTACTTCATTTCTATATATTGAATTCCTTTCATTTTACATATTTTATATATTTTTAATTTTTTGAGATATTTTTATATATTTTCCTTTCATTTAAGCATGAGTTAAAATCTGGCCTCAAATACTTACTAGCTGTGTGACCCTTGGCAAGTCACTTAACCCTGTTTGTCTCAGTTTCCTCATCTGTAAAGTGAGCTGGAGAAGGAAATGGCGAACCACACCAGTATCTTTAGCAAGAGGACCCCAGGCAGGGTCTTTTTGTGACCACAGGCACAAAATGTCAAATATTTGACATCTTGAAATGTCAAATATTTGACATCTTGAAATGTCAAATATTTGACATTTTGAAATGTCAAAAAGTCATTTCTGACACAACTGAAATGACTGGGCAACAACAACTAATAGCAGCCACATGTTCAAATATGAGCAAAATGGAATAAAAACCAACATTGTGAGAAAGACCCACTCAAACATTCCCTGACCTGAATCATGATAGCCATGTGGTCAAAGGTAATTCCCTTTCCCCCACAAAAACAAACCAAAATAAACATCTATACATGAATATTCTCTATTAAGGTAGTTTCCAGTATTCACCATCTATGATTCTTTTATAAAGTAATAGACTAGAGTGGGGAAGATATGAGATCAAACCCTACCTCAGAAGCTTACTACCTATGTGACGCTGGTCAAGTCACTTTAACATCTTAGCCTCAGTTTCCATATCTATAAAATGGGGATAAAAATAGCAACTACCTCCTAAGGTTGTTGTGAGGATCAAATTAGATAATGTATATAAAGAATCTTACAAACCTTAAAGTCCTAAATAAATCACATTATTATTATTAATGATAGTTATTATTGTTATTCTTGTTTGATTTTGTTTTGGGGTTTGTTTTTTTTTGTTCTTTTTGGAAGGGGGAAGGCAGAGCAATTGGGGTTAAGTGACTCGCCCAAGTTCACACAGCTAGTACATGTTAAGTGTCTGAGACTGGATTTGAACTCAGGTCCTCCTCAGTCAAGGGCCAGTGCTCTATTCACTGCACCAACCTAGTTGCCCCTACTGTTACTCTTAACAGCATCATCATTGTCATGTTTACATGGTAAGCTAAACTAGAACCATTAGCACAGGAGTTTAATTGCCCCAATCTTTTATTCAGAACTGAATAAGAAATAATTATTATTTTACATTCATGTAGTCCTTTATATTTCATAAAACAATAAATTTACATCTGTGACTTTTTTTTGATTCTCACCTATATCACAAATTAATATTTAGAAGATAATGCAAATGGAAGCTTAGCTAACCTCTCCTTTCCTTTCTTTCCTTTTTTTATTTGTTTTGTTGTTGTTGTTGTTGTTTGTTTTTTGGAGGGGGTAAGGCAAGGCAATTGGGGTTAAGTGACTTGCCCAAGGTCACATGGCTAGGAAGTATTAAGTGTCTGAGGCTAGATTTGAACTCAGGTCCTCCTGACTCCAGGGCCTGTGATCTATTCACTGTGTCACCTAGCCACCCTCTCCTTTCCTTTCAAAGATCAGGATACTTAGGTGCAAGGAATTTTCATGATTTGCCAAAGGTCACTGAGGTAGTGTTGTAGGCATGATTTGAACTTGATTTCTTCTACCCTAGAGTTAGTGTGCTTTCCACTATAATAGGCTGTGTCCCAGATATCTGTCCACAGATGTGTCTGTGTCCTTTTTATAATAAGGAAAATGAAGATCAGATGAATTTACTTTTTCAGGGCACCCGGTTATAGTGAGTGACAGACTGGAGCTCAGACTCAGATAAATCTTCTGATCTCAAAAACTCCCTCAATCCCAAGATGTTACCCAAATTCTAAAATTCTACTCTTGTCCACCACCATCATCATCACCACCACCACCATCACCATCATCACTATCATCTCTAGACCCTACATCCTCTATACTTCTTATTTATCGGCATAATTTAAAAATTCCTCACCTCTCACTCTTCAATTCTTTTTATTCTGTTTTCTGGACTTCTAGCATGATGAAAACTTCTTTGTCCTAAGTTACTTGTGACTTTTTTTTTAATCACCAAATCTAATGATCTGTTTTCAGGCCTCATCTTTCTTGATCTTTCCATAGCATTTGTCACTATTGACCACTCTTTCCTCTCCTCATAGATGCTCTTTATGTGAGTAATTGTATCATTTCTTCTATTATTTCTCCTCTTTTCTATGAGACCTCTTCTCAGTCTCCTGGGCCCAACCTTTGTTTGAGCCACAACACCTAACTCTTGGTGAAGCCCAGTGCTTTGCCCACCTAATCATTTTCTATCTTTATACTTTCTGTTGCCGACTTTATCTGCTCCCTTTACTTAAATGAGTCACAGATCTTTATGGTCAGTTCTCTCTCATGAACTTTAGTCCTCTCTTTGGATGTTTCAAACTAGGTGTCTTGGAGGCATCTCAAACTCAATATATTCATAACAGAATTTTTTATATTTCCCCCCAAATTAAAAGAAAATCAATTAATATAATTAATTGAATAATTATTAAAATTCATTGAATAATTAATTTAAAATAATAAAAAATAAAATCTGCCCCTCTACAAAGGCTCCCTATTTTTTGAGGACTTCATAATTTCTCTATGCTCTCAGGTTAATAACCTTTATATTGCCCTTATCTTCCCATTCTCCCATATAACACTTATGACACTCCACTCCTTCTCTCTTACTCCATATTTTCATTATTTCAACCTCTATAACATCTTGCACATTCTCATCCATCTCTGGCTCTCTGGCTCTGTCGGTCTTTCTGTCTCTCTTTCTCTGTCTTTGTCTCTCCCAACTGTGCGCGCGCACGTGTGTGTGTGTGTGTGTGTGTGTGTGTGTGTGTCTGTCTGTCTGTCTGTCTGTCTGTCTTTTTCTATTTTTTTTTTCACAAAGTCACTATCACTTCTTTTCTGGGCTATTGCAAATCCTTCCCTACTTCAATCCATTCTCTATATATTTTCTGAAATTATTCTCCTTATAATGTCATTTCTGACCATGCCACTCCCCTACTCAACTCCAATGGCTCCCTATTATCTCTAAAATAAAATGCCTCTTTATATATCACTTCCTATACTCTATTATTCAGTCAAACTGGATTTTTCTGTTCCAGACACACCCACACAACATTTCATTTCCCATTTCTACAATTTTGTGCTTGTTCTCCATGCTTGGAAAGTATTCTATTCTCATTTCCACCTAAGAGAAGCTTTAAAATCATTTAAGACTCATCTTAAGCATCACTTTCTATGCTATTCCCCAATTCCTAGTGCTTTCTCTTAACCACTAATTAGTATATAAGAGCCTTGTACTAATTTTAAATTTATTCTTTATACTATGCATATATACATAGATATATACTCTATACACACATTGTGCATATGCATGTATATATATACCTATATGTGTATATATATATATATATATATATTTTCATATGTAGTCTTCTTCAGTAGAATGTAAATTTTTGAGAACAGGCACTTTTACTTTTGTCTTTATATCCCCAGTACATAGTAGGTGCTTAATAAATAGTTATTTTTTAATGGATTGATCAGAGACAAGACCTCTTCTCTCCTAGACTTACATAGACCACATAACCCACATAAAAGACCAGGTCTGGATTTCCTTACTGCTTTGCATTTTTATTCTCCCCTTGAAGATAAATCTGACTTCTACTTAGTCCAGAAACTGTTCTGAAGGCTTGACACTGTCCAGAAATTCTCTTATTTATGGAGCCCATGGTTCCTATAATAGAGAGCAGGAACTATCTTTTGCCTTTTTGGTTTTTTTTTTTTGTATCTGTATCACTTAGTTAAGTATCTTCACATAATTGGTGCTTAATAAATGTTTATTGATTGACTCTTTGGATGGACATTTTTATCTTCCCATACTTCTTCTTTTAAAGGAGTGTGTGCATCTGTGTGTGTGTGCATGTGTGTGTTTTGTTCAGTATGTGTGTTCAGGTGGCTTCACTTCATCCAACTTCCTAGCTCTTCTTCTCATTCTTTATGGTCTTATATATCTGCTTTCCCTTTTAACAGCCAAGTGCAAAGGTATTTTCTATGGCAATAAATGAGACACTAGCACCCTTAATGTAAAATACATGAGGAGAAACACAATAAAGTAAGATACCATCAACTGTAGAACTTAGTCATCATTAATGGCACCAAAGAATGCAATATCCTCCATAAGAAGCCATACTTAAATCTAGGACAAATGTGACCAGGCTAATTCTACCTATGCCCACTAAATTTCACCACTATTCCCAAGTTAAAATGTTACTGTCCCTGAAAATTAAACTGGGGTCTTTGTTCCCATTAATAATGAAGGCCTAGATATACTCCTTATGATCAGGAATTTCATTTGATTCAGTTATTGTATCATTCATTTCTCTGCACATTTTTCCCAGAATATTCCATAGCAGTGTGCTGATCACAGCCTATTTGCACCCTCAACTACACAGTCCATTTTGAGCACTCAGAACTCCTAGAAATGGGCTGTCAAATTGGTTACTAATCCCAAGTGCAAAACTTTATCATGATATTTTAGATTTGTTGCTTTTCTTCATGGTTACAATAGTATGTCTAAACAACCACTGATAATGCAAAAAGTTAGATCCAAAATAGAAAGAAGCAATGATCCTAGACAAACTCCCAAGTGTAATCTACTTGTTATAATTTTGAGGTGTTTACTATGGCTTGTATCTTGCTACTGAAGGTAATCAGAACCCAGAAATATGAAACATCCTGAGGGAAGATATCAAATAATCTCAGGCTTATGTGGAAGGAATTCAAATGGTTCAGGAGTTATATACTTAAATATTACTAATACATGTATCTAATCATATCATTCCCCTGGTCAAATTCCTTTAATAGCTCCCCATTTCTGGTAGAAAAACATGGTAGATGTGAGATATATAGGAAGTTTGAGAAACACGAATCAGAAAGACAAGATAGAGGTACTGAATTTATCCAAGCTTGAGGTTGAATGTTAGGATGAAAATCTGGGGAGAATCACTGAGGTCATCCAATTCAACAGACTTCTATAAAGAAGAAAACTAAACATCAGAGAGAAAAATGACATCCTCAAGGTCATAGCAAGTCATGGAGGTAGGACTAGAATCCAATGCTCATTCAAGTATATCATGGCCTCCCAATGCTAGCCATAGTAACAGTTATGATAGAGAAGACAGGATAACCAAGTCATAAGGAAATGTCTTTGAAGGAAAATTCATTCTAAAATCCTAGCTGTATTTTTGTTAAATATTTTTTAGAAAAAAAGTTTTCCTGACTCCTATCTCAGTGCTATTTTTTTCCTTCTTAAATGTTTTATTGATATTTTCTTTTATCACCATCATTTCACGATGACAATAACAATAGCCCTTCCTCCTCCAAATCCTTCTCATATATCTATCCATTATAAAATATAAACGTGATCAAGCAAAAGAAATCATCACATTGGCCATGTCAGAAAATGTATGCCTCATTCCACAAGGATAGTCCAAATGGCAGTAGTCATACTTCACCATCAGTTTTCTAAAGTCTTGACTGATCACTGAAATAATCAGGATTTTGAAATTACTCAGGTTTTTCTTTTCCTTTCCTTTACATTATAGTATGTGTCCATGTAATTTGTTCTAATACTGCTTACTTCATGCTGCATTAATTTATATGTCTTTCCAAGTTTCTCTGATTTCCTCATATTCATCATTTCTCTCAACACATATACCTCTCCTCTCTGTCCCAATCACTCTTATAATATAGGTTGTCAAGATGACTGTCCCAGGTACAAAATCTGTTGCTTATGAACCCTGACCAGAGAAATTTATTTTTAATAGTATACTACATGATGAAATTAACTTTAAGCATAGGCATTTAATGAAACAGTCTAGTAAGAACCCAAACATTTCCCCCACAAACCCATGGCTCACTCTTCCACAAAGACACATAGAATGAGAGGGGCAACTGGATATATAGAATTCATTAGCAGAGAGGCTCACAATAGGGAACACATGTGAGTGAGGAAAATACAGAAAGAGGTGAACCTGACCTTGCATGAGGTCAAGGCACACACGTGCTAGGAGGGGCACTTTAATTTTTAATGTCACAGAGCTGATGATGATGTCACAGAGCTATCCTTTCTCTGTGTTGCCATACTGCTCCTAACTAAGCTAGGTATCTTGGCTGAGTGCATTGTTGTTTTCAGTTTCCACTGTTTCTAGCTAATAACTCAGCTGAAGTATTCATCTGGGGTACTGTTAGGCTTCTTCTGAGAGAAGCCTTCCTGCTTGTTTGTTTTATGTTCCCCAAAGAGTTTTGGCAGCACCCCTACTCTCTCTTCCAATCACTGCAAAAGTTTGGGGATCAATAAGCCATCTCCTTGGATAGCCACATATTTCATGTTGCCATATGTTTCTACTTTAGGATTGCATTGTTGATGCAGGAAGGGAGTCTAGGGTGAAGGAGAATGAAATTTCTTTCCCTTTTTGCTTTACTCTGCCAAAAAGTTAAAGTGAATCCTAAGGAAATAAGGACATTCTCAAAATATTGAGAATTTCTCTCTCCCTCTCTCTCTCTCTCCCCCCCCATAGTCAGTTCTTTTTTTTTTAGAATATATTTTTTGCATTCTTTTTTTTTAAACAAATACTTTATTAACTTCTGTTTTACATCATTCATTTCCGCCAGATTTTGAGTTACAATCATTTTCCCCCCATTATTCCCCTACCCAACCTCCCAGAATAGCAGTCCCACAAGATATCGCTTCCTCCAATCCGCTCTCTCCCATACCTTCTCCCATACCCCCATCGACTTTTCCATTAGAGGAAGATGAATCTTTGTGTCCCAATGCCTGCACATCTTATCTCCCAATTATAGGCAAAAGAGTATTAATAATAGTATTTATATATATATTTGAAACATTTAATGTTACGACCTCGAATTTCAGATCCATTTCCTTCCTCCCTTGTCACCCATTCCTTCTTGGGATATAAGTAATTCAGTATATGTTGTACATGTCTAGCTATGCAAAACATTATCATAGTAGATATATTGTACAAGGCTGCTTATAATTCCCTCCCACTCATCCCACCCCCCACCTGGTCCATTCCCTACATGATCCTGTCCCTCTTCTATAGTGGGTACTTCCAACCTCCCCTCCCCCCAAGGATGCCCTCCCATCCATCATCCCTCCTCTCATCCCCCTTCCCCCTTTCCTGCTGCAGGTTGAGATATCCCATTTAGTATGTATGTCATTTTCTCCCTGAACCAAATTCAATGTGAATGTGGTTTTGCCTTTTTAGCCTTCTTATTCTCCCCTTCCTTTGCACCCACTTCCCCTACATGAGATAGTTTACCCTACCATGTCTCTCCCCATCTCCTCTTGCCACTTTCCTCTCTCACCTCATAATTTCATCCCTTGAGTATTCTCCCTTCCCAACAAATTCAACCTATGCCCTCTATCCATATACAACTGTAACCATATACACACACATTCACATATGTATTCATATGACCACACCCCCTTCTTCCATTATTTTCATAGTGAGAAAGATATCAGTCACAGATATTGCTTTTCCATATAGGAATGTAAATAGTTCAACTTTGATAAGTTCCTTTTGATTTCTTTTCCCTGATTACCTTCTCAGGCATCTCTTCCTTCTTGTGTCTGGATGTCAAATTTTCTATTCAACTCTGGTTTTTTCCTCAAGAATGCTTGAAAGTCCTCTATTCCACTGAATGACCATATTTTCCCCTGAAACAAAATACTCAGTTTTGCTGGGTAGGTGACCCTTGGGTTCATTCCCAGTTCTTTTGCCCTCTGGAATATCATATTCCATGCCCTTCGATCCCTCAGTGTAGAAGCTGCCAGGTCCTGGGCTATTCTGATTGTGTTTCCACAATATTGAAATTGTTTCTTCCTGGCTGCTTGTAGTATTTTCTCCTTGATCTGGGGATTCTGGAACCTGGCTATAATATTCCTGGGAGTTTTCTTTTTGGGATCTTTTTCAGGAGGTGATCGGTGGATTCTTTCAACCTCTATTTTGCCCTCTGGATCTAAAACATCAGGGCAGTTTTCCTTGAGAATTTCTTGAAGGGTGATTTCTAGGTTCTTTCTTTGATCATGGCTTTCAGGTAGTCCAATAATTTTTAAATTGTCTCTCCTGGATCTATTTTCCAGGTCAGTGGTTTTTCCCATGAGATATTTCACATTGCCTTCTAATCTTTCATTTGTTTGGATCTGCTTAACAGCATCTTGATTTCTCATAAAGTCATTAGCTTCCATTTGCTCCAGTCTAACTCTGAAGGAATGAATCTCCTCAGTGAACTTTTGAGATTCTTTTTCCATCTGGCAAATTCGACTTTTTAAGGCATTCTTCTCCTCATTGCCCTTTTGGGCCTCCTTTGCCATTTGAGTTAGTCTATTTTTTAAGGTGTTGTTTTCCTCAGTCAGGCTGTTGACCCTCATTTCATACTTTTCCTGCATCCTTCTCATTTCTCTTTCCAATTTTTCCTCCACTTCTCTTATTTGATTTTTAAAGTCCTTCTCAAGGTCCTCTATGGCCTGCAACCCGCTCATGTTTTCCCCTGGGGCTTTTGGAGCAGGACTTCTGACCTCACAGTCCTTTTCCCGCTCTATGCCCCCAAAATAGGAGTCTAGGGTTGCATTTTTCTGTTTCCTTTGCCTTGGCATGTTGCCACTTAATTGCTTGACTTTTGGGCTTGTTGCCACACTATGGCTTTAAGGCCAGATAGAGGAATTTTCGTCCCGAACGTGTGGGGGGCAACTTCCGTTTCTGGCAAGCTGTAAACCCACCCACAACTTCCACCCTAGATCACAATCCAGATCCAGGGAGGTTAAAGCAAGAGCGATTACCCCCCAAGACTGATCGCTGGATCTCCCCACGATTTGTAGGCTGGGAGCCGGAAATGCCTCTGAAAACTACAAAATGGCGTGTCTCCTCAGCGGCTTCTAGCCCCCAGGGGAGGGAGCTGACGCATTCCCCAAATACAGGTCCCAAAGTCCATAGGACACTAACCTCTTACTTTGTCCTAGGCAAGTCTATGTTGATAATTCTGGGGTCGCCACAGTTCCTGGTGTTCTGGGGTTCCTCCAGCCAGCTGCTGGCCCTGCCGCCCTGGGGCTAAAACCTCGGCTCAAGTGGACCTGGGCTCGGCTTGGCTCCTGCGCTCTGCGCGCTGCCGGCTCCCAGACCACTGCGCTGGTCCTTCCTGCAGGGTTCTGGGCTGTCCTCAGCGGGAGGTTAGCTTCTCTGTGTCGTTCTGTGGGTGCTGGGGCTCCAGAAGTTTTTCAGAGTCCTTTTTTACATAGTTTGTGGAGAATCTGGGGGCAGAGAGGCTTGGAAGAGCTGTTTCTACTCCACCATCTTGGCTCCGCCCCCCGTCAGTTCTCTTTTTAAGTTGCTATTTATGGCCAGTAACCCTTACCTAACTATGACCCTTATACTAGGGAGCTTCATTATATTTTGCTTGATTCTCTCTCAAATACCCTAATGGCTCAGTCTCTCAACCTATTCATTTGCAGTTAGCTACTCCTCCACCCAATTTTTGTTACACACAAAGATGGTAATACCTTTGATTTTGTCTTCCCACAGATGTACAAATTCTATGTTCAAGAAATCTGAAATCCCCTTGTACAAGCAAAGACTTTTCACCTTTCCCTCTGCCTTCCCTTATGTACCCTACTCTTCATCTGTACCATGATTCCCAATCCCTTGACCTTTCAATTCTCTCTCAGGTCATCTTCCCTCCATTAGGCCCTCTCTCCTCTTCTCCCCATCTTGGCTCCTTGATGAATCAATTCACTCTACATTTTCCTCCTCTCTAGGTTCCCAGCTACCCTTCTCATATTGTGGATTATGCCCAGCCAAGTCTCAGCCTTGGATCACTCCCATCATTTGTTGCCTTTGTTCCTGTATACTGGACTTTGCTAAACAAAAGTGGGAAAAAATCATGCAACCATTCTGACTGGGTACACTACAAACTCATGCTGCTGGGCATCCTACCATATGTTCCTTACTCCACTCTCCACAGTATCTCTTCCAAGTATTTTTATGTTTTTTCAGTCTTCCCATGACTCCCCTTCTCCCCACTCTCTCAGCTTCATATTTTACAGAAAAAATGAGGCTATTGTCTATGTACTTACTCTTCTTCTGTCTCTCTCATCTCTTATCACTTAGTTACTTTCTCTGCTTTTTTCTTCTTTCACCCCTATTTCACATTACTCCTTATCAATTCAACAGATCTCATTCCATTCAGAATCCTTAAATAGATTTATCATTTTATCATCTAAATACTTTCACTTATTTTCAATCTTTTTCTATTTATTGACTCATCTCCTACTGCCAATAAACATGCCCATGTGTCCCCCATTCTGGGGGAAAAACAAAAATACAAACCAAAAAATACCTTATTTTATCCTTCCATCACCATTATCATCCTATATCTCTTCTGCCCTTTGTAGTTAAACTTCTCAAAAAGGCAATCTACAACAATTGTCTGCCCTTAGACACTCACCACATCATGCAAATTGCCTGTTGGTTGGTCTCCCTGCCTCAAGTCTCTCCCCACTCCAATCTATCCTCCCAGAGTATTCTCTAAAAGTATTTTTTAAAGCTTAGATCTGATCATGCCACACATACTCCAATCCCCACTCAATAACCTCTATAGGTTTCCTATTGCCTCCAGGATCCATTTCAGATTTTCTGTTTGGCATTTAAAGCCTCACAACCTAGTCCTCTTTCTATCTTTTTAATCTTCTTTCACCTTACTTCCCACTCTATACTCTTCAATCAACATTGACCTCCTGACTGTTCCATGAAGAAGATACTCCATCTCTACGATCCAGTTCCCCCCCTCCCCCGCCAGGATATCTCCCATGCCAAGAATGCTCTCCTCTCCCTTCCCCAAATACTGACCTCCTTGTCTTCCTTTAAATTCTAACAAAAATCCCTCCTTCTAGAAGAAGCCTTCTTCAACCCCTCATAATTTCAGGGCCTTCCTTTTCTTGATACTTTCCTATTTATTGTCTATATAGCTTTCTTTGTATATATTTGTTTGGATGTAGTCTCCCCCATTTGATCGTAAGCTCCTCTTCTGCATCCACAGTGCTTAGCACAGAGCCTGGAGCAGGGGAGCTTAATAAAAGTTTATTCATTGATTGATTGATTTTAAATCATCAGCCTCTCCACTCTGTAAATAACTGGGCAGGGAAAAGACACCAAGACAAACTATGTCTAGAAGAAAGTCCATTTTCTGCCAGTTCTCAGAAGTTCCCTCGAATATTCAAAGTCTGATGCTCACTTACAAATTCCAAAGGAGCCCCTCACTGTCTGGAACCCTTAATTTCATCAATCACTTTGGTGACTTAATTGATTAGGGATCACTCTCACAACAATAATATTGCATTACACTTATATAACAATTTGTTAAGCCATTCCTGATCAATAGGTACACTTTCTTTCCAGTTCCTTGTTACTACAAATGCTACTATAAAGATTTTTGTAAGTATGGTAACTTTCCTTTTGCTATTAACCCATTTGCAATATATTCCTAGTAGCAATGTCTGTATGTTAAAAAATGTATGCAATTTGGTCCCTTTTTAAATTCCAAATTGTTTTCCATAGTGGTTGGACAAACTTAAAAGTCATAAAGAGTGTGATTTTTTTTTTTTGCCTGTTATTCTCATTGCCCCTCTAATATTTACTATTTTCATCTTTGTCAGTCTGATGATACTGAGATAAATATGCTAAGTTGTTATAATTTGCACTTATTTACTTTTATAATTTGCACTTATTTACTTTTATTAGTGTTTGGGAGCCTTTTTTGATTTGGCTGTTAATACCAGTCTTGCTTGAAATAGTTTGAAAACTGCTTGTTTATATTTTTTACTCCTTTTGTATTGGGAAACGATTCTTGCTTTTATATGTAAATAAGACATTATATGTATATCTTAGTTATAATTTTTGACAATATTTCCTAAGATTTTTTATAAGTTAACTGCTTCTACTCTATTTTTATTACATTAATTTTGTTTGTATAAAAATGCTTTTTCGTTTCATTTAATTGAAATTCTCATACCAGTGACAGTTGTAGAAGGTGTGTCCTTCCATATACACACATATATTTAGCAAATATATGTTACATATTATGTTATTAATATAGTAACATATATGATATTAAATAAATATTCAATATAAAGTATATATATATATTCCTTTTAAAATTTCATTTATGTATGACAGGCTTTTTCCATTCTACCATTGCAACCTTATTGATTCGAGCATGAAATGTTTAACAAGAACTTGGAAAAAACGTGCAGTGCTTTCAATGATCCCAAGTGGCTTAATGCTGCAGAAACCTATTATTTTAAAGCCAATATTCTCCTGGTAATGCTTTATGACTTTCAATCATGGAACACTATGATCTCAGAAGAATCAAAATTGCAGGCAACTCAAAGGCAATAGAAAGATGTATGGTGGATATAAGTAGTCTGTAATGTGTGACCAATGATGATTTGTGTGATAGAAAAGTTGTAAAAGACTTCTTGGTGGACATGTATAACCAGGAAAGGCTGGACATTTATCATAACAGAAATAAAACAAAAGAACTAGATAGAGATCTCTAGTACTTTGGTGAAATCCTCTATGAAGGATTTATCAGAAGCTATGGAGAAGAATGCACGAGATAAGAAAATATATGTTTTTTTAATTTGTAATGATGATAATAAAATATTAATTGTAATAACTATACAGTGCTTTGAGGTTTACAAAGGAATGATTTCCCAAATAATTCCTCTTCATTTTTCGATAGCTATCTCAAAGTATTGAAATAAGAACAAATGATGCTGCCCAAAATGACTCCCTTCTTTCCTGGTATAGAATTTATGAGAGCTGGCTAGAGATCTAGGTACATGGCCCAAAGGATCACAGAGTCTTGGCAACCTTTAAAGTATATCTGTACACAGAAAGGATAGTTTGTCGTCCCCATTAGAATGTAATCTCATTGAGGGCAGGGGATCTTTTTCATTTTGTTTGTATTTATTTCCCCAGCACAATACTATCACAATACTTAGCACATTTTGATGTGGTTGTTCAGTCATTCAGTCATATGTGACTCTTCATGAGCAATGGACCACAGCACACCACGCCTTCCTATCCTCCACTATTTCCCAAAGTCTGTCCAAGCTTATGTTCATTATTTCCATGACACAGTCTTTGCATCTCATCCTCTGCCATCCCATTTTCCTTTTGCTCTCAATGTTTTCTGTTACCAGGGTCTTTTATAATGAGTCTTGTCCTCATCATATGGTCGAAGTATTTAAGCTTCCTCTCCAGCATTTGACCTTCCAGTAAAGGTCTGAATTAATTTCTTATAAGTATTGAGTTATTTGATTTCATTGATGTCCAAGGGACTCTCAAAAGTCTTCTTTTGGCAAAGATACTGGAGCGGTTTCTTCTCCAGATGAGAAACTGAGGCAAACAAGTTTAAGTGACTTGCCCAGGGTCACACAGCTAGTAAATATATGAGATCAGATTTGAATTTAGGGAGATGAAATCTTCTTGATTGCAGGCATGGCATGCTACCTACTGTGTCATCTAATTACCCCTCCCTCATTTAGTACATAGTAAGAGTTCAGTAAATGCTTTTCGACTTAACCATGCTCTTGTTGGATAGTGGGATGGTTCAACCTTCTTGATTGTACCAGTTTGGGATGGTATAAGAAAAACTTGATTAGCCAGCCTTTCTTCTACCTCATTCTTGCCCTTTGTCAATGATTTTCAACAAGTGATAAGTACCAAGTGAAGTTTTTATTTTTTTGGCATGTTTATTTTTTAATCACATTTTTGTTTCCAGGCAGAATTCTTACGCAGTTACCAAGGAAATCTCATTCTTCCAATGCAAATAAGACAAAAATCAATAGCTCGCTCTCCCATGAGACTGATAGGAAGGAAACTTGTAGTTTCATTCAAGTTCATCTCTATTTCTATCAGAACTAGAGATTTTCACTCATAATTTTAGATCAAAATGAATGTTCACTTTTACAGACATCTTATCTTTCTTCAGAATAGTCCACTGAGGTTTCCTGATTTCCTTCCCTTTTTCCCCATTGCTAGTGCCTTCCTACTGAGATTACCTCCCATTTTTACTATATATTATACATGGCAGTTCACACATCATTTTCCCCATTATAGTGAGGGCTTTGAAGATAAGGATTATATATTTACCTTTCCTTATATGCTTAGTACTTAGCATGGTATCTGCTATTTGTTGTTCAGTTATTTAGTTGTGTCTGATTCTTAATGACCCGTGGATCATACCATCTGGAGGGGTTTTCTTGGCAAAGATACTGGAGTGATATTTTATTTCCTCCTCTGATGGATTTAGGCAAACAGAGATTAAATGATTTGCTCAGGGTCAAAGAGCTAGTAAGGGTCTGAGGTCAAATTTGAATTTAGGTCTTCCTGACTCCAGGTCCAATGCCTGATCCACTGAAGCACCTGATAGTTTCTAAATGATAGGTGCTGTTAGAAAAACATGGGAAGACTTACAGGAACTGATTCTGAATTTAGTGAACAGAACCAGAAGAACATTATACACCATAACAGCAACATTGTATGATGATCAGCTTTGATAGAATTACCTATTCTCAGCAATACAATGATCCAAGATAATTCCAAAAGCCTCATGGTGGAAAATGCTATCCACATCTAAAGGAAGAACTATAGAATCTGAATGTAGATCAAAGCATTCTATTTCCATTTTTTTCTTTCTTGTGGTTTTTCCCTACTTTTCTGATTCTTCTTTCACAACATGACTAATGTGGAGATGTACTAAATGTGGTTATACACATATAACCTATATCAGATTGCTTGCTATCTTAGGAAGAGGGGAGAGCAGGGAGGGAGGCAAAAAATAGAACTCAAAATCTTATAAAAGTCAATGTTGAAAACTATCTTTACATGTAATTTGAAAAAAATAGAATACTGTTGGGGGAGTGAGGGGGCAAGAGATAGGTGCTGTTATCTCCTTTTTATCGATGAGAATACTGAGACCAAGGTTAAGTAACTTACCCAGGGTCACATACCTAGTAAGTGTCTAAGGCCATAGTTGAACTTAGGTTTTCCTGACTCTAGGCCTAACATTCTTCTGTGCCAGAAATTTCTCCTATAAAGTGCACATCTTCTCTCCAGCTAGAATGTGTCAATCTATTCCTCTGTTGATTGCACTCTTCCCTTCCAAGAAGGGTATAGTAGTTGGAAGAGACCTCTCTCATAATGCAGCAGACACTGATTGAGGGATTTTGGAGCTCCTAACTCTTCAAATTTCAAAATTGTTGCTTCTAAGGCTAGAAATGTCAGTCTTGGGATAAGGTATTGGTCACCTATGCTCAGAAAGGAAACACCAAGTAGAATTGACAACTAGAGCTTTGGGATGTGTTATCCAGGTCTCACATAATACTTGGCCAAATTCAATTTAATTATTATTTTATTAAGAGGTCGAAAAATCCCCGGCACTCCCACATTAATGCCAAGGAGTATCTAAGAGATGATAGATAGACAGATAGGTAGATAGATAGATAGATAGATAGATAGATAGATAGATAGATAGGCAGATAAATAGATAGATAGATAGATGGATGGATATTTAGAAAGATAGATAGGGAGATAGACAAAAAAATAGATTGTTAGATCCCCTGTGCTAATTACGTAGCTATTGAACTAGAGCACATATATATGACCCTACAAGGTTTAGAAGAACTTTGTCAAAAGTAATCTTGTGTGGTGGGGAATATAAGTGGTACTAATCCTACCTAACAAATTAGAAAACTGAGGATCAGAAGATGAAAATAACTTGTCCAAAGCCACACAAATGTTAAGTGCCAGACCTGATATTTGAACAAGGATACTTAATTCCATGAAGAGTTTATTACACCAATCTGCAGTTACTCTAAGTAATAATAGTAACAGGTATTTCTATAATACCTTGCAATATACAACTTCTTTCCCATAAGAACTCTGTGATAAAAGCAACATGAATATTGTTATTTTCTTTCATTGATCTGTCCAAATAGTGGCTAAGTATACTGCCTGTTCTCCAACCTGAACTTACAGT
This sequence comes from Gymnobelideus leadbeateri, assembly GCA_011680675.1. Lineage (NCBI taxonomy): Eukaryota > Metazoa > Chordata > Mammalia > Diprotodontia > Petauridae > Gymnobelideus > Gymnobelideus leadbeateri. Next base: position 80,308 of record WOXC01005545.1, read on the forward strand.
TTCCTATTTCTGTGTGCTCAGACCAGTTGTCCACTGTGCCTAAAATATGCTCCCTCCATATTCTTGCCTGTTGTCATACTTTTCTTCCTTCAAGGCCTGCCCCCATATCCAACAAGTTGCTGGGTCTTGTCTATTGTACCTCTGTAGTCCGTTAATAAGTGTTTATAAAACACCTACTATGTTTCTGGCACTGAGATAAACACTGAAAATGCAAAGAAAGGTAAAAGAATCCCTGTTCTCAAGAAAACAATGGGGAGCAATAGGGATAAATGAATGTCTCCATAATGGGGAGAAAACATGAAAAGAACAATATATAAACATAAAGACAGGATCAATTGAAGGTAATCAACATTAGCATTAAGGGGAATGTGGAAAGGCTTCCAGAAAAAAAGATGGAATTTGAAGTGGGACTTGAAAGTGACAACATCTTTTACATTAATCTCACATGATCACCACATTTGTTCATGTCCTTATCACTTTTAATCTGCACTATTACAACAGGTTTTTTTCACATATTAGAGTATATGGGTTGAACACCCATATACTAGGAAGACTAGTACCTCAAGTCTCAAGTGTCCCTTTTCCCACCCAATTCTCATCAGTAGTTCGAAGAAGCCATAGCATGTGCAGCAGCCACATCCCAGAAAATGGTTTTTGTAAATTGGCTAAACCAGATTGAGAGTAAGACAGGGGCTTCAAACCCATCAGTGAATTAGAGGCACATCTACTCAAAGTGTATGAAGATTTTCCCTTGTGGGATGTAAAGACAAACATGAGTAGCTCTGCAGAGGACTGCTTCTGTGACCAGCTTTCAAGATTCTCAATACATAATATAGTGGACTCTCCATTTATTCAACAGCAAATCAGAGCAAAACATTCACAGAAAATCAAGGTACAGAATTTAGAATGTTACAACTTATCACAGAAAATAAAAATACAACATTCACCATGTCACAACTCAACAACTCATCACTAACATGGCTACATAGTTTTCACCAAAGTGGTCATGTACATTCATTTAGTGAATCACAAAATCCTTAATTCAATCGCTAAGTACAAAAGTCAAAGTTCTCCACCCCTAGGTCACAGTAAATCATAATCTTCTCAGTCATTACACAGTATCCAAGTAAAGTCTTCTTTCATATTGACTTGCAGCAGGCTCTCAGTTTCCATGGTCCCAGCTCCAACTGTCACCTAGGTTCAAAGGCAGGCAGTTCCCAATTCCTTGACCAGCTCCTTGTCCAGTTCTTCATCCAGTTCCCATTCCATATTGAAGTCCACAGTGTCCAGTCCACCTCAGGTCCTTCACAGTTCCTATTTCTGGGAAGACAAAGCTTGACAGAGCCAAAATAATATTCATGCACATTGCTATCATCAATTCACTATCTTCTTTGAAATCAACTCAGACCCACCACCAAGGTCCAAAAGGTCAGCACAAATTATCAGTAAAGTCCCAGGACCTCCAAAACCCACCTCCAGGACTTCTGTAAACATATAACCAGAAAATCCTCTTTCAGGGCTTCCAGTAAGGTCCTAGGGCTTCTGTACAAAGTTTCACAAACAAATATCAACACAGAGCAGACAGAGTGCCGGGATATCACAAGTTTTCTTCTTCTTGACTGTGCCACCACAAGAGTCTGCTGTCTCTAGCCTGGGCCTCTCCTTATATATGGTCATTAGCTCCTCCCCTTCCTGTTGCACGAGTTCATGAGTTCTAGGGTTGACAAGTTGTGGGATTCACATGTTCTGTTTCTTAACAGATGATACAAGGCTCAAAAGAAACTTGAACTGAAACAAGGTTTTAATTCAATAGCTGAAACAAGTTGTGAACTACTTCTGTGCTTGCCATTACATGGAAATTGGCAGATGAGAAAAAAAAGTGTTCCCATGGCCATGAAAGCAACATGTAGAGTTTGATTAAATATCTAAGACACCAAAGTCATACATTATATCCTGAATCACTGCCAGTTGTCTTGACTTTTGTCTTGCCCCTGTAATTTTATGACTCTGGAAGAGAGAGTGAGGCTGAAGACTCTGCACAACCCTGCCTCACTTTATTCCTACTTATGCATGAGTCAAAAGGCATTACCTGTACCATTTTACCATTTTTACCTATCTCAAAGTCCTATAGTGATGAACAAATGATAGAGCAGCAAGGGTGGATACACTGGAAACCACAGTCATATCCCTGCAGGCCATTGGGTCATCTTCTCATTGAACTGAAGCAGTAGTACAATTCAGAAGACTCCTGAGTGTCTGAGAAGACTTTTTTAAGGATCACACTTTTAAGCTACTGGCATGGGGAAGCAGGTAGAAAAGATGCCCCAAAATTTGTTCTTCAACTAACCTAACCCTGGCCTGATTATTGAGGTGGGTGGGGAATCCTATCATGTGGTCAAAACAAAATATGTACAAAACTTTTGTGAAGATTATTCCACTAACCATTGGCATGTAGAATGTGTGCACACTTATGAATGCTCTTGCAGTTTCCCAGTCACCGGTGGAGTTAAGCAGAACTGTATGCTTGCTCTCATGTTTGTTATCATGATGTTTTCAGAAATGTTGCCAGATGCCTTCAACAAGACCAAAAATGACAAGATTAGCTACTGCACTGATGATAAATTATTTAACTTGAAAAAAAAAAACTATAAGTTAAGACTAACAGAGAGAGAGATGTTGTGAAAATTTTTTTGTTTGCAGATGATTATACATTCAATGGAGCCTCTGTGGCTGAGATGCAAGAAAGTATGAATCAATTCTCTGCTGCTTATGCTAATTTTGGCCTGAAAATTAGCAGCAAGAAAACAGAGGTTCTTCACAAGTTAGTACCACACCATCTATATATGGAACCATTGGCAAAGAAAATAGGTAAATGTTGAAATCTGTGGACAAGTTCCCTTACCTTGGCAGGGATCTCTACATAGATGATAAAATTGATGCACACATTGCCAGAGCTAGCTCCGTATTTGGGAGGCTCTCAAGGAAAGTGTGGGAGAGAAGATATATTAGATTTTCTACCTAACTGAAAGTCTAGAAAGCGCTTGTGCTAACCTTATTGTTGTATGCCCATGAATCCTAGACACTATGCCAGGGCTATGCCAAGAAACTGAATTGCTTCCATTTGAATAATCTAAAGAAGACTCTGAAAATCACCTGGCAAGATAAGGCACTGAACAGTGAGGTCCTTTCTCAGCCTGAACTGCTAAGCATTCAAACTCTACTGCAGAGAGCACTACTCTGATGACTGGCCATGTTGTTCAAATACCAAATATATGCATGCCTAAAAGAGAGAACTCACAGAAGGCAAGTGCTCACATAGAGGTCATCAGAATTGATACAAGGACACATCTCAAGCTCTTGATAAAGAACTTTTGAATTGATTATAAAACATGGGAAACATGGGCATAGGACCATTCAGCACGCATATCCACATCAATGAAAATGCCATGCTCTATGAGCAAAACAGAATTGCAGTGTCTCCAAAGAAACATGAGATGTGCAAATTTAGAGACATCTCTACTCCAAATCTTCATACGGACTATTTGTGCCCAAGCCAGACGAGAGCTTCCTGAAAATGAGTTGTTGCCTGAGGTCAGAGACAGGGTGTAGGAAGTAGTAGGGCCAAGTATCATACCCAGATGTTCTGATTGCAGATATCTCTGCTTATTAGGAGTGTGATGTGGCAACTTAAAAAGCAAAACAAGACAAAAACATACACAAACTGGAATTGGATGGGCACAAATAATATTTTAAGATCACTGTACTCTCTACTGGCCAGACTATAAAGATAAAAGGATCTAAGTTAAAAGAGGTCTTAGAAATTGCCAATAACAAGAGATCATCATTTTACAGGTTAGGAAACTGAGGTTCAAAAAGAAGTAATTTGTCCAAAACCACATAGTTGTTGTTGTTGTTTGTTTGTTTGTTTTTAGCAAAGCTAAACTTTGATTTCCTGGCCCCTAATTTCAGATTCATGTCTTTTTTTCTATCCCTATTTTTCCCATGTATCATCTAGAACATAGTAGTAAATAAACATTTTTAGATGGATTTTCCCTGGGAAAGAATAGGTAATAAATTTCATAATTTTTCATTTAAACCTCATCATTATTTTTTTCTTAATTACATGATTGAAAACCAGAAGAAAACAACAAAATAACACAAAAATCTATTATGTTCGAATGCATTTTGTATGATCAGAATAGGAGAAAAAATAAAGCAAACCTATAGTGGCAGCTGACCAAACTTGAGGCCAAGTACCCAGGATAAATGGGAAAGGCTTTGCAAGTAACAGCAAACACCACTCTCACCCTGATGCTGTGATGTTTTAGCAGCTCTACTGCCCGTGTTCCTGTTGAGATAAGCACATTATTGATGGAATTTATTAGTCATTTACATTTTTCTCCCAAATAGCTCAAGGTGTTTAGAAAACTTCCAAGTTTGGAACCATACCACTTCTTCAGTATTGTTTCCTGTTGACATGATTGCACAACATCCCTTGGGGCTTACTCCCATGTCTGTAAAATGGCTGTGCCGTTTTTTGGCAAGTCTTGAGAACACCTCAAGCCCCAGCTTCTCTATCTATAAAACTGGGGCAATCAAAATTGCCTTCCTCATTGTTGGCATTGTTTTTGTTCTTGTTTTCTTAATTCACCCATTTTCTATTACATTTAATGCAGTGGTTGTTGCAAATATTTTCTTCTCTGTTCAAGCCTACCAAGTCATTATCCCTCATCCAGTTTCTGTATTGTGGAGGACTTTTGTCTCATAAGACAAAGAGAAAACAGAAGCCACATCAAAACTCCTGGTCAAAACCCCCTAATCATTCCTCCTTTATGATAATCTCACAATCTTGAAAGAAATATTGACCCTTATCCTCAATAAATATGACCCCTTTTTATTTCTTCCTTAAACTTACCCTTTCCATTTTCCTCATTCAGATGGCCTCTAAAATCATTCCACTCCACCACTGTAATTTTCATTCTTTCCTTATCTACTCTGGTGGTTTTTCTGTGTTCTATGGGATCTTCTGTTCTGTAAACAAAATCAACAAACAACAACAGAAGGGTTCACTTAACAGTATCATCCACACAAATAATTATCTTACTAGAAAGTTTTAATCTAATCTTTCCTTCCTCCACTGTTACTCCTCACTCACTTTTAATGATCTTTTCCCAACCTATCTCCTTAACTTAAGCTGCTCTTTTCAAAGTTGCCAGTGATCCCTCAAACAGTAAATCCAATCACTTCTTTTTGGATCAATTGCTTCAGTCAAATATGGTAGAATTTGGCAATGCTGATTTCCCTATCCTCTTGGATGTATGCTTTTCTCCCTTTTGTTTTATTTTGTGACATTACTTGCTTCGGGATCTCTTCCTACCAATTAGGACAGTTTTTAGTTGCCATTGTCAAGTAACCTCAAATTTCCTACTAGATCTACTGCAAGACACTTTTCCTCTATTCTCTTATTTTGACTTGTCTTCTCTTTGAACACTTGAAGGTGCTTGAAATTTACTTTTCAAGAGATATCTAAAGATAACAAAGCAATTTCCTCACAACTTTCCTCTTATCTTCTCTCTCTTTTCCTGCCTTCTTTTCTCTTCCTTTTGGATATCTTATCAGTTCCCATGAGTTCAATGCTCATCTCACAGTAAATGCTTCTTGTGTGAGTATTTCCAGTCCTTGCCTAGTCCCTCATCACCAGTTGATTACTGGACATTTCCCATTGAATGTTCTATAGATTCCTAAAATTTAATATTTTAAAAACAGAATATATTAACTCCACCCCTTCAAACTCACCTTTCTTCAGCTTATCATCTTTATTTTTTCCTCAAAGGGAACAAAATTCTTTTAGTTATCCAGATTTCCATGCCTTAATTTCTTCAGTTTTTCACTCTTTCTCAGCCCATCTCATTATCATATCTTATTGATTATACTTTGTAGTGCCAACATGATGTTCACAGTGCCTGCACTAGGTATGAATATGCTGGTGTAATTCTGGATCACAAATATAACAGACTCTCCATATAGAGGACAGAACCAAAGCATTTATTCAAACACCAGAAAGCAGAATCCCGGTACCAGAAAGCCAAAAGCATCATAGCAAGAAAGAAATCTATACACAATAACACTGTAGAAGGCACTGCAAACTTCACCCTTCTAGAACCTTCCTACAAGTACTCACAGCTCACTGCCTTTTCCCTCTCTCCCTCAGCTCTAACTGCTCTGCCCAACTACCTCTGGGATCTTCTTTACCCGTCCTGATCCACCTTGTCTTGCTCCACTTGCTCAGTAAGCTCCTCTCACCACAGACTCATGTGACTCAGGCTTCCATGTGATTCAAACAGGTCACATGTGGGTGTTAATGGATGGGAAAGATATTCCCATTAAGGAAAAATACATTAATAATACATAGTTCTACAACATCTCTCATATACATCCCCATGACTCACACCATAATCATGCAATTCCAAGTCTTTATCACATCTCACTAAGTCTCCCTGTGTCAAATCCCTCCCCTTTCTATCACTCATATAGCTATCTACATGACATTGCTAAAATATAGGTCTAACCATGTCACGGGACTGCTCACACATTTTAATCGTTCTAGGACAATTCACACTCCCTGTTTGGCATTTAAATTTCTTCATACTTTGGGTCAAATCTAGTCCAGACATATTAAAAATTAGTAGCCTTCACTAAAAAGTGGTGCAGCAGTTAGAGCACTGGACTTGGAATCAGGAAGACTACTCTTCCTGAGTTCAAATCTGGTCTCAGTCATTTACCAGCTATGTGACCCTGGTCAAGTCACTTTACCCTGTTTGTCTCCGTCTCCTCATGTGTAAAATGAGCTGAAGAAGGAAATAATCTACCACTTGAATATCTTTTCCAAGATAACCCCAAATGGGTCACAAAGAATCAGGCATGACTGAAACCACTAAAAAACAATAACAATACCTATTATCTTTATGCCTTTGCATATATTCTCCCCCATGAATATATTACATTCTTTCCTCACCTCCACTTCCTAGAAGCCCTAGTTCCCTTAACAATTCAACTCAAATGGTCTTTTCTATTTGTGGTCTTTCTTTTTTCTCTCATAGTCTTTCTCCACACACATACAACGATGAGAAAGTGAAATAACTGAAATTATTTGCTACTTATCGTGTATATACTACTTGTGTTGGCTTTTTGGTATATATGTCCTTTTCACCTTTAAAAAGGTTTCTGGGAGCCAGTTTTTATCTGTATATTATAAACACTCAGCACAGTGCCTCAAATAGTGTAGATGCTAAATAAATGTTTACTGATTGATGGTTTGATTAATTGAAAGAGCTGTTGTCAGGATGAAGGGAGACTTTTGTTGTTATTAATTGTTTTATAAAATTAAAGTACTAGACATACATAGAGGGCAACATCAATTTAAGCTAGCATCGTTAATAATAATAATAGTTGAAATGATTACATTAAATTTAAAACACATGTCATAGAGTATAGAGGATAAATCTTGGAGGCAGGAATACCTGAATTCACGTCCTGTGTATCTGCTACATTGGAGGATAGCGTTCTGAACTTGGAATCATGAAGAAGTGAGCACAGATCTTATCTCAGTATTCACTTGCAGTTTGTAGATAGAAAAGTCATTTAACCTTCCTGACAATCCTATAGGTGTCTAAGAATAAACTATAACAAACTATACTCAGCTTGAATTTTGCCATTTTGTAGACAATTCTCACATTGAAAAAAAATCATAGGTAACTAGGTAAGTAGATAGACAGATAGATATATTGATAGCTAATATTTTCCCTCCCTAAATCTATTTCCCCAACTAAATGAACTGGATGATTTCAAAGGTATATTTTAGCTGTGACAGTTGATGTTCTAAGCTCCCTGTATACTCATAAGTGGAGGCAGTTTGGTTTCTTGGAAAGATGTTTTCTCTGGAATCAGATGACATGGGTTTGACTCCTGGATGAACTATTTGCTATCTACGTGATTTTGGATGAGGAGATGAGGGATATTTACAACCTTAAGCATCAACCCTTATGAAGTAGTAGTAGTAGTAGTAGTAGTAGTAGTAGTAGTAGTAGTAGTAGTAGTAGTAGTAGTAGTAGTAGTAGCAGTGATAGTAGTAGTAATAGTAGTAGTAGCAGTAAGCATTATAAAATACATTAAGGTTTGAAAATACACACACATGAATAAATATATATATTATATACACACATATACGTGTGTGTGTGTGTGTATTCTCCTCAAAATAACCATGGGAGTAGGTGCTTTTATTATCCACATTTTACAGATAGGGAAAACCAGAGTGTTGTTTTAGTCTCGCTTTAATATGGAAATAGCTAGGTGGTTCAGTGTATAGAGTGCTGAGGCTGAAGTCAGGAAAACCTGAATTCAAATCTTCCCTCAGACACTCACTAGCTATGTGACCCTGGAAACATCACTTAACCTGTATTTGCCTTAATCTACCAGAGAATGGAATGGCCAACCACTCTAATATCTTTGCCATGAAAACCCTATATGGAGACATGAAGAGTTGCATATGACTGAATGACAACAATTTTCATTTGGTACCTCCTAATGCTGAATCTTATCCCTCTAAAGATCTCAAGGTATGAGTCTCTGTAACTTCATTTACCCACCCACAAAAGAATGGACAGTTTCCCCACAAGTTTACCCCATTGTCTTTTACTGCATATTCCATTTCTTTCCTCAAGTTCTATTCCTGGTTCTAGTCATCAAAAAGTTTTGAGAATGCTCAGCATGTATTAAGTACTTAATAAATGCTTTTTTAATGAATGCACGAATCCATTTGGAGCCTTTCCATAAGTCCCCAAGCAGTCTTCTATTCATAAATGAATAGCCAAGCCTGTGGCTTAGTAGAAGATAACTTCAGTAATTCAAATGTTCATATTTCAATATTTTTGAAATTTACTTTTCAAAAGATATTTGCAGATAACGAAGTACTTTACTCCTATCTCTGTGAAGTCAGTGATGAAAGTACTGGGGTCTTGATTTTGCAGATGAGAAAACTGAGGCCTAGGGAGGTCATCTTTTTTTCCTTGCCAAGGCCTATGTATCAGAGTCTGACTTCAACCCCTCATTTGTTGTTGCACTTGTTGTTTACTTTGGGTATTTCCACCCTCCCCCCCCAAAACACCTCCTTCTTACCACCCACATCTGGCACTCTGACTTTATTATTGGGCTCCCATAGATAAGTTCATTTTACAGCCCGGCCTTGAACCAGTACTGAATGCTGCAATCATTATCTACAAATGTTCCCTCTTTCTCATCACCAAGAACTAGTATTGTGGGGTAAGGAGAGCATGTCTCAAAACTACCAAAGTCCTTGGCACTAGCAAATGGTTTAATATCAAAAACGGATATGATTTTCTCATTGGAAATAACATTGAAGAGAAACTACAACAGGTTTGCTACTACACCCAAAGGACCATGGGATCTTTTTATGTGACTTCCTGCTGATATTTCTTTTTGTGCTATCTCTCAATTAGATCATAAGCTCCTTAAGACCAAAGATTGTCTTAAAATTGTTTATGTCCCTTCAGCATTTAGCACAATAATCTGTGTATAGTAAACGCTTAATAAAAGCCTTTTTTATTCACTCATTCATCTAGAGAAAATACAAATATGGAGCCTGATGCATGATACATAAAGGACAAAAACTATAGAACACACTTGGTTTCCGACAGCTGTGCCCCTATCATAAGAAGTCCATGGAGCTGGCATATTCTGATCAGAAGTCAAAATATGTTGCATCCAATGACATTCAGAAACTGTCACACAGTGCAGTTCTATCTCTGGCTTGATTGGTCTTATAGAGAATTAATCACTTTCCAAATGGCTTCTCCTCTCTACCCTCTTCTGTGTACTAAGCTCAGCCCAAATTCCATTGATCCAGTTTTCTCTCCTTTCTGGCCACTGTTCTTCCCAAGTCTTTATCTCTGACCCTTGATTTCACATGTTGTTCACCACTTTGTTTTTATGATTCTAGTTCTGACACGCACTGCCTTCTGCCAGCAATTCCATCTTCCCTGCCAGATGTGCCAAAAACCTGGACATAACAAATTTGGTTTTATCAGAAGAAAAAAGGATAGAGGGCAATTGACATTTTCTTCCCCTTTCCTAACTCTTTAAATTCTCATTCCTGGCATATGTGAACTCAAACCCCAGGCACCCAAGCAGGTGTCTCATTGAAGATAATGATTGATTGCCACACACTAATTATCCAGTAGGCTGGGGAGTGGGTGCATGGAGAAGGGAGCAATCACAGAACAGTTCAAAAGGTATTTGTTTCTCTCTTGCCTGCTCTCCTGTCACTTTGAAATTTCACTGCTTCTCTTGCTTGTGATTAAGAATCACAGGATTATAGAATTTTGAGATGAAAGGCACTAGTCCAACCTCCTCATGTTAAAGAAAAGAATGTTGAGCTCCCAGAGGAGGAAGTGAGTTGACCAAGACCACTAAATAATTGGTACTCAAGTCAGCATTTGAACTGAAGATTCCAAATCCAACATGTTGGGATGACCTTTAGTGTTCTCCTTCCTTGATCACTGAACTAAAGCCCTTGCTCTCCTTCTTTACTAAAATTGTGACTTTAATTAATGAATCAGACATTGATCTTGACTGGTCATACATTTTCATGAGTCTCACTTGAAGTTCTGAGACTTGTCTGTCAGCCAACAAGCACATATTAAGCCTTTATTATGAACCAGGGGAACTACGTGGTGCAGTCCTGATTCCTGCAATCAGGAAAACATGAGTTCAAATCTGACCTCAGACACTTAGTAGCTGTGTGACTCCAGACAAGTTACTTAATCTTGCTTGTCTCAGTTTCCTCATCTGTAAAATGAATTGGAGAAGGAAATGGAAAACTACTCTAGTATCTGCCAAGAAAACCACCAATGGGTTCACAAAGAGTTGGGAAGGACTGAAACAATTGAATAACAAATGAACCAAGCACTGAGATAATTAGTTTCCATTTAGAATCTTTTGAACAAAAGAAAAACCCATATAAAACATATTTTAAAGTATTTTTAAAGGTCAAGGTGGTATGTTGTAGTACAGAGAGTGGTTGATTGAGCTTAGTTTGTATTCTAGTTTTCCTACTTAACCTGTGACCTTAGGCAAGCCACTTAATCTCAATCAACCTCAGTTCTCCAAATAAGAGAATGGACTAGATGTTCATTAGTGCCCTTGAAGAGCTATATACTATAAAATTTAGGTATATAAGTATCTCTAGTTAATTTTTTAATGTAGAGAAATGAATTTAGCATCTGTATTTCAAGAGGCCATCTCTACATAGCCTTATTATAGTATGTACATATGTATGCATAATATATATGTGTGCATATTATATATATATATATATATATGATGTGTATACACACACACACACACACACACACACACACACTTTTTTTTTTATTCTAGACTAATCTTTCTCTTTTCAACATTTTATCTCTTGCCTCCATCCTTACCTGATACTCTTGCCTTTCAGCATATATTTTTTCTGGACCACCTCCACTCCCACCATATATAGAATACTTTATCCTAGGCAAAATTAGAAATTTCTATTTTTAAAATTAACTTATATCCCACTTGCCCGTGTCCTTGAAGATTAGAAACCAATTAGGTCCACCTGAGTAGAATCCCTACCTTCCCTTTAAAACAAATACCTGAGCTTCTCTGATGACACAGCTGCCACAACAGCCCTCCCAAGGCCCTACATGACATCTTTTTGAAGGCATTAATCTCAGTCTCCCATGTCAGTGGCTGGAGATTTACCTTAATTTGGTGGTGTTAGTCTTAGTCTCATTGTGAGTGGGTCAGTGAGCTGTTCCAGGAAATTTATATTGTTGTTGCCTTCCATTCCCTTGAGGGTCTCAAGCTCTTAAGTCTCTCAACTCTCAAGTCTCAAGAAGTCTTAAGCTACATGGCTTTTCTTTTTGGTTCTTCCCATAAATACACCAAATTAAAGGACTTATTTCTTTGAGCACATACTGGCTAGTTTTATTCTTTTGCATGACTGTTTTTAGTTTTAACAACAGACCTTGACACGTCTAATGCATTAGCTTTTCTTTCTTAAATTATCTATGACTTCATTTGGGGTAGGTAACAATGGATATCGTGACTCCACAGCACCTTAGTAGATTGCCTTCATGAGTTGCCATGAAAATAATGTTTCAATTACTGCTAGTCAGTCCTTTGAGATTCCCCCCTGTAGTTAACAAGACAGACGATACAGCAATTGCAGGGCCTATACTCAAATCCATCTCAACTTTGTAGGATCTTCAAGGCTTTCTTCTCTGCTCAGTCATTAAGTATATTTCACCCCTATTCCATAATAAAGCATTGGAAAAGTTTTCAGAGGGAGCCTCCATCTATCTGTCTCTATCTATCTTTGTCACTTTCTACATTTATATCTATAATTTATATCTAAATCCACACATATCTCCACACATTTATATAAGTATAGATAGTAGTTTGGTGATAGATAAATATACAGACAGACTGATTGCTGCTATTGCTGTTCATCCTTATACTTGGCATTGTGATGTTGGGCTCAAGGTATAGTGTGTTTGATTTTGGCTGATGAGTCCAGTATGAGCTTGGAAGACTCTACCAGAGGTCAGGTGCAAATTGCCCATTTGAAAATTTGGGATGGAGATGTTTCTAGATTTGTGCTTCTCACATATCCTTTGTGCCATTGCAATTCTTCTTTGCTCCTAGATTGCAGTATCTTCTTTGGTGTAGGTACAACATGCTGGAAGTCCTATGCCAGCATCTATCATGTCTCACAGCTGATACCAAAGTTCTTCAGAGAGATTATGAGAGTGTCCTTGTACTGCTTTTTCTTACCACTGTGTAACACTTGCCTTGTGCAATTTCACCATAAAATAGTTTTCTAAGTAAACATGTTTGGCATTCAGACTACATGGCCAGCCCATCAGTTGCACTATACGAAGTAGAGTTCAAATGCTTGGCAGTTTAGTTTGAGAAAGGGACTTCAGTGTCTGATAACTTATCCTGCCAGTTGATCTTCAGAATCTTCTTAAGACAATTCAAATGGAACTAATGACTTCCAGCTTTCACAGCCATACAACAATGAGATCAGCACAATGATTCTACAAGGGTCTTCCAGACCATCAATTTGGTTGGCAGTCTAATACCTCTTCTTTCCCACACTTTCCTTCAGAACCTCCCAAACACTGAATTAGTTCTGGCAAAGGATGAGTCAAACTCATCTATGTGGACATCCCTGGAAAATATGCTGATAGTTTAAGTGAACTCATCCACAGTATTTAGAATTTCTCCATTTCCTGTAACCAATGGTTTCATGTATGAATTATGTAGTGCTGACTTGTAGAAAACCTATATTTTCTAGGTGTTAATTCAGCAGAGAATCAATCCATACTTTGTCACATCTCAGCTTAAGAGGCCGCATTGTGTGCACAATTATCTGTGAACAAAAAGTTGCGACCAACTCTCGCTCCACTTTAGTTTTGACTTGTAGCCTTTTCAAATCAAAAAAATTACCATCCATGTGGTAGCTAACCTTAATCCTGTTTCTATCCTCGTTGAAGGCATCTGACAACATTACTGAAAACAGCATGCATGCATACAAGCACACAGTCCTGCTTCACTCCATTAGTGACTGAGAAAATGTGAGGCCATCATCCTTTATTCAGTGCAAACATGCTGGTGTGAAACTATGGCACAAAACTGATGAACTTTTCTGGGCAACCAAAGCCCTTATAACCGATAGTATCTAAGGCCTTGATCAGGTCGAATAATGTTGTATATGGTTCTGTTCCTGAAATTTCTTCTAGAGTTGTAGGGCAGCAAATACCATGCCAGCTATTTGGGTAGATGACTATCTCCCAACTATAGTAACAGCCTATTAAGGAGTACTCTGGCAAGAATTTTGCTGGTAATGAGAGAGTGGCCGGGGGGTGGTGAGGAGAGAGACACAGACAGAATCAAAGACAGAGACAGAGAGACAGACAGAGGGACAGAGACAGAGAGACATAGAGAGAGAGCCCCCTTATTATTATCATAGGGCAATCTGTTTCTTTTTCCTTTATAGAAATGGACAATAGAGACATCCTTTATTTCCCAAGGGATACATTTTTGCCATGTAACCCAGAAGATTTCAGGCAGTTTTTGTATGAGCAGTGGCCTTGTAGATCTCTGCTGTGATGAAATCAGTGGCAACACTTTGACACATAAGAGGAGCCTAATAACAATTAATACCTCTTCTTCAAGTGGAATTTTCACCAGAGGGGGATTGACTTCAACCTGAGGTATATCATCAGTGGTTTCATCATTACTTGATGATGATCTATTGAGAACTTTGTGGAGCTGTTCAGTTCATCTCTCCAGGATCACGAATTTATCACTGATCAGTGTGGCTCCCTCAACTCTGAGTAGTTGATATTCCCCAGAGTTCTTTGGACAATAAATAGTTTTCAGAGCTTGGTAGAAGTGTTTTGTATTGTTACTATTAGCATAAATCTGAATCTTATCTGATTTCTTACAAAGCTGAGAATCCTGAATCTCTCTAAGCATCACTTGCTCTTTACTTTGATGGAGAGACTTTTAGAGAGAGTGTCCTGCTGCTAAACCTTGTAGAATTCTCATTTGTTCATTGATCAGCTTATGAATTTATCCATCATTTTTGTCAAACCAATTCTGATGTTTGAAAGGGTTAGGATCTAGATGAGGAAACACAGTGCTGTACAGTAGGTCTCTGAAATCTGCCCACTAATTTTCTGTTCCACTCTTGCTAACTGTGTACTGACTCAGTTTTCCTCCTGCATCAGCAATAAAGTATTCATGTGCTTTTTGTTTGCTTTTTTTTTTTTTGGATTGCGGAAGGCAGGGCAACTGGGGTTAAGTGACTTGCCCAATGTCAAACAGCTAGTCGGTGTTAAGTAGCTGGGGCCAGATTTGGACTCAGATCTTCCTGATGCCAGGGCTGGTGCTCTATTCACTGTGCCATCTAAACATCCCAATAAACTGTTCATGTGAAGAGAAAAACTAATCTGTTGATTTTGGGCAATCCTGAAAATCATCTTGCTTTGGGGACACTTTTTATTGAATGTGAATGTTTAGCTTGGAGAGAATAAGTCTGTGATTGATCCAGCACTCTGAACCATACAATACTTTTTTACTCTCACATCCTGCCTGTTTCTTCTCTTTACAATAATATAGTCTTGTTAAATGCCAATGCTTGCTTCAAGGCTGCATGCGTGACATTTTGTTCCATCTAGGTAAATGGAAGACAATGTTGGTGACAACAATGTGATAAAAAGCAAAATTTTCAGTAGTACGTGACTATGGCTGGTTCTTTGTCCAACTCCACTTGTCCTCAGGACACCCTGTCATTTCTGATAGTCTATACTTACTTTGGCATAAAGTTCACCTAGAATTATAAACTTATGAAACATCCATACAGAGAACCTTCAGATCTTCATTTTTTCCCTTTGATCTCATCAGGGTTTGTCATGGGGGCAGCATACACTGATAGTGGAATGGCACCTTCCTCTAAGTGGCAGCTACATTATCATGAGCCTCTAATTCATTGTTTTTAGTGGGCATATTAGCTTATTGACTAGATTAGCTCTAATTGCAAAACTTACACCAGCTTCATGGGGCTTGTTATCACAGTGGTCACTCTAGGATAACATATATCCAGTTCTTAATTCAGTAAACTGGACTTTATTGACCAATCTTCTTTCACTCAGGGCTGCTATTTGTATGTGGTACTTGCTGAGTTCTATTGCGGCAAGAGATGTTCATCTTTCAAGTCTACCAGATTTCCTGTTATTCATGAGTGTGCACATTTTCATATACCACTGGCAAGTGAAATCATCTTTGAAAAAAATTTTAAACCTTTTTTAATGGTTCAACCACAGGATGGCATCCTCCATGCTATGGTAAGCAGGCCAGAGTTCAGTGAAGCAGACAATTTTAGGGTAATTTTTCTCACCCCTTCCTCATGCCAGGAGATTAACAGCATGATCTTTATAAAAGACTGTTCAGAAACTCAGGAGACTACTGAATCCCACTGCTGCTTCAGTCTAGTGATAAGATGACCACATGGATGGAGACACCTGTGTGTAGGGTTGTGACTATAGCTTGCAATGTATCCACACCAATTGTTTCATCACTAGTCTATCACTACAGAAACTCAGGGTAGATAAAATAGTAAGATAGTAAGATGATAAAATAGTAGATGAGTGATGTCTCCACTTGCAAATGAATTGAGTTTAAGTAAGGCACAGTTGTACAGAGATATCTGTTGCCAGAGTCATTAAAGTTCAGTGGCAAGGCAAAAGTCAATATAACTCATGATGGTCTATGATCCAATGGATAGATAACCTTGGAATCTATGATGTCTGACCAAGCTCTAAGTTTGATCCTTAAACTCTGAAGCATCATCTTCTTCCACCTTCATGACCTGTTGAAACAAACTGTCCTCATCTGCCCATTCTGTAGAAGGATGTCTTCACATACTTGGGGTAGACTTCCCCCTAACTCAGTGATGAATGTGAAGCTTATCTGTTACTTTCAGGCTGCTTTAACCCACCTTCCAAGACGGTTTTAATGGGATGTGACTGCTGTGCATGCTGCAACATTTTGGAGCTGTAGGTAAAAATTGCGTGACAGGTGGAAGATACCAAAGGTAGAAGAGCAGCCCTGAGAAAGGTTTAGTAAGCCATCACACTAGAATTTCTAGTCCTCCCTGAACATCCCATACACTCCAGACAGACTAATAGATAATATATAGCTAGATGAAGAATATGTGTGTGTCTGTACATACATATAGACATATATGTATATATGCATATATTTACTTATCTATTTAGATATAGATATCTATCTAAATCCAATCTTAAACAACATACACATATACACACACACTGTGTGTGTTTTCAATGTCCTAGTGAGACTAGCCATTTAAATATTTCTACGACTTCTTCATTCATGTAAATTTCACTGGTTAGAGGCCCTATGCCTACCATAGTATTATTGGTGGCTCATGAGCACCCAACATTCTCATCACAGTAGAATGAGTATGTTTCACCAAGAGTTTGCTTGAAATTGAATCACATTAAGGAAAATAACAAAAACAGAGCTGAAAGATATAAAATTGTAAGAGTGACCTCTAGTGCCTAGAAAACTGATTAAATCTTCTAGATCTAAATTCAGTGTTATCAAACATGTGTTCTTTAAAAAAGAAGAAAAGAAGGATGAGATAAAATGAATGCATATGGTCTCCATGACTTGAATAATCCTGAAATTTCAAGATCCCTTTTTGAAAAGGAGGAATCACTGTAATTATAATAAACCATGCATTTATGGTTGACATTGTCTTCCTCTTGA
Source organism: Gymnobelideus leadbeateri (assembly GCA_011680675.1). NCBI lineage: Eukaryota > Metazoa > Chordata > Mammalia > Diprotodontia > Petauridae > Gymnobelideus > Gymnobelideus leadbeateri. The sequence continues at coordinate 97,720 of WOXC01005545.1, forward strand.
TAAATCCTGAATGTGTTATAATGAATTTCCAGAGGAGAATACATTTTTCTATTTTGGATATGGTATGTTCCCAAAACTGAAATATTTACTATGAAAAAAAGTATTTAGCACAATCATCTTACCATAACCTACAATTTTCTCTAATTTTGCTTTAACGTTTAATGAATACATGGCCCTTCTTCTCAGTGAAGTCAACCCCAAATTCCCTCCACTTACTTTTCCTCCCATAGATAGTACTTTTGGTCATCCAAATTTTCTCCCTAATTCCCAGGTTTTTTTGTTCTTTTTCTAATACTTTCAAACATTCTGAGATTCCCATCTTTTAAAAATAGAAGGGGGGGTTGGGAAACTTCACTTGACTTAATAAAAACAGCAACCAAAACAATAAAAACTAACATTTATATAACACTTTAGGATATGCAAACCACTATATATTTGTTAACTTTATTTATACTCAGCAACATTCAACCTTGGCTTTCCCATCTCCTATTTCTCATAAACAAACTTCTACAATCCTTTGTCTCCACTTTTTTCATATCCCATTCACTTTTCATCTATTGATATAATTGCTTTTTATCTCTTGCCTAAAAACACTCTCTTTAAATTCACCAGTGATCTAATTATTGCTAACATCATTGGTCTCTTTTCAGTCCGCACCCCTTTTGAACTCTCTATAGTGACATTTTCTTTCTGAATATTCTTTCCTCTTGAGATTTCATGAAAATAATATATCATTGTTCTTATCCTTCCTCTCCAACCAGTCCTTCTTAGTCTCCTTTGCAGAATCATAATCCATGTATCATGACACTATGAATGGGCTATACCCCATGCTCTATCCTGTGTTCTCTTTTTTCAGTATATTCTTATTTGATGACCTCATCATCTCCCTTAGAGTTGCCATTAACTTTATGCAGACAATTCTTAGATAAGTATATGCAGCTCTTATCTTCCTTCTGAGCTCTAGTCATATATAATGAACTGTCTTCTACAAATTCCTTTCTGAATGTCCACTGGACATCTCAAGCTGAACATTTGGAAAAAAATTCTTTCCCCTAAAAACACATCTATATTTTTAACTTCCTTAGTTCTGTCAAGAGCACTTCTTTTTTTTTTTAAGCAATTGGGGTTAAGTAACTTGCTCAAGGTTACATGGCTAGTCATTATTTATGCGTGGGTGCTCATTTTTTGAGGCTGGATTTGACCTCGGATCATCCCAACTCCGAGGCCAGCGCTCTTACTCACTGCGCCACCTAGCCACCCCTTTTAGGGCAATTGGGGTTAAGTAACTTGCCGAAGGTCACACGGCTAGGTTTTTTGTTGTTGTTGTTGTTTGTGTGGGTTAAGTGTCTGAGGCCCGATCCGAACTCAGGTCCTTCTGACTCCAGGGCCGGCGCTCTACTCACTGCGCCACCTAGCCGCCCCGTGTCAACAGCACTTCTACTCTTTCATTCATCCATGTTCACAATAAAATCTAGGAATCATTCTCTTCTCTTCACTATTACTTCTACTTTATATTCAGTCAGTCGAAAATTTTTGTTAGAAGGAAAAGATTGCCACATCATCTGTTTGTGATGGTGTCCTCAGTCTCTTATTCAATACTACTGGCAAAGTAGCTGATTTGACATCTTACATTCTTAAGTTTCCTACTGCAGAAGATGAAACAACATGGCAGGACTGTGTCTAAGCGAAATGTTTTCCACTTTTTAGATGAAATATTTGTTATGGGCAGAGGTTTTTTGTAACGTGGGGAAACAAGTTACCCCACCTAGAGGTAGTTCACATCTTTGGTATATAGATGTAATCATTATTTACCAATGCCTCCCTTAGGCAGTCCTAGAGCATGACTTTCCCTTTTCTCAATACTTCTGTTACTCCTTTTACCAGAGACAGATTGGCTACCAAAAGAGGATAGTGGAGGAATGAACTTGTCTGTAGTACTTCTTTCTTAATTACTCAACCTCCTTCTTGCCAGTGATGGTTATTTAGCTCATTTTTCAATCTGAGTTTGGTTTGGTCTCATTAATCAAATAAAACTTCTCACTTCATGAGAGGATTAAGTCACTTTGCCTTCAGAACAGAAAATACCTTTCCAAATAGAAGATACTTCTACCCTGAGCTATTTTCACTGATGAGTCCTTGATCTGGACTACCATATAATGGTGGTCCACAACCATGTGCTTCCTTAAGTTCTAGTTCGGGGTGGGGATGCTGTGGCCTCAAGACCACATGTGGGTGGCCCTCTAGGTCTTCAAGTGTGGCCTTTTGACTGAATGCAAACTTCATAGAACAAATCCCCTTAATAAAAGTATTTGTTCTGTAAAATTTGAACTCAGTCAAAAGGCCTCACCCTAGGATCTAGGAGGCCACATATGACCCCAAGGTTACCCATCCCTGTCCTAGTTTGACTTATAGTTCAAATGTCATTTTTATAGCATCTTTCCCCCCTGAACTATATACCCTTCCATCTTTTTCTTTTTGACTTTTAAGCTCACCTATATGTGTGGTCTTTTCCAATTAAAGCGAGAACAGGAACTTCATTGTTTGTATCAGAATGATGTGGGGATAGGCAGGAATCATCAAAAAAATTATCAAGGAGCTTAGAGGAGATGGAATTCCAGAAATTTAAGTGTATGGCTTTACAACACCTTGCTATAGTGGATTCCCAAGGGTGGGGAAAGAAAAATTCTCAATTTTGGCCAAAAACCATTCAGTCAATAAATATACATGATAAATAGAAAATTATTAAGAGAAAAGGTATCAGAATTGAGAGTTGGAAAATTCTTAATGTAGAAAATTAGATTTTGGATGGAATCTTTAAAAAGTCAGTATATTTAGATGAAGAGGTAGTCCATCCAGGCACAGGAGACAGCCAGAGAAAATGCACAAGAGCCTAGAGATGGAGCAACATGGATACCAGTGTCACTGAATCAAAGAGTACCTGGAAGTGTAGCATATAAGGAGACTGGAAAAGTAGAAGGGGGTTAGGTTATCATGGACTTTGAATGCCAAATAGTATTTTTAATTGATTCTGGTGATACTAGGAAGCTATTAAAGTTTACTGAGTGAAGGGGTGACATGATTAGATCTGTACTCTAGAAAAATCCCTTTAGCAACTGAATGGAGAATTGATTGTAGTGGGGAGATACTTGAAGCAAGTAATGCCCCCCTCCCCAAATAGGCTATTGTACCAGTCTAGGTCTGAGGTTATGAGCCTATACCAGAGTGGTGGCAGGGTCTGAGGAGAGAAAGGTCTATTTGAAAGAAATTGTAAGGGTAAAATCAACAAAGCTTGGAAAGAGATTGGATATGAGGGAAAGGGTAAGAAACAAAGTGTTAGGGATCGTACCTTGGTTGTAAGCCTGAGAGACTGAAAGTGTGATGTTGCCCTGTGTAATTATAGGGAAGGTGGGTGGAGAAAATGGTTTAGAAAGAAAGATAAATGAATTCTGTTTCACACTTGTTGAGTATAAAATATTTACTGGACATCTTGTTTGAAAGGTCTGAAAGGGAGTTAGAGATGTGAGATTGGAAGTTCAATTCAAGTCAGTAAACATTTACTAAACAACTACTAAAGGCCAGAAGTGGCACAAAGGATATAGAGTCAGACCTGGAGTCAGGAAAACATGAGTTCAAATCCAGCCTCAGATACTTACTACCTGAGTGACTGGGCAAATCACTTAACCCTGTTTTCCTCAATTTCCTCACCTGTAACATGAGCTGCAGTTAAATTGTTAAAGAAAGATATGGGTGTTAGAGGAAAAAAAATTTGAAAAGAAATAGAGTGATACAAGAAAATGATGAAAAGATAATTAGTAGCTTAAAAAGAGACACAAAAATACTGAAGAAAATAATACCTTAAAAATAGAATTGGCCTAATAGTAAGAGAGGAACAACAAATGGAAGCATGAGGATGATAGATGGGATAATCTATTTGAAGATATGGAATGAAATGGAGTCATTTGGGCAGGTAAAGTTAGCCTTGATGAGGAGTAAGTCCACTTCATCATGTGAAACTAAGGTGAAGGAGGAGATCTGGAAAGAAAGCATCTGAATGAATGAGATTAGGAAGAGAGAGTTCACAATGAATGACCTCCGATTTTTTTCTGCAATATATGAGGTAAGATTTTTAGCTGCGAGAATGGTGAAAGGTAGAACCATAGATGGTTTGAAGAAGGGAACAGATTTAGGAATTGAGTGGTTAGGAAGGTAAAGGGAGAATCAATTATTAGATTGTGGTTACTGAGTTATGGAGGTAGAGAGAGAAAGTGGCCATGGAGAGTAATGCCTTGTCTTTAACAGGGAGTTGACAAGAATGAGTAAAGATGCAGCCAGTACAGGAAAATATATTCAGTTTTTATTTTATTTTATATTATATTATTTTATTTTTTATTATTATATTATTATTTTTATTATTATATTTTATTTTATATTATTTTATTTTATTTTATTCAGTGTCATCATATAGGATTCAGATTTCAGTAACAGATAGAATATGGAAGGAATGGGAGAGGAAAAAATTTAGAATTAAGATAAGTGTGTAGCCTATGAAACAGACACTTTGGAAAACACAGTGGAAGGGGTGGTGGGGTTTGGTTGGCACTTTGGGTTGGAAAGGCTAAGGAGGGTGGGAATAAGGAATTGGATGGTGCAGGACAAGGAAAGTGGTTTGCATTACAACCTACAGGGGTTCAATATTGCTGGGTTATGAAGGGTATGACCAAGTGTGGATATGTTCATCATTGAGTGAAAAAGTCTCCTTCTCTCTTCTCATTTTCTTTTTCAAACCAGAGGAAGACTTTCCAGTTTCAAAGTGTCCAAAGAACGTTGGAATTCCATTAATGTCTTACAATTACAACCCTAGACTCAACAGTATCTCCTATCTTCTTATATGAATCCTAAGTGGCATCTTATCAATGGTATTGAAGTGCCTGAATAATTGGGGGCCAACAACAAGCTGGAATCATAGCTCTGCATGGTTTGACTGGAATTAAATTGTGTGTGTGTGTGTATACACATAAATATAAATAGATTATACATTTATATACATAGATATATAGATGAGAGACAGATAAATAAATAGATATTGCTTATCCTTTTTGGAAGAGGCCCAATGACATCATGTGTGATGTGTCTACCTTGTGAATGAATTAGATTTGTGGTAGAGTTGCACAGTTTTCAACATTACTCTCTCTTCCTGTGTCATTGAAATTCAGTGATAGGACAAAAGTCAAGATGACGGACAATGTCCCAGGATGCAGTGGATGACCTTGGCATCTTTGATCCTGACTACATCTTAAGTATTCCACAGCACCTATTTCAGCTGCCTTCAATAATACTGGGCAAATTGTTTTTATCTACCCAGTCTGCCAGGGAAAGTCTACATGTGCTTGGGTTATATAACCTCTTAACTGCCTGATGGGTTTGAGGCCCTATCAGTCACATTAACCCTGAGATGATTTACCAGGGTGTGACCACTGCACATGCTACAGCTTCTTAGAGCCACAAATAAGAGTTGGGTGAATCAGGTGTATACCAAAAGTGGATAAGCAGCCCTTGGAAAGGGCTCAGCAAATCCTCACACCAGAGGTGCTGATCCTTCTTGACACTCCTACACCCTGATAAGTAGATAGATAGATAAATGGAGAGAGAGAGAGAGAGAGAGAGAGAGAGAGAGAGAGAGAGAGAGAGAGAGAGAGAGAGAGGTGCAAAATAGCAGAGTTATTTTTTTCATAAAAGTAATGGGGAACTTTTAAAACATTTGGAGCAAAGGAGTGCCATGATCAGACATATTTTTTAGTAAAATCAGTTGGGCAACTTTGTGGGGGATAGATTGATGAGAGAAGAAACTAGAGTTCAGGAAATGGAGTGAGATGACTGTCATAATTTAGACAAAGAGTCACAAGGGTATTGGAAGTGTGAATGGAGAAAATGAGACAGATACAAACACTATTTCAGAAGCAGAACCAATAAGATTTGGAAACCAATTAGAAATGTGCATGAACAAGTGAGAATAATGAATGTCACATGACACCTGTTTTGAAAACTTGTGGAAGACTGACACTCAATAGAAATAAACATATTAGGAAGAAGGGTTTTTTTTCAAAGAGTTAACATGTATTGAATATGTTAAGTTTGAGAGGACTATGTGATATTCAGTTGGAAATGTCAAACAGAGGGTTGTTAATATGGAGCTAGTTCTCAGAAGAGATGATGGGCTTGGAAATAGAGCTTTAGGAGGCATGTACATAGGAGTGATATTTGAAACTATTACCAATAGAAAGTGTGTGAAGAAATAAGAAAAGTAGGTAAGAGTCCCCTGTGTATGGGATAGGGTCTTTAGGTACACCAAACCAGAGGAAGTGGGGCATAGATGATGTCCCAATAAGTGATATTGAGATGGAATTAAAGGAGAAAGAATGAAGGTAGGAGGTAGACATTTGAGAGTCTGCATGGTATAGTCATTTGGGAATGGGATTTGGAAAGAGGAAAACTAGCTTTAAATCATGTCTTAAACATTACTTATATGACACTGGAAAAGTAATTTAACATTTCTATGTCTCAGTTTTGTCATTTGCAAAATGATGGGGCTGGATATGCCTCAAGGCAGGTAGGAGTAGAATGAGCATATCACGTTGTCACTTCTAAATTAACAGCTGAACACATGCTCAGCCTTCAAAACCCTACCTTCTCAACATTTTTATTTCTGTTGAGTGCCATCCTTTCAATGACCCACATTTTTAAACATTGTCCTCAGACACTTGCTATTCCTGCTCACTCCTCTCCATTTCTAATTGAAATCCAAGGTAGGCATGAATGCCATCAACATTTTTTCAGATTACTGGAAAACCTCTTCACCATGTCTCATTCTTTTATTACCTTCCAAATTGCCAAAGTTATTTAAGCCTGAATGTCACTTTAGCCCCTTAAACTTATTATGTCCCGAAGTAAGCTTTCCCTCTTAAAATTACTCCTCTAGGTTGCTTTACTTCTAGTATCTGAGGACTACCATTCACTTATTCTCCCATCATCATAGCCTTGGACACATTTTTTTATCCTTCCTAATGAAATTCTTATTGATTAGTTAGTAAGGCTTTCCTGATGACCTGTGTAACATGTCTCCTACAGATTCTCGCTTCTCTTTTCCACTAGTATTACCCTAGTCTAGGCTTTCTTTATCACCCACTTGGACCATAGTTATGGCCCAGATCCATATCTTCCCAAGGTTATAGCATCATTGATTTACATCTGGAAAGTATCTCAAAGGCCATCACTGCCCGCTTTTTTTTTTTAAACAAATGATTTATTAACTTCTGATTTACATCATTCAATTCAGCCAGATTTTGAGTTACAATCAATCCCCACCCCCGTTTTTCCCCTACCCACCCTCCCAGAAGAGCAGTCCGGCAAGATATCGCTTCCTCCAATCTGCTCTCTTCCATACCTTCTCCCATACCCCCTTCGACTTTTCCATTAGAGGAAGGTGAATCTTTTTGTCCCAATGCCTGCACATTTTATCTCCCAATTACAAGCAAAAGAATATTAATAATAGTATTTATATATATTTGAAACATTTAATGTTAAGACCTCAAATTTCAGATCCATTTCCTTCCTCCCTTGTCACCCATTCCCTTTGGGAAGATAAGTAATTCAGTATATGTTGTACATGTCTAGCTATGCAAAATATTATCATAGTAGATATATTGTACAAGGCTGCTTATAATTCCCTCCCACTCATCCCACCCCCCACCTGGTCCATTCCCTACATGATCCTGTCCCTCTTCTATAGTGGGTACTTCCAACCTCCCCTCCCCCCAAGGATGCCCTCCCATCCATCATCCCTCCTCTCATCCCCCTTCCCCCTATTCTGCTGCAGGTTGAGATATCCCATTTAGTATGTATGTCATTCTCTCCCTGAACCAAATTCAATGAGAATGTGGTTTTGCCTTTTTGCCTTCCTATTCTCCCCCTCCCTTGCAACCACTTCCCCTTGCTTCTTCTACATGAGATAGTTTACCCTACCCTGTCTCTCCCCATCTCCTCTTGCCACTTTCCTCTCTCACCTCATAATTTCATCCCTTGAGTATTCTCCCTTCCCAACAAATTCAACCTATGCCCTCTATCCATATATAACTGTAACCATATACACACACATTCACATATGTATTCATATGACCACACACCCTTCTTCCATTATTTTCATAGTGAGAAAGATATCATCAGTCACAGTTATTGCTTTTCCATATAGGAATGTAAATAGTTCAACTTTGATAAGTTCCTTTTGATTTCTTTTCCCTGATTACCTTCTCAGGTATCTCTTGCTTCTTGTGTCTGGATGTCAAATTTTCTATTCAATTCTGTTTTTTTCCTCAAGAATGCTTGAAAGTCCTCTATTCCACTGAATGACCATATTTTCCCCTGAAACAAAATACTCAGTTTTGCTGGGTAGGTGACCCTTGGGTTCATTCCCAGTTCTTTTGCCCTCTGGAATATCATATTCCATGCCCTTCGATCCCTCAGTGTAGAAGCTGCCAGGTCCTGGGCTATTCTGATTGTGTTTCCACAATATTGAAATTGTTTCTTCCTGGCTGCTTGTAGTATTTTCTCCTTGATCTGGGGATTCTGGAACCTGGCTATAATATTCCTGGGAGTTTTCTTTTTGGGATCTTTTTCAGGAGGTGATCGGTGGATTCTTTCAACCTCTATTTTGCCCTCTGGATCTAAAACATCAGGGCAGTTTTCCTTGAGAATTTCTTGAAGGGTGATTTCTAGGTTCTTTCTTTGATCATGGCTTTCAGGTAGTCCAATAATTTTTAAATTGTCTCTCCTGGATCTATTTTCCAGGTCAGTGGTTTTTCCCATGAGATATTTCACATTGCCTTCTAATCTTTCATTTGTTTGCATCTGCTTAACAGCATCTTGATTTCTCATAAAGTCATTAGCTTCCATTTGCTCCAGTCTAACTCTGAAGGAATGAATCTCCTCAGTGAACTTTTGAGATTCTTTTTCCATCTGGCAAATTCGACTTTTTAAGGCATTCTTCTCCTCATTGCCCTTTTGGGCCTCCTTTGCCATTTGAGTTAGTCTATTTTTTAAGGTGTTGTTTTCCTCAATCAGGCTGTTGACCTTCATTTCATACTTTTCCTGCATCCTTCTCATTTCTCTTTCCAATTTTTCCTCCACTTCTCTTATTTGATTTTTAAAGTCCTTCTTAAGGTCCTCTATGGCCTGCAACCCGCTCATGTTTTCCCCTGAGGCTTTTGGAGCAGGACTTCTGAACTCACAGTCCTTTTCCCACTCTATGCCCCCAAAATAGCTGTCTAGGTTTGCATTTTTCTGTTTCCTTTGCCTTGGCATGTTGCCACTTAATTACTTGACTTTTGGGCTTGTTGCCACCGTATGGCCTGGTGCTAGACAGGAACTTTCGCCCCAAATGTGTGAGGGGGCCAGCTTCCATTTCTGGCAAGCTGTAAACCCACCCATGACCTCCGCCCCAGATCACAATCCAGATCCAGGGAGGTTAAAGCAAGAGCGATTAACCCCAAGACTGATCACTGGATCTCCCTACAGTTTGCAGGCCAGGAGCTGGAGCTGCCTCTGAAAACTACAAAATGGCGTGTCTCCTCAGAGGCTTCTAGCCCCCAGGGGAGGAAGCTGATGCTTTCCCCAAATACTGGTCCCAAAGTCCATAGGGCACTAACCTCTTACTTTGTCCTAGGCATGTCTATGTTGATAATTCTGGAGTCGCCACAGCTGCTAGTGTTCTGGGGTTGCTCCAGCTGGCCACTGGCCCTGCCGCCCTGGGGCTAAAACCTCAGCTTCGCTTGGTTCGGCTCCCCATGCTCTGTGCACTGCTCGCTGCCGGCTCCCAGAGTGCTGCACTGGTCCTTCCTGCAGGGCTGCTGGGCTTTCAGTGGGAGGTTAGCTTCTCTGTATTGTTCCATGGGTGCTGGGGCTCCAGAAGTTGTTCAGAGTCCCCTTTTACATAGTTTGGGGGGAATCTGGGGGCAGAGTGGCTTGGATGAGCTGTTTCTACTCCTCCATCTTGTCTCCACCCCCTCTGCCCGCTTATTTTACAGATGACAAAACTGAGGCAAAGATAGTTAAAATGAATCTCCTAGGATCAAACAGCTGGTGCTTGAGGCAGACTTTTAACCTGTTTTCTGTTTCCAAATCTCATGGTTAATCAATGATGGATCACAAATACCTACCTCTTACTTTTACTCTTCTCCCAATTTAATCCATATTTTGACACATATGTGTTGTGCTATTGTATGTTCAAAAATCTTAAGGAGCTTCTTGGCTACCATGTAAAGTTCATCTCCTCCAACTCCTATTTAAATTCTATTTAAGCAAAATGTGACACCACCCTTCTCTTTAAAACATAGCATCACATCCTTTATCCATTCTAGGTGGCAGAGTATAAAGTGCTGAGCTTGAGATCAGGTAGGTCTGAATTCTAATACTTCTCAGATATTTATTAACAGGATGACTCTAGGCAAGTTTTTTTTTTATTTTTCCTTGTCTCAGTTTATGCAAATATAAAATAGGGATAATAATAGCAAATTACTTACAGGTTGTATGTGGGCATACATGCATGTATGTTTATGTGTATGTTTTGTGTGTATGCATACACATATTTATAGACATGTGTATACCTTAAAATTATATGTTTTATTAAAGCTAGACTTCTAAATATACCTTCTCCTTTTCCATCTCTGTGCTTTTCTCTCTTTCCTAATCTTAAAATGTCTTTCTTCATTCTCTGCCTAATGAATTATGACCTGTCCCTTAAAGGAAAATTTCAATGTTACCTTCTCCATGAAGCCTTCTTTGACTTTCCCTGAAGGTAAATTTCCTTCTACCCAAGTATCTGTCACTTTGTAAACACTCTATACATATTTGTTGATTAATTGAATTTTTCTAGTGTACATACATACATACATACATATATGTGTATGCATGTGTGCATATACATACATACATACATACACATCAATGTGCCATATAATTTTCTGTACCATTGTTTGGTTGTCATACCTTTTCTACACTGAGCTACACAAGGATAGGGATCATATCTTATATAAACTTTATATTTTCCTCTAGCATTGAGCCCAGAATTCAGTAAAAAGAATTGTTTCTTGTTACCCAGGGTGACATGAGTAATAAATGGAAAAGCCAGGCAACAACATACATCTCTAAAATTCAATTCCACAGCTCTTTTGTTCTCTCTTTCTGTCTCTGTGGATCTATCCCTGTCTCTCTCCCTCTCTCCTCTCCTCTCCTTTCCTCTCCTCTTCTCTCTCGTCTTTCCTCTCCTCTCCTCCCCTCCCCTCTCCTCTCTTCTCCCCTTCCCTCCCCTCCCTCCCCCTCTCTTCTCCTCTCTCCTCTCCTCCCCTCCCTCCTCCCCTTCCCTCTCCTCTCCTCTCCTCTCCTCTCCTCTCCTCTCCTCTCCTCTCCTCTCCCCTCCCCTCCCCTCCCCTCCCCTCCTCTCCTCTCCTCCCCTCTCCTCTCCTCTCCTCTCCTCTCCTCTCCTCTCCTCTCCTCTCCTCTCCTCTCCTCTCCTCTCCTCTCCTCCCCTCTCCTCTCCTCTTCTCTCCCCTCTCTTCCCTCTCTCCTCTCCTCTCCTCCCCCTTCCTCTCCTCTCCCCTCCTCTTCTCCCTCCTTTCCTCCCTCTCCTCTCCTCCCCTCCCCTCCCCTCTCCTCTCCTTTCCTCTCCTCTCTCTCCTCTCCTTTCCTCTCCTCTCTTTTCCTCTCTCCTCTCCTCTCCTTCCCTCTCCTTTTTTTGGTTGGGGGGGGAGGGGGAAGGCAGTCTGGACCTGATATTCCCTCAGCATAGGGAACACTTTGAATAGAGACTCACTCTACTGATGCAGTGGAAACTCCCAAGACTTATTGCCTTCAAAATTTGCCAAGGGTAGGAGGCAGAGGAGATAGCACTTCTGGTGATATGTTTATGATCACACAGAAGTATATTTCCTCCCTCCTCCTAACTCTCATGAGAGAACATAGAAAGAAAAAGAAAGGAACAAGTAGGGATAGAGCCCATGTAGAGGAGAACACAATACAAAATCAACTAGTTAGGGATTAGAATAAGTTGAAGGGCAACCTCTTAGGAAAGGATAACACAAAATATGGGCACAGTAATACCCTGTTGGTAGGACTGTTTTATAGTTAAGTGAATTGAAACTGAAAAAAAAAAACATACACAACTATTATGGTAAAATATGTGTAAGAACCGCAAACAATAACACAATGAACTCTATAAGTATAATGACATATTTTTATCCCAAAGGAGATACCTGCTGCACTTACATACAGAGATGAAGGACTATGAATTTAGAATATTGAATATACTATCAGACATAGGTGGTATGTGGGTCAGTTTTGCTGAACTAATTTCCTTTCCCCCATCATTTTCAAATCTTTGTTAGAATTAATTATCTAGTTAAGGAACCTGAGAACACTGTATTTACTCAAATGAATGTGAAATAAAAACAAAAAGATGTAAAAATTAAAATTATATTATAAAAGAATGTTACTTATATCAAGAAGCTTTGGGGGTGGGGTAGGAGAGGGATAATTTTAAAACATATTTACCTGAATGGGGAAAAGGAAAATCAAAAGTTGAGTAAGATAATAGGTATAAGAAAATGATAAATAATATAAATAGTATACAACAAATTAAGAGATGCAATATTACTATCTAAAACTAAAGTAAAAACTCATAATGTTAAGAGATATGAGCAGATACATTCCATTTATAGTTAACAATAACAATAAATCAAGTGGTATTAAAAACTAAGAAAATAAAGAAGAAAAATAAATAAAATAAAAGTTAGCACTTTAAATAAATTCAAGAAATCTGGGACAGAGCAGAAAAATGAGGGAATCCTATGGGAACTGATTAGCTCACAGTAGTGTGAGCAAAACTTATTTAGAAGATGAACACAAAATGAATAAGAAAAAGAAAACCCAAATCTCTAAGAGTCAAACATTTAATATAAATGTTTCAAGCAACCCAATAAAGCCAAAAAATGCTAAGAAAGCAAAGTCCTACAATTTGTTGCATATGAAAAGCACATTGAAAATTAAGATTTTTCTAAAATTAAAATGAGAGACTAGAACAAATTTTGTCATGCATCAGCAGATTACAAAAAAATAAATAAAAACAGGACCTGCAGTGATACTTTCATACAAATCTAAAACACAAACCCCACAATGTTAACAGAGATAAGCATGTGTACTCCTTGACAGTAATGCATCAGTAGTAATAAGTATACATTTATAATGGAAAAGTCAGCTGAATCACAGAAAAAAGAATATGGTAATAATATAATAATTGTGGATATTTTGAATATACAAGTTGAAGGAATATGACCAAAAATGAAAAAAGAAAACATTAAACTGAAAAAAACTGCTAGAGAGTTTAGAACTGAAATATTCAGAGTAGTGGATCAATGCAATAGATTGGGTGCACGAGATCCAGCAGTTAATAAGTATAGTAATCTATTGTTTGATAAACCCAAAGATCCCAGTTTTGGGGATAAGAATGTACTATATGACAAAAACTGCTGGGAAAACTGGAATATAGTATGGCAGAAACTGGGCATAGAACAGTATCTAACACCATATGCCAAAATCAAGTCTAAATGGGTGCATGATCTAGGTATAAATGATGATACTGTAAGCAATCTGGGAAAGCAAGGAATAGTTTACCTGTCAGATTTGTGGAGAGGGAAAGACTTTAGGACCAAACAAGAATTAGAGAGCATTATAAACTGCAAAATGGATAATTTTGATTACATTAAATTGAAAAGCTTCTGTACAAACAAAGCCAATATAACCAAGATCAAGAGGGAGGTGGGAAATTGGGAAAGAATTTTTACAACCTATGTCTCTGATAAAGGACTCATTTCTAAAATATACAGAGAACTGAGTCAAATCCATAAGAATACAAGTTATTCCCCAATTGATAAATGGTCAAAGGATATGAACAGGCAGTTTTCAGAGAAAGAAATTAAAGATATCTATAAGCATATGAAGAAATGCTCTAGATCACTATTGATTAGAGAAATGCAGATCAAAACAACTCTGAGGTACCACATCTCTCCAGTCAGATTGGCTAAGATGACAAAACAGGAAAATGACAAATGCTAGAGAGGATGTGGGCAAATTGGAACACGAATGCATTTCTTGTTGAGTTGTTAACTTATCCAACCATTCTGGAGAGCAATCTAGAATTATGCCCAAAGGGCTATAAATAACTTCATACCCTTTGACCCAGCAATACCACTTCTAGGGTTATATCCCAAAGAGATCATAGAAGTGGGAGGAAGACCCATATGTACAAAAATATTTATAGCAGCTCTTTTCGTGGTTGCAAAGAATTGGAGATTAAAGGGGTGTCCATCAATTGGGGAATAGCTGAACAAGTTGTGGTATATGCATGTAATGGAATACTATTGTGCTATAAGAAACAAGGAGCAGACAGACTTCATATTTACCTGGAGAGGCTTATACAAACTGATGCTGAGTGAGAAGATAGAACCAGGAGAAATTTGTACAATCACAGATACAACATATGTGTGATGACCAACTATGACAGACTGGGCTCTTCGCAGCAATGCAGTGATATAAGTCAATCCCAAAAGACTCATGAAGGAGAGAGATGCCTACATCTAGAGAAATAACTAAAAAGAACTGAGTTTGAATCCTGATGGAAGCAAACTACTTGATCTTTTTTCTTTTCATTGTTTGGTTTTATTTCCTCTTTACCATTTTTCATCCCATCTAGTACAATTGGCCTTTGTAACCTGACTAATGTCTAATGTGAAAATATCTGCAGATCCTATTCTTGACTATATGCCTTCGTGGGGAGCTGGGGGGAGGGAGGGAAGGGAAATTTGAAACTCAAGGAACTATGGAATTGAATCCTGTAAACTAAAAATAAACAAACAAATTTTAAAAAAGAACTGAAATATTCCGGACATCTTTTGAGTGTGAATAGCAAATAAGAAATTCATGTATCTATTTACATATAGAGGTATGAATTTGTGTATATAAGTATATGTTTATATATTTGTATTTGGAGATATATTTATTTTAACCAACTGAGATTTAAATAATTTAAAGACGCTTCAAAATTAGGAAAAAAATAAAATCATTTACTTAATATGTTTAGTAAAGTAGCAGAATTCAGATTAATACTCAAAACTATTTATACTTCTATATAGAAATAACAAAAGCCAAGTGGAAATGATAGAAGACTACTCAATTCAAAATAGCTACAAAATACATAAAATATCTGAAAGTCAGTTTACTAAGACACAGTTGTGATTTATTTAAAAAGAAATATAAACTCTTCTTATAAAGTCAAGTCTGATCAACTAAATGGATGTTCATTGTTCATAGTTTGGTCATGCCAATACATTAATTAATTAATTAACTAAATTAAATTGCATATTTAGGAATATAACATTGAAACTATCAAGGGGTTTCTTTGTAGAGCTTGACAAAATAATAAATGTCATTTGGGGGAATAAAAGATCAAGAATATCAAGGTAAACAATGTATCAAAATAAGAATAAATGGGGAATAGCATTCTCAGATATTAAGACGTATTGCAAAGCAGCAATTAGAAAAAAAAACAACCTGACGATGAGAGAGAGAGAGCCAGAGAGGTGGAGAGAGACAGAGAGACTGAGACAGACAGAGACAGAGAGACAGAGAGTGAGAAAGAGAGAGAGAGAAAAAAAATAGAAGTGAAATTGAATAAATAAAAATAACTATAAAATTTGAAATTAATTAATTGGTATTTTATAGAGACAAGAATATAAATTGCTTTGAGAAGGATTCCTATTCAAATGGAATTGTCCAAGAAGTTCAAAAAAGTTGTGACCAACAAATACTTGACTTAAAAATAAACCAGGAGAAAAAAAATAAAGGAAATTGCTGAAGGTGTCTTTTTTAATCTTAAATCATGGTCAGTTAGAAAAAATTTAAGCAAACAAAGGATACATAAATCAATAAAGGTAAAATCAACAATTTTGATGACCTGACATAGAACTTATTTTGTATGAACAAAATCAATTCATCTAGGATAAGAACAATTGATGGGGGAGGGGGATCTTTGCCTATTGTATGTCAAAGAAGGTACTGGATATCAATACATATACAAGAAAACAAAAAGACAAATATCTAAAGATAAATAACCTTTTTCCCAATTAATAATGGCCAGAGTATATCAACAAACAATTCTCTAGAGAAAAGTTGCAAAATAATAAAATTCATATAGTTTGTTCCATATTCCTAATAAGAGAAATGCCAAATAAGAGAATTATGAAGTTTTCCCTTATACTCACCAATACTGGCAAAAAGTAATATAAGATGGGAATCATCAACATTGAAAAGTCTGCAGAAGGGCTGAATAAGTAATATATGATTGGTGGAACCAGGAGTTCACCTAATCATACTAGAAAGCAGATTTGAATTATACTATTTGATGTTTCTAAAATGCCCAAAATATATGTCACACACATATATGTACGTATATGAAGAATTCAGAAAAAAAAAAAAAACAGATGAATTACATCAAATGAAGTAAGGGAAGTAATTAAAAACTCTTAAAAAGTATATATCATTGGGGCGGCTAGGTGGCGCAGTGAGTAGAGCGTCGGCCCTGGAGTCAGAAGGACCTGAGTTCAGAACCGACCTCATACACTTAATGCACACACAAACAAACAAAACAAAAAAAACCTAGCCGTGTAACCTTGGGCAAGTTACTTAACCCCAATTGCCCTCCAAAAAAAAAAGCAAAAAAAAAAGTATATATCATTAATATAGAAATATAAATAGAAAAGAGAAATAATGAAAACAGAATTCTTTTTTTTTTTTGGAGGGCAATTGGGGTTAAGTAACTTGCCCAAGGTCACATGGCTAGGTGTTTTGTTTGTTTGTGCGTTAAGTGTCTGAGGCCAGATCCGAACTCAGGTCCTTCTGACTCCAGGGCCAACACTGTACTCACTGCGCCGCCTAGCCGCCCCTGGAATTCTTTAATTATACTGAGAAATGGAGAATAGATGAGAAAGTGAAATTTTCTACTTTCTTTGAAGAGAGGTGTCATTTGTGTTTGTGGAATATTGCACATGTTCTCACACAGGGCGAACACGTAGACTGTTTTTTTTTTTTAAACAAATGCTTTATTAACTTCTGGTTTACATCATTCAATTCCACCAGATTTTGAGTTACAATTTTTTTCCCCATGTTTTTCCCCTACCCACCCTCCCAGAATAGCAGTCCCACAAGATATCACTTCCTCCATCCTGCTCTCTCCCATATCTTCTCCCTTACCCCCTTCGACTTTTCCACTAGAGCAAGGTGAATCTCTGTGCCCTGATGCCTGTACATCTTATCTCCCAATTATATGCAAAAGAGTATTAATAATAGTATATATATATATATATGAAATATTTAATTTTAAGACCTCGAATTTCAGATCCATTCCCTTCCTCCCTTGTCACCCATTCCCCCTGGGAAGATAAGTAATTCAGTATATGTTGTACATGTGTAGCCATGCAAAACATTACCATAGAAGATATATTGTACAAGGCTGCTTATAATTCCCTCCTACCCATCCCACCCTGGTCCATTACCTACTTGATCCTATCCCTCTTCTATAGTGGGTACTTCCAACCTCCCCTCCCCCCAAGAATGCCCTTCCATCCATCATCCCTCCTCTCATTCCCCTTCCCCCTATTCTGCTGCAGGTTGAGATATCCATTTAGTATGTATGTCATTCTCTCCCTGAACCAAATTCAATGAGAATGTGGTTTTGCCTTTTTGCCTTCCTATTCTTCCCCTCCTCTGCAGCCACTTGCTTCTTCTACATGAGATAGTTTACCCTACCCTGTCTCTCCCCATCTCCTCTTGCCACTTTCTTCTCTCACCTCATAATTTCACCCCTTAGGTATCATACCTTCCCAACAAATTCAACCTATGCCCTCTATCCATGTATAACTGTAAACATATATACACACATTCACATATGTGTTCATGTGACCATATACCCTTCTTCCATTATTTTCATACTGAGAAAAGTTTCATCAGTAACACTTATTATTTTTCCATGTAGGAATGTAAATAGGTTAACTTTGATAAGTTCCTTTTGATTTCTTTTCCCTGATTACCTTCTCAGGCATCTCTTGCTTCTTGTGTCTGGATGTCAAATTTTCTATTCAATTCTGCTTTTTTCCTCAAGAATGCTTGAAAGTCCTCTATTCCACTGAATGACCATATTTTCCCCTGAAACAAAATACTCAGTTTTGCTGGGTAGGTGACCCTTGGGTTCATTCCCAGTTCTTTTGCCCTCTGGAATATCGTATTCCATGCCCTTCGATACCTCAGTGTAGAAGCTGCCAGGTCCTGGGCTATTCTGATTGTGTTTCCACCATATTGAAATTGTTTCTTCCTGGCTGCTTGTAGTATTTTCTCCTTGATCTTGGGATTCTGGAACCTGGATATAATATTCCTGGGAATTTTCTTTTTGGGATTTTTTCAGGATGTGATCGGTAGATTCTTTCAACCTCTATTTTGCCCTATGGGTCTAAAACATCAGGTCAGTTTTCCTTGAGAGTTTCTTGAAGGGTGATTTCTAGGTTCTTTCTTTGATCATGGTTTTCAGGTAGTCCAATAATTTTTAAATTATCTCTCCTGGATCTATTTTCCAGGTCAGTGGTTTTTCCCATGAGATATTTCACATTGCCTTCTATTCTTTCATTTGTTTGGATCTGCTTAACAGCATTTTGATTTCTCATAAAGTCTTAACAGCACCTTGATTTCTCATAAAAGCTTCCATTTGCTCCAGTCTAACTCTGAAGGAATGAATCTCCTCAGTGAGCTTTTGAGATTCTTTTTCCATCTGGCAAATTCGGCTTTTTAAGGCCTTCTTCTCCTCATTGCCCCTTTGGGCCTCCTTTGCCATTTGAATTAGTCTATTTTTAAGGTGTTATTTTCCTCAGTCAGGCTGTTGACCCTCATTTCATACTTTTCCTACATCCTTCTCATTTCTCTTCCCAATTTTTCCTCCTCTTCTCTTATTTGATTTTTAAAGTCCTGCTTAAGGTCCTCTATGGCCTGTAACCCACTCATATTTTCCTTTGGGGCTTTTGGATCAGGATTTCTGACCTCACAGTCTTCTGACTGTTCCATGCTTCGATCCTCTTTGCCCCCAAAATAGGAGTCTAATGTTTCATTTTTCTGTTTATTTTGTTTCCTTTGCCTTGGCATGTTGCCACTTAATTACTTGACTTTTGGGCTTGTTGGCACAGTAGAACTCTGCCACCAGACAGGGGAGCTTCCATCCCAAACATGTGGGGGGAAAACTTCCGTTTCTGGCAAGCTGCAAACCCACCCCACGAACTCCTCCCCTCCCCCAGACCACAATCCAGATCCAGGGAGGTTAAAGCAAAAGCGATTACCCCCCGGAGACTGGTTGCTGGATCTCCCTACAGTTCACAGGCTAGGAGCTGGAGCCACCACTGAAAACAGCAAAATGACGTGTCTCCTCAGTGGCTTCTAGCCCCCAGGGGAGGAAGCCAACGTGTTCCCCAAATATTGGTCCCAAAGTCCATGGGGCACTAACCTCTCACTTTGTCCTAGGCATGTCTGTGTCGACCATTCTGGAATCACAACAGCTGCTGGTGTTCTGGGGTCCCTCCAGCCGGCTGCCTGCCCAGTCGCCCTGGGGCTAAAACTGCGGCTCATGCGGACCTGGGCTCAGCTCTCCCCGTGCAGTGCTGCCCGCTCCCAGAGTGCCGTGCTGGTCCTTCCTGCAGGGCTTCTGGGCTGTCCTCAGCTGGAGATTAACTTCTCTGTGTCATTCTGTGGGTGCTGTGGCTCCAGAAGTTGTTCAGAGTCCCCTTTTACTTAGTTTGGAGGTAATCTGGGGGGAGAGAGCCTTGGACGTTCTGTTTCTACTCCGCCATTTTGGCTCCGCCCTCTTACTTAAAAACTATCTTTCTTACATGAGAAATTTTGTATAGGAGTGGGAGAGAAAGATATATTAAAATAGCTGTGGTGTAAAAAATAATTGATAAAATTAAATGTATGAAACACATGCTGCTGAAATGTAAATATACCTTTTATGAGCATAATCAGATCTTTTCTTGAAAATTTTAGGTCATGTTTCTGTAAATCAGTTAATGTATTGTGTTGTAGTAATGATGGAAGCCTCCAGGTCTTTTGACCTAGGACATTTGGCAACCATTCAAAATGGTCCCATTGGCTCTGATTTTTGAATCTTCCCTGTTCCAATGATAGTCTTTCCCTTCCTTCCCAGTCAGTCTCTTAGCTATCGTTTTCTTTTCTAGAGTAACCACATTCCTTAGAACATCACCATCTCACCTCATCACAGTTTTGTATATTTATATTTGATGTTCTTGTTGTCGTGATGGTGATTTTGGTTGCTGTTGTCCTTGTTATATTAAACTTATAATCTGTTGTAAGTTCAGTACACATTAATTAGGAATTTGAATTTTGTGCAAAGAAGAGTTAATACATTATGAATAAGAACATGATGAACTCTTCTCTAACTGAATTGCTTAAATTTTAGTGGAAGGAAACTGTGCTTGTTCCAAATATTTAGGCTGATCAGAGGACCAAATTTCCACTTTTTTATGAGTTCTTGCTGTAATTGTAAAGGGAATTTGAAAATCTTCCCTGCCCCTGGTATTTTCAATCAAACAGGTACTTAGCACCTCGTTCTAAGTTCATGATTGTGTCAAGTATTAAGACCCAGAACTTGTGAATCCCACAGTGGGATGGACTTGCTGATGTAACAGGAAGGGGCCAGAACAGGGAGGAGCTGATACCTTATATAAAAATATACTCAAGCTAGAGAGCCAGAATTTCTGGGAGCAAACAGAGTGGAGGCTGAGGAGCTAAGAATTGATAAGAGATCGGAGAACTGACCTGAGAACTGAGAAGAACTGAGAAGAGGATTGAGAAGAACTGAGAAATGAGAGGAAAGAAGATTTTGAGAACAGGACTTGTGGTGGTAGAACTTGTTCTGAGAGCTGCTGAGAACTTCTGTAGCCAGCTGGAGCTGCTGAGAACTTCTGAGAGCCAGCTGGAGCTACAGGGAAGGAGAACTGAGAAATGAAAAGGAGAGCAGGGAGGAAGCATGACTGTGGTGCCAGTACTTTGTCTGTTTTGATGTCACTTCTTCCCAGACTTTGTTGTTGGGTTTATATTGATTTCTCAGACAGAAAGTGAATTGATGAGGATGCCAGCAAGTATGAATGTTATTGTGGCTTTGTTAAGCTTTGTCTTCCCAGGAACAGAAACTGTGAAATACCTGAGGTGGACCACACACTATGAGCTTCAATATGGAACTGGAACTGAATAAGAAGCTGGACAAAGAACTGAGAGCTGTCTGCCTTTGAACCCAGGTGGCAGTTGGATAGATTCAGACAGGAGCTGGGACCATGGAAGAAGAACCATGAATGCTGAGAGCCTGCCTCGAGTCAAGATAAAAAGACCTCTCCTTGAGAATTTAAGGCAAACTGAGAAAACCATGACGTACTGTGGCCTAGGGGTAGAGAACTCTGACCTTCATATTTAGATGATTGAGTTAAGGACTTCTCCAATTAAGTAGAAAGAGGACTTTTGTTTTGTTTTGTTTTGTTTTTTGTTTGGAGGGCAACTAAGTGACTTGCCCAAGGTCACACAGCTAGTTTTTGGATTAAGTGTCTGAGGCCAGATTTGAACTCAAGTCCTCCTGATTCTAGGGCCTGTGCTTTATTCACTGCACCACCTAGGCACCCCAGAAAGAGGACTTTTTGATTGAAGAAATGAAGACAATGTGACCTAGGAGTGGAGAACTTTGACCTTTGTACTCTGTGTCAATTAAGGAGGCTTGCCTCCTTAAGGATGATTGAATTAAGCACTTACTAAATGATTGTGTTACTAAATGAATATTATCTTTTGCTTAAAACTATGTGACCATACTGGTGAAAACTATGTGGTCATTTTAATGATAAGATTTTATGCCATAACGTTGTGAATGTTATACTTTGATTTCTGTGAATGTTTTGTCTTAGTTTGTTACTGAATAAATAGAGAATTCACTATACTGTGCAATCAGAACATTGAAGCTGTTCATAGCAGCGGTCCTTTGGAAAGCTGTTCCTGCTTGGCTTTACACTTGGTTATCATCTGACTGCACGTTTCAGATATGTCACCTAGAGATAAGAGTGTCACTATTCTTTCAAGTTAGTGTTGGTTGTATACAGTTTAAAAGATAAGCAATGGAAGTGAATCATAGAATGTAACTGAAAAGAAGAATGTAAGATTTAATCCTATTCCTTCATTTTATCAGAGAGGAAACTGAAGCCCAGAAAGGTAATATGCCTTATCTTTGGTCAATGACTTCTTGTTTTCTCAGTTGTTTCCAAATCTTGGTGACCCCATTTGATGTTGCTGGCAAAAATATTAGAATAGTTTGTCATGTCTTTCTCCAGTTCATGTTACAGATGAGGGAACTGAGACAAAGGGGCTCAAGTGATTTATCCAGAGTCACACAGCTAATGTCTGAGGTTGGATTTGAATTTAGGTCTTCCTGAGTCTAGGTCCTATACTCTAGCCACTATGCCACCTAGATATCCTAACTACTAGCTGCCATTCCTATTCCTACTAAAATAATCATGATAGTACAATGCTTTTGCACACAGCTAGGTGATACAGTGGATAAAGATCTGGGACTAGAGTTGGAAAGATTTGTCCTCATGAGTTTAAATTGGGCCTGACACTCTTACTAGCTGTGTCACCCCTGGGCAAGTCACTTGTTTGTTTCAGTTTCCTCATTTGTAAAATGAGCTGGAAAAGGAAATGGTAAACCACTGTAGCATTTTTGCCAAGAGAACCCCAAATGGGCTCAACAAGAGTTGGGCATGACTGAAAGCAACTAAACAAAATAAATAGTGCTTTAAGATTTGCAAAGTGCAGACACATAAGAGTGTATGTATATACATATACAGATATGCATATGTATGAATATTTGCATATGTGCATCTCTTTATGTATGGGTATATATGCATATATATATGTGTGAATGTATATATATACATATACAGAAATACATATATATACATATACGTGTGTGTATATATCTATATATATCTATATATCTATATCTATATCTATATCTATATCTATATCTATATATATATATATGAGTGGGGGTGGGGGTGGGGCTGAGTGTATCTCTATCTATCCAATTTAATTAATTCCCACAATTGACCTGTGGTATGGGAACTATTATCATCCCCATTTTATAGATAAGAAAACTGATCTTGAGAGTTTAATTATTTATCCAGGGTCACAAAGCTAAGCATCTGAGGGAGGATTTGTCCTCTGGCCTTTGTTTATCAAAGACCAAACTTTTGTCACTATACTACTAGGCTGTTTCATTCTGTTTTAATATTTTATGTTCTAAGATCCTTTTTAGCTCCAATGTGATCTTTTAAGCTCTAAAATTATATTTTCAGCAAGACTAGAATTTCAGAATATCTCAAAAGACTAAGTCCATTTTTGCTTCAGTTGATACTTCCAGTCCCTATAGTGCTAATATTCTTTTCTAATTCTAACAGTCTTCATTTTAATATTCTCTATTGTATTTCTCTAGACAGAGAGGTGGAAAAGGAGATAGAAAGTTAAGATCAAGAAAACCCATGCTTAACTCCAACCTCATATATGTATCAATTTGGTGACCCTGGCCAAGTCCCTTAGACATTCTAAGCCTCAGTTCCCTCATCTGTAAATGGGGATAATAATAATCCACTTCCCAGGTTGGTTATATGGCTCAAATGACATAACATTTGCGAAATTTTTTACAACTCTCAAATGTTCTATAAATGCTAGCTATAGCTATTATTATCCCAACTCTATTATTTTAAGGGTTTATGGTTCTACCTTAGACACTTCACAAATTGGAAGGAATGTAATATGTAGGCGTAGTGACTACACAGGGCTTTTTATAGTCTTTCACCAAATTTGTCTGCCCTCTTCAGCAGAGGAATTTGAGAAGTTGATTGGACATTTGTAAAAAGCAGGAAGTCAAATAATATTCATCTTTTTGATGAAGCTAAAAATCTGGCAAAGGAATTGGGATAAGAAATGACTGCATTTATGGCATATTTGAACATGTTTAGTAAACACGTCTATGTTTGTATAGAGTCATTACACTTGTGTATGAAAAGCAGTTATTAATAATTATTATTTTCTAAATGGCTACTTGAAGCACTTTAAATGAACATTTCTGAGCAATTATCTGTCCTTTGGGCAGGGGCTAGGGAGGGGGAATTAAATACCCAGTGAGTCTGAGTTTTAAATGCTCTTATGGAGCTTCAGGCTATTTAGTAGTTTATTTTGGACACTTTCATAGGGTATTTGTGGTTGCCATAACAGTCTAATGTGCACTAATTCTGGTTCTCCCAATATTTTGCCGGCAAAAAAAAGTAGCAGGGTGTTGTGGACTGAAAGCTGGAGTAGAGGTCAAAGAGCATCAGTTCAAATGTTAGCTTTGCTTCTTCCCAGCTTTGTGAATGTAGGCAAGCCACAAAAAATTTGTGTGAATCAGTTGTACCATCTGTCACATAGAGAGAGTCCAAACCACATGCTTTATTGATGGGGTTGTTGGAATGGTCACATGAGGTAATGGATATGAAAGCACTTTGTTACAGAAGAACATTATATAAATTTGAGCTATTATGATAAGAGACTGGAAAGGACACTGATATGGGAAAAGGCAGCTTGAGTTCTCTGATCCCCTTTTGATACCTCAGTTCTCTCATCTGTAAAATGAGACAGACAAGATGACCCATAATACCCTTTCTAGCTTCAGAGTAGTACAGTTATAGAATTCTGTAGTTGGAAAGTAACTCATATTTTACTTAATGCAAATCATACCTGAGGAGTAATCTTCTGTAGATCCCTCCTTATGTAAGAATACAGCCTCTTACTGAAGGCCTCCATTAACGGTGAAGTCACGAGTTCTTAAGCTATCTTGTTCAACTTTTGTACAATGCTAAATGGTAGAAAATTCTCCTGCTACACTCAGTCCTTTTACTGACCTGATTTTTATTATAATTCATGTATACTTCTGTGCATATTTTTGTGAATCCATGTACACAAAATTAAACTAATAAAAATATTTAAGTACTTATTATGTGTCAATCACGATGCTATGAAGAATTAAGTTTTTCTGTCATCCAGGAGATAATATTCTAATTGGAGAGACAACAAATATAGGACAGTAGTATTCAAGAAGGGGTATTTTTGTTTAGGAAGCCCCAAGGATGGAGAATAGAAAAATAGGTGACCAAATGATTAACACATCCTCTCTAGTAGCAATGAAAACATTGATTTTCTTATGATAGCAGGGTTGGGGCTAGGTGGGGACTATTTTATGTAGCCTCTGCCAGTATATACCTCAAAGCACAGCTAGACATGCTGGATCATGTAAGGCAGTCAAAGAAAAGGATAGTAACAAGGTAAGAGAAGGGAAAATGGAAAAGGGAAAAGGATAAAGGGAGATGGGGAAGAAGAAAGAAGCCCAAGGCAGAGGCAAGTGGGTAGAATGAATTATCATTTGTTGAATATGTTGTAAGACATATTCTTTTTCAAGTGGAGGTTACAGGATATGATCTTTGAGGTCATAATAACTAGCATTTATATAGCCTTTACTTTGTGCAGGGTAATGTGCTGTCTTACTAGTATTATCTCTTTTAATCCTTACAACAACTCTAGGAACTAGGTGCTAATATTATACCAATTTTATAGGACATGAGGCAGATAGAAGTAAAGTTACTTGTCCAGGGTAAAACAGATACTAAGTGTCTCAGGTCAAATTTGAATTCAGTTCTTCCTGACTATAAATCCAAGGCAATATCCACTGTACCACCTTGCTGCTTGGGTAACTTCCAACTCTAATATTACATGATTTGTTAACTCTGTGAATGCTGACCTTGGAGTTAAGTAAATTTGGGTTCAAATCCCACTTCTGAGTTTTGTAAGCTGTGTGATCATGGCAAATCAGTTATTTTCTATGTGCCTCAAGTAAAATCCTAGGACTTATTTACTAAGACATAAACAGGCTGCATCTGTACCAGAAGAGAATTCCTCACAGTAATGAAATCATAGGACATTCATGTATTCAAATACATATGTACTACATATTATAAAAATGATTTTATAAAGCCTATAAAACTTTTATACACAAATACATATGTGTGTTTATAAATATTGATATATATATGTCTAATGAACATATAGTTTCACACCTTTACATTGTGTGTATATACACCCACATATCAGATGTGGGGCTACAAAGGACTTTGTGCTCAATTTATAAAAACAAAAAATTAGTAATTCTCAAAGGTGTGCTGATATTGCTCTCCTGCTCACATATCTTCCTCACATAGCTCTATTGTCTATGGGGTGGGGAACTGGCCAACTTGAGGCCACATGTGGCCCTCAAGATCCTCAAGTGTGACCCTTTGATTGAATCCAAACTTCACAGAACAAGTCACCTTAATAAAAGGATTTGTTCTATATAACTTGGACTCGGTCAAAAGGCCACACCCAAAGACCTAGAAGGCCACATGTGACCCTGAGGATTCAGGTTCCCCATCCCTGAATACTTTAACACGAAAATATGCTTATCCTGAAAAATGTCTATCATATGGAGGCAACTTATCTTTCCAGCTTTGTTCCGCATTACTCACCTCCATGAAATCTATTTTCCTATTAAACTCAGCTAATACCTTTTTTCCTGATAACTTGTTTTGTGCCAAAGAATTTTTGTAGGCTGTCTCTGATCCCTAGAATGTGCTGTCTCCACATCCCTGACTACTGAAATCCTTCTTCCTTCCACATCTACCTCAGATGCTACCTCTTCCATGATCTTTCCAGGTGAAAGTGTTTTCTTTCAATTATAATTGATTATAATAGACTATAGTAGATTGTAAAAATTTTTAAATAAAAGACACTGTTTTCATCTTTGCCTCTGCAGAGTTCTTTTCTCATTTGTAATATGAGGAGGTTGGTCTCAGGATCTCTTACCCAGGGGGTCAGGGACCTGTGGATAGATCTCATGGAATCTGTGGATTTGGATGGGAAAAACAGATAAAATGGATAGACAAAGTAGATTAAAAATAGACAAATATTTATTCCAATATATTTTTTTTCATTTTATGTATTTACAATAGTTACTTTGAGAAGACTGAAAACTACACCAGACTGCCAAGCATTTCCTTAACATGAAGAAGGCTAAGCAGCCTTGGTGTCAATGCTCTCAGATATCATTTCTCCCCCTAAGAACACCAGAATTTTACAGATGAGCAAACAAAGGCCAGAATCATAAGTAGTGGACTTTCTTCTAGAGCTCACTGCCTCTCCTGTGTGTGTGTATGTGTATGTATGTGTTTAGTAGTTATTCCCATGACATTTGTTCTAGAACATGTAGACATGATTTTTCATAGGAAGAAACAGTACATCTGTGCTGGAAGAAAAAGACATATATTCCTGAGAAAATCTGGTTTTATTTTAAATCCCTACTGAGCCAAGAGACAGTCCTAACTGCCAGAATGTTAGAATGTGTATTGTAAAATCCCATAGGGATATGCAAGGGAACTTTTATCTGTAATTACTAAGGGGAAAGGGACGTTCTTGTTTCCTGTTTTGACTTTCGATATTCATAGTGATTGTATATATTAGAACCTTTTTTATAAGTAACCTTCCAGCCCACTATAGGTTTGAAAGAACATATGTAAACAGCTGGAGAGTGAGTACCTGGATTTCTGCCATCTGTTCCTACCTAGGCAGTTCCTGCTGATAAGATTTGCTTGTTACAAAGTTGGAACCTTTTTCTTTCCAAACACACAAAGAGCAATAGAAGAAACAAGATGATTTAGGCAACAAGTCTGTGAGACCCCAGGATCTTCTGCTGATTGGACATAGGGAATCATGACAAAGAGGGAAGTAGACACCAAGTCTTAGTCTGAATAAGCACAGGAGGTGCGGTATGTACAGAAAGCACTGAATTAGGACTCAGAGATTCTGATTTCAAATCTTGTATTGATTGGTCATGTGGAGCTAGTGTTTTTTTGGTCAAAAATTCATACTTCTGGGCCTAAATTTCTCCCTTTCTATAATTAGGAGCTAGAACTAGATGATCTCCAAATTTCCTTCTAATATTCTAGTTTATGACATGGTATAGTCACTGAGGGTCAATGGATTTTCCCAATAAGTATAACTTCTATCCCTCCTTTCCTATGACTAAAAATATTGTAGGATTGATAGCTGAAAGAGTCTTTAGAGAATTATGATTTTAGTCCTCTCATTTTTCTAATGAGGACACTAAAACTGGTGTGGGCATATACACACAATGATTGGGAATAATAATTCTGAAATCATACAAAAACTAAGAAGAACATTTGAGATTTGAAATCTCATTGATTCCAAATCTTTGTTTCTTTCTCCTCCTATACCAAGTACTTGGAACTAGTGGAAGCATGCTGGTTTCTTTAGAAGTTAAGATGCTCATGGTTGCCTGGACACAACTAAACATATGGAAGTTTAACAGGCACTACTGTCAGTATGGGTATTTAATTATTATGATTTATAAATGGATGACATCTAGAACCATTGGGTGGGGGGATACAATCAGGTTTAAGTGACTTGCCCAGGGTCACATAGCTAGTAAGTGCCTGCTACAACATTTGAACTCAGATCCTTCTGACTACAGGGCTGGTGCTTTATCCACTGTGCCATATACCTGTCCACAGAATCATATCTGCCTTTGATTCTAGCTCCCATGGAAAAAGGCCCAATAGAGTTAGTCAATTTTCCATAAAAGGTCTTGCTTTTAGGTTATTTTCCAAATGTTGAAAGTTTTCACATCATGACTGGCTGCTATCATGTCAAAACAGGAGCTCCATTCTAATGTGTTGAACCCTGGTAATTGTGTGTGTGTGTGTGTGTGTGTGTGTGTGTGTGTGTGTGTGTGTGTGTGTGTGTGTGTAGAGGGTGGAATAGGTTTCATTCCCCATTCCCATCCATCTGAATCAGAACTTAGGCAGGAGAATCTCCCAAACCCTAAATTGAGGCAAGAGGAGTTCGGATGTTATGAGTTAAACTGTCCCTTATCCTTTAATTTTATATGTGAATCTGAACCACCAAAGCATGAGAACACCACAGAAACTGAACTCTAGTTTGACTTTCTTGCTGAAATGTTCTAGGGTCATTTTTTTATTCCAGAAGTCTAACCTATAAGACTCTGGTGCACTAGATATCACCAGACATCATATAAGAAGCAAAGAACATTGTATATTCCCCCAGCCTTCTCACTAGAAGGGTTGTCAAACTTCCACCCTTAATTTCATGAAGTCTGGACTTAGCTTTCTTACCTCTACGGTGTCTCTTCCTGCTACCTCTAAACTATTGAAGAAGTTATAAAATGCCCCAGGGAAAATCTCCTGATCCTCAAACTTCAAAAGAAACAGTTAAAACTATTATTAATCCCCCCTTCCTCCCCCCATTCTCCATCACCTACACTAGCTAACAGTGACTGGATAAGAAGTCAATGCTTCCATAGTTAATCAGCACTGTTACTTTCCAACATTAAGCTTTGGGCCTAGCAAGTAATGAGTGTTTAATAAATGCTCCTTGATTTGACTTGATTTTTTCAGATTATTGGTAACTGACACAGAGCCACACAAAAACAGATAACTTCACATTATAGATCTCTTGGCCATTCCCCAAATTTTCTCTTTCCCTATGTGGCCTATTGGCATTTCATAATGATGCCAAGATACTTGAGTCTGTCAAAGCTTTATAATTACAGACCCTAAAATGACGATTTTACTCCATATGGCTTTGGAATAGGACTGAAGGACTACAGATGTTCTATATTGCTCCACAGTTAGGGGGTCACCTGCCTTGGCTTGTGCCTGAAACTCTCATTTCATGTCCCCAGCAAGAAAATAGATCTGCACTAAAATGCCCTTTTGGTCACACCCTCTGAGATAGGAATTTATTCAGAGGTTCAATAATCAGAAACTCTTCCTTTTACTTACTTCCCATTATTAAATAATTGCACAATTGCATGCACTCAATAATACCCACATACTCACTTTTCTTCTCTTAAACCTTAGTCCATTTCATTCACCCAATAACTGCTCTGGACTCTATCAAACCCCTAGCCAATGACCAAATCTTTCTATCTTCCCCCACAGAATAATCATCAGCAGGGGAAAACTGAAACTCTCTCGCAGCCTGGAGATAATGGTAAAGTTGAGAGGGATGGGAGGAGAAATATTTAAAGATTTTCCACAATTGGGTGAATGTTACATATTATCCATGCAGCTGAATGTCTGACCTAGGACTGTCAACTTTAACAAATAGCATATTAAACCTGGTAGTGACTTAACAGGTAATTTAATGCAATCTTGTTGTGTTATAGATGAGAAAACAGTCCTAGAAAGGATAAGGAACCTGGATCAAACAGCAAGTTAGTGGAAGAGCCAGGACCAGATGCCTGGTCTGCTGATTTCTAATACAATATTCTTTGTGCTTTAAAACAAACTTATAAACAAACTGATCCCAATAGTAATCAATCACTGTTCACATTTTTATAGTACTTCAAATTTACAATGCACTTTCTGTCAGAATGACTCAGAGAGGGTAAGGGAAGGAAGATGCGTTTATTAAGCACATATTATGTACCAGGTACTGTGCTAAGTTTTAAAATATTATCTCATTTGAACCTTACAATAACCCTACAAGACAAATGCTATTATTATATAGCATTTTACAGTTGAGAAAATGGTGGAAGTCAAAGGGTAAATGACTTTTCTAAGGTCACACAGCTACTAAATGTCTGAGTTTTGATTTGAACTCAAATCTTCCTAACTTCAGGCCCAGCACTCTATTCACTGCACCACCTAGCTATGTGGTAGGTCTTAAAATTTTTATATATCTCTATTTTAAAGGAGTCATAGATATGGAAGACACCTAGATTAGTAGAGACATGGAGATTCAGAATCAGTAACCATTTCCTAAGTGTTCATCATACCAGACAGCATTCTGGTCTCTGGGAATATAATGACAAAAGTGAAGATAACTCTTTCCCTCAAGTAGCTTATATTCTACCGATCCAAATACTGTTGTTTGATCTATGTAAAACTCTAACTAGAATCCAAGGTCTTCAATATTTTTCCTATATGAAATTCCTATCCCTTCTTCTTCTTCACTTTTTATCCTTTAAAATTTGTGAATCAAGATATCCAGCAAGTGATATGCTTTGCCACTTAATATGATTTTTTTAAAACTAAGTGGAAACACAATTTTAATTAACTAATAGTGATTTGCATATTGGTTACTCTAACTCATTATAAACAAATTGGACTAAAAATCTGACCATGTGAGCATGAAATAAGCACTATTAAATTTCTATTTAGAATTGGACTGAACTTGGCTGCCAGTGTGAATCTCACAAAATACAATTACTAGTTCTAAAAAATTGAAGTAGGATCAATGGTGAAAGCACCCTATAATACTTGGTACTGAAATCATTTCTATCCAACATTTACTAATCACTTGGCTATGCCTACTGTAGGGAAGTCACAGACCATTAGGGACAAAAAAACAAGTGACCCCCCAGACACAAACGAGCATGGGAAGTACAAAAAGCAATGGGCCATAAGGCAAGAGTCCTTGAAATCAGCAGAGGGAGAGTATCCTATTAGCTCTGATACTTAACCAACCATGCGACCAGTCAGTTGTGAGTAGAACTTCCTTTCGTGAGTTTGGGAGGCATCCAACTTGTTTTCTAGCACTTATGATAGTGAAAGCCTCCAAGAACAGCCTATTGAAAAAATCTAGTATCATTTATATCAATGGGCAA
This sequence comes from Gymnobelideus leadbeateri, assembly GCA_011680675.1. Classification (NCBI taxonomy): domain Eukaryota; kingdom Metazoa; phylum Chordata; class Mammalia; order Diprotodontia; family Petauridae; genus Gymnobelideus; species Gymnobelideus leadbeateri. Next base: position 129,680 of record WOXC01005545.1, read on the forward strand.
AAATTTTGGACTGGTGTTACAAAGGAATTCCTTCCTCCTCTCTGAACACCTCAAGGTCTCCAACCTTAAATGAAGTCTAATCCCACTTCCAACTTTGCATTGTTGTTTGAGATAAGTGGAAAGCAGAGGTTAAAACAAAATGCAACCTTGATAGTTACTAGTTTTCATGTCTTACCCCCTGCCCCACTCATTAAAATGTGAAATATATGCATGAGCATAAGGATTGTGTCTTTCATTTCTGAATTTCTAAAATTCATCACAAAGTTGCATAAGAATCATTTAAGAGACAATCAGTCAAGTATGATAGAGCTGTGGAGCAGGATTTGAAAGACGTAGTTTTGTTTGCTCATTCTTACAAAACCTGGGTTCAAGTACCTACACATGTTGTCTACGTGACCCAGGGAAGATCTTTTAGCCTTTAAGTACCTAAGGCCTCTAATACTATAAGAATAGTTAATATCATAGGATCTTCCTCATCTGCAGTTTCTTATAGTAATTTAGTCTCAGGGCGTGGTGAACAGCCCACCCAGTACCTCTAAGTGTTTTATGACAAAAGAATATGGTCAATTTTAAAGTGATTTAGGGATGACTTTTTTAAAGGAAGGAAGGGAGGAAGGGAAATAAAGGGGGAAGGTTTCTTCACTTTTCTCTAATTACACTATGTTCAGCCTTGACTCTTAGTCTTTCCTCACAATGGAACCTCTCCCCCTCAACACTGCCTCCATTTTCTCCCCCCACACACACTTATTCAATCCTCCCATACTTTAAGGAAAAACTCAGGGGTATTTGATTGATAGAAACCTAATACTAAGATACAAGCGGAAAAGCATGAACTCAGTAGTCAGAGGACTTTGAAATGATTCCCTTGATACTGTCTTATGACCTTGAGAAATGACATAACTTTACTGGATCTAAGATTGAGTTGGACTACATGCTTTCTTAGGTCCATATGAGCTCCAGACACTTTATCTAAAGAATATGTTCTATGAATCACAGGGTAATAGATTCAGAGCTAGAAAGAACATTTGATTCAACTATCTCATTTTAGAAATGAGGAAACTGAGTTTTAGAAATGTTAAGTGACTTGCACAGAGTTATATAGTCAGTAATTAGTCAAGATTTGAACTCAGCCCTTCCTGATTATGTAAGATTGATTCAGGCAAGTATATACTCCTGTTGCTGCTGCTGCTGTTGCTCCTCCCCACTCCTCCTACTCCTCCTCTTCTTTCTCCTACTGCTACACATAATTTTTAATTGTCCCGAAAGGTAATTTGGAGAACTCTGATTTAGTGGAAAGAATACTGTGATTAGAATTCACTGGCCCATATCTCTGACTTTTGAAATCCTCTTTGAACAGTTTTCCTTCACATGTTATCTCCTCTGTGAACCCTTCTGAACTCCCCAGCTGAAAGAATTTCTCCCTTCTCAAATTTCCCTAGTAGATTATAAACCTTTTGAGGGCAGAGCATTTTAAAACTTTATCTTTGCAGATAAAGTTTTAGTGATTTGCATGGAATAGATGCTTAATAAATTTGTGGTTCCATGGGGAACATTGGTTCTCACCTTTGTCTCTATTCTCCACTGGATCATAATTATTTGTGTTCATGCCATATCCAGTTTAGTGGATTGGAAACTTCTAAGGAGCTGCCTTCATTTTTGTATTCCCAGATTATTGTAAAGTACTGAGCATGGGTCCGGAGTCAGGAATGCTTGAGTTCAAATTGCTCTCAGAAATTCCTGGTTTTGTGATCCTGAGCAAGTCACTTAAACTCTGTTTACCTTAGTTCCCTCAAGTGTAAATAAAGGCATTAATAATACCTACTTAAAGGGTTGTTGTGAAGATCAAATGAGGTAATATTTATAAAGTGCTTAGTGTGGTGCCCAGCACATAGTGAGACCTTTTTCCTTCCCCCTAGCAACAGTCACTTTGCCTTTCTTACTCAGTTTCTTCCACAGGAAAATGAGAAAATTAACTTCTGAATTTTAGATCCTATAAAGTACAGAAATGGGACTTGAACCTAGGATTCCTATCCCTTCATTCTTTTTTGTTTGTTTGATTATTTTTTTAATACTGGCTCAATTTTTACTCATGTTTCTAAAGTCAGTAAGTCAGTCAATCAACAAAAATTTATGAAATAATTTTAATGAATTGTATAAGGCTTGAGTCATCTTCCTGAGTTCAAATCTAGCCTCAGACACTTACAAACTGTGTAACCCTGGGCAAATCACTTAATCCTTTGTTCCTCAGTTTCCTTAACTATGAAATTACCTGGACAAGGAAACTTCAAACCACTCCAGTATCTGTCCCAAGAAAACCCCAAATGGGGTCACAAAGAGTGATACAAATGAACATCAATATATGTCAGGTACTGTGGCTACAAAAACGAAAACATAAGGAAACAATCCCACCCCTCCAAAAGTTTACATTCTGTTGGCATCCACAAGGCTCTAGCACGTGTAGAACAAATTGATGCCTGAATTTCCTTTTATGGCAGAGAATGCTTTTAATAGTGTCGCTCATCCTGATTCCATGAATTATTCCTAATATATAAGTTGCTTATTTGGAAGGTGATGCAAATGTCAAATAGAATGACAATATACACATGTGCACAGTCCCTCCCATCCCATACAAAACAAACACTTCTAAATGAATGCACAATGAAGGCCCAATTTCTCTACTGATATTACTTGAAATATTGCACATTCTGCAGCATCTAAAACGTATCAAGTAATAAAACCTTCCACAGACTCATTAAAACGATTGAAGCTTATTCCAGAATTAGAAGAAAATCCTATGGGCAAAGGGGGAAAAAAGAAATTACAGAAAAACCTTTTCTATACATCTGCATTGCAATTTTATAGTCAGTATAATTATACAGAATGCACATGTGAGTGTAAGGGTCTGTGGTTATCTCCAAACTTTAGAGAGAATTTCTAAACAACATATGTATGCAGCTTTGTGCTATAGCAGAGAGGAGAGAATTATTTCCTCTAGTCAGATGGAAAGTTAAGGACATGTTAATTGCAGAAATGCACAGTGAGGGAGGGCTAGAGTCCTCCTCAGTATTTCTAGAATATGTGACAGAGGGAGATGTTGGGCTATGGAAAGAGTCCTGGACTGGGAATGTAGATACCCATTGCTGCTTAGAATCCATGGAATAAATGAAGTTGACCGTAGTGATGGAGAAAATATGTCCTCATATTACTTAAAGACTTTAGAGAGTTCTTCTAACATTCTGATTTTACAACTAAAAAGAGTGAGGCCCTTGTCTAAGGTCATTTGTAGTTATTGTTGAATACTTTCAGCTGAGGCTGACTCTGTTGCCTCATTTGGGGTTTTCTTGTCAAGAATATTGGAGTGGTTTACTGTTTTCTTTTGTGACTAATTTTATAGATGAGGAAACTGAGGCAAACAGGGTGAAGTGATTTGCTTATGGTAACACAGCTAATAAATGTTTGAGGCTAGATTTGAACTCAGGAAGATGAGTCATTTGGTCTCCAGTTCTCACAATCATCTACTGTGCCACCTAGATGCCCATCTAAGGTCATACAGAGAGTAAATAGCTGGGTCTAATCAGCTTGAAGCAAATCTTTGGACTCCAAATCCAATTGTCTTTCCCACAGAGCCAATAAAGGGAATAATTGGAAGGCATATGCCAGTGTGATGGATGGAAATTGTTCTTTTGTATATATCAAACCATTAGTCCTTGCCATGCATGGAGATTTGGCAGCCTAAAATCTGGACCTCACCTTCAAATACCTTTCACATTATATATTAATAGACGGGAAATGACTCTTTCCTAGGATGGATAGTAAATCCTGAATCAGCTGTTTTGTTTCAGTCAGATCATTGAATTGTTAGAACCCAGATAAAAAGTTTGACAAACATAGAACAAATAATAAAAATTGAAATAATAATAACAATAACAAAAAGACTAGGTTTGCTATTGAATCAGCTCAGTTCTGACATGTTCAAACCTGGTACTGATGATGAAAATGAGATCTAACTTGAAGAAAGTACAAAGAGATAGAATATATTATTTTCATGGAGAAGCTTCAAACATGCAAATCAATTTCCCTAGCATCAAGATTTTTAAAAAATGCCTAAAAATTCCTTAGTAAGTCAACATTTGACTTGACATTCTCAAATTTATGGTTGCTGAAGGCAATAGTTAAGAGTAAAACCAGTTTAAAGATAATTATGCAAGAGATCTAGCTAAGCAAAGTTGTTCAGAGGGCAGTTAAGCAGGGAAATGGAAGGACAAGTAGAAAAAATGAAAAAAAAAGCCTAAAACATTTCTTATAACCCCTTCTTCCTCTTCCCCCAAAGTACCACCTAGGACAGCAGAACTTCCAAATTTGAACGCTCATATCACAGTTCCAAATGTGCTTCTTCCTTGTGAATCCAATCCTAGGGACATATGGAAGTCTCCATTTCTGTAGTATTTTGTTAAGGGTTTTGATTTTCTTGGAAGAAAAAAAATATGTACCAGGAAGACCATGTCTGCCTCTGATGAGCATTTTCTGTCCCAGATTTAATGGGGCTATTGTAAATGTTTGGACTCCATAGGAGAAATAATTACTGCTTCTTCACCAGCTGAATATACCAGAGAGGAAGTGGAAGTTAAAATCCAGGTCTAGGATTCCTAGTTCCAGAACTATATGCTATGTATGCTTTATATAAGAGCTTCTGACTCTTCCAGAATTCTAGAGTTTCAGCATTTTTTTCATACACTTTTTAGGGGACCAGGCTAAAGAAACTCCCACTATTCTCCCATATACTTATATTTTCTATTTCTTACATGACTATACTTATACCAAGTATCACTCCCTATTCCCATCCCAGAGAATCTTTCCATACCAAAACAAAACAAAAACAATGGAGACAGAGAAAGATAAAGAAAGGAAATGGAGAAAGAGAGAGACAGAGAGAGGCACATAGAAAGAGACAGTGAGAGAGACTCAGAGATAGAGAGGGAGAAGCATAACTGAAGGATATATTGATAAAGTATGCAAAATGTGCAATGTGTAACATCTATGGGCCTCACCCTTCAAAAAGAGATAGGTTGGGGATATTTTCAAATATCTCTTCATTCCAGTCCCTCTTGGTCCTATAATTCTTTTATAAGTCCTTTTTTCCCGTGTAGTTTTTTTAAAATTTATATTGTTTTAATTTTTGTATTGCATTTATTTTCTTGGTCCCATATACTTCTTAATGGCTACTGTCCCTTGGAATGAAAAGTTATTCCATTGCTTCTCTAATATCTAGAAACATGGTCTAGAAATTCCCTTGCTCTATGCAATACTCTGGGTCATACAGCTTCATTCTTTCCTCATACCATGTGGCTAAAAGGAACCACCATCAACATTTCTTGCTACTTCTTGCATGATTAGTGAGAGCATATGTGTTTCTGACCCCATGCGGCCAATAACATCTCCTGGCTCAAAGAAATCTTCCACCCCTCACTCCAAAGCCTGGATCTGCTCTTATCTCACATACCTTTGCTTTCTGCTCAACTATTATTATTTCTTTCCAAAAAAGACAATTCTCTTTTATAAATACATTGCAAAGGGGTAGATGTGCCCACAATAATTCAGGTCAACTAAATCATCCCCATTCAATAATTTCTTTCAATAAAATGTCAATGAACAAAGAAGTACACCAACCAGCAATCTTGATGTTCTTGATAAAGTGCCAATAGGAATCTCTATATCACCCATAGGGAAATAAAAGCAAATCCCCAAATCATGGTTCATATACCTGTACCCATCAAAACTGATCAGGCTCCCCTACTAAAGTCTCTGTACACTTTTTCTCCTTCCCATTTTTTAAGTTCTCCAGAAATTAAACTAGGATGCTTCTGCATCTATTGGTCTATGTTTCTAAGTCTGGTTAGTTACATGGAAAAATGAGCCATGTCTCTAATAGTAGACAACTCACTTGACACAATATTTTCCCTCTTTCCTGACTTTTTAAAATACTTTACTTCTCTCCAAGGACTATATAGCAATATAAAAAGACACAATTCTTAGCAATTACTCAAATCAACAATAATTTTGAAAGGGTATAGACCACAAATATAAGCTTAGGTGGGCCTGGTGATTATACTCAGTAACACATAATTTTACAAAATTACTGTATTCTAATATCTGTCTTATTGCTTTAAAGTGTCTTTCTCAAGCATCAAATAAAAAATAGGGGAGATGTGGTCAAAAATAAAAATAAAACATAACAACAAATATTAAAATAATAAGATGAGATAATGAGGAAGACAAATATAGCTTTCCCAAAGGAGAAAGGACCAAAAAAAATCTGAAGTACAATAAATAAAATATTAAAGTTGTAATCAATAAGACTAGAGTTCAAATCCTACTTTAGATACTAACCAGCTGCTTGTCAGTTTCCTCAACTCTAAAATGATGGATTTGAATTTGATTGTCTCTAAGGCCCCTTCCAGTTTTAAATCAAAATCACACAATTTCCTCTGTTTGGTGGTAATCTTTAACAAGTCTCCACATATATGGAATTACACTCCTCATGCCCCAACTCTCAACTCAAATTGGAGATGCATTTGCCTTTCAGAGAAACAACCTAGCAACATTCTGGTGAGTTCTACTTTACCCCCAGGAGCCCATGCATCTCCAGCCTTAAGTCTCTATTATAATGTCTTAAACAACCCTTAGAACAGAAACAAACTTAATTTGGAAAAAATATAAAGCAGAACAGAAAGGAAACAAGACAACAACAAAAACATTTCTCTTTAGATTGGAATAGCTTATGGTAGGGTGGTTGCTTGTCCTTCATTATCAAAGAGGACTGTGACATGAGAAAGAAGTGAATTAGATTTAAGTGAGGGAGGGCTATGTAAAGTCACCAGCCTCACTTTCTCCTCTGGAGCCATCTGGGTCCAGTGGTCACATATAGATCAGGACAACAGGAGATGGCCCCCTTATGGTAGGGTACACAAGGTATAGGGTCATGTCTTTAACACTGAATCTCTGGATTATTACTAAGTCTTGCTTCTCTCCTCACTCGGGGGTCATTTGCTAGGTCCTCAGTGCAGGAACTTGACAGTGCTTCAGGATTCTGGGAGTTTCTAGGTCTTTCAACATGTAGAAATGGAGTATGGGTGACTGCCTGTAGAGGCTATTCCTCCATCCACTTAGCAATGAGTTGGATGACAAAAACTCTATGATACCATAAAACTTAAGGAATCCATGAGTTTATGGTACGTTCATGAATCCATGCAGCTGAGTAGGATTTCTAAGACTAATCTTTAAATCCTCATCATCATAGCAGGGAGGGACTTGAGAAGACTTCTAATATCATTTCCCTGTTTACAGAGTAGAAAACTGGAACCAATGGATGCGAGTGAAATCAAATTAACGCAGAGTAATTGTGGCCTCCCATGACTTGTGATTTCTAGTTTGGCTTACCTTTTGCTGCATTCGGCTTTGTGTTATTCTTTTTTTTTTTTTTTTTTGCTTTTTTGGAGGGCAATTGATGTTGTGACTTGCCCAAAGTCACATGGCTAGTAATTGTGTCAAGTGTCTGAAGCTGGATTTGAACTCAGGTCCTCCTGACTCCAGGGTCGGTGCTCTATTCACTGTGCCACCTAGCTGCCCCTCATGTTATTCTTAATTGTATCTAATGTGGTTTGACATTATATCATCTCAGTCAACAAGAACCTACTAAAACAAAAACCAAATAAAAATAAACAGAAATGCTCCCTCCCCTTATTCCAAAAACAAAATAAAACTGTGTACATTACTGAAAGGATTTCTAGGGGAAAGATGGAGGTGTCCCAAGTCTGATATCCTTATGCTACCTTATGTTACCAAGGTAACTAAAATGGTGATGCTAGGAAACAGTCTCAAAAAAAGGTATTATTTTGTCAAAATGACTCTAACAAATGAAAAAGAATGAAATTTCCATCCCCTACTTTCAAAAAAAGAAAGGAAAGGAAACAAATAGCTATGGATCTCAAGTTATCCCCAAAGACCTTTGAAGTTGGAAATAGGCAGGGGTATCTATCATAGACAATAAATTCTAAAGCCACAAACTAAATAGTGAAGGGTATAATTTCCAATATATATTTGCATAAGGAACAATGGGATGTTATGGAAGGAATCTTGCACTGGGAGTTGGGATTGGTGGGTCACATCTTAGTTATGTCATCTAGGGTGAATTACTCCCCTATTCTGCCACTCCATTTTCACATTTCTAAGGTCAACAGTTTGGACTAGATGGCCTCTAACATCATCTCCAGTTCAAAAGTCTGAAATTCTATTTTCTAAGATTCTTTCTAGTTCTAACATTCCATTTCTTTGTTCTAAAATTCTTGTTTTAAAATCTTGTCCAGTTCTAACATTTCATATTCTATCCTCTAATGATCTATGTTCCTAGCCGTTGCCCAAACCCATAACATTTTGAGTCCAGCTGTGAATGTTTTGAATTTCAGTCTTCTCTTTTAGCACATTCTAATTTTCTGATAGGCTAAGTTTTCCTTGGAGCCCAATTGTGAGACTACAAAAGTTCTAAAAAGAAACTGGCACAATAAGCATTTTACCAAGAGAAATTTTTTTTTTTAATTTTCAGATCTCAGCCACAGAATTCCTACAAATTGCATATGACATGTTAATTACATAAAAACCTAGGTTTTGTTAAGTAAAGGTTTTTAATGAAAGAAACATAATAATAAGACTTAACTACAATTGTTAAGGAAAAATAAAAGGTAGAAATAATTTTTTTTAAAGAAAATCTGCTTATAGTCAGAATCTTGGATATATGCCACCTAAAACTAATGGGGGCATTGATCCCCAGCCAAAATTTAGTTTTGTTTTTAGTGGTTTTGTTTGGTTTTTAGATATTTTAAATATATATGTGTTTATGAAAATAAAAGTGCTATAGTTACTAGAGGCTTGCAATTAAACTTTACATGTGAAAGAACAGTCAGATTGAAACACCAAATGTTCACACGTCCAGCAGGGCATATCTTAAAGGGAGTACTAAGTTTTGGATGCCACATTTTAGAAGGGACACTGACAAAATGAACTATGAATGGAGTAGAAGGGATCATAAGGATGAGGAAAAGGCAAGAGTCACAAGACTACATGATGAAAAATAAAAAGGACTGGAATAACTCGATAGTTATCTTTGTAATTCAACAGCTTTCTTTAAGTTTTGAAGGGCTATATAATATGGAAGAAGAAATAGAGATGGTCTTCTTTCCCCCAGATGACAGAAGTAGAAATGGTATGCTTTAGAGAGTCAGATTAAGGTTCAACATAAGGAAATAGAAATTAATAATTAGAACTTTTCAAAAGGATACTGAAATGCCTCTGAAACTCATAGCTCCCATCATTCTTCTATAAAGTAGCAATAGTCACTTGTTAGGGAATTTGCAAAAAAGGATTCTTGCTCAGGTAGAAGTCGAATTGAATGTCATCTGACATTCTGTCTGGGTGAGTTATCCAGGGGGCTCTTAATTATGAAATAAAAGAATATGGACATATGCTAAATCTAAATCATCTGGCCAGTGGTGAGTAAACTTTCATTCACATAAACTCTACATAAATGTCTTCCCATTTTGAAATTTTGGCTTGTGGTTGAGAAAAGTATGGTTCTATCACTACCTGTGATTTTTGGTTTAAATATTAACATGTTAGCCCAGGGGTAGGGAACCTGGATCTTTGAAGCCACATGTGTCCTTCTAGGTCCTTGGGTGAGGCCTTTTGACTCAGTCTAAGTTTTACAGGACAAATCTTTAAGGAGAGTCATTCTGTGATGTTTTGATTCAGTCAAAGGGCTGCATTTGAGGAACTAGAGGGCCACATGTGGTCTCCAGGCTGTAGGTTTCCCACCTCTGCATTAGCCAGTAGCTCTATCTATCCACCTATGCATGTCTATATAAATTTTTTCTCTCTCTAAATACTCTCTCTATATATACACCCACACATACATATATGTACATATGTATATTATATATTATATCTGTGCATATTCATACATATATTTTATGTATATATATATATGTGTGTGTTATTTAAAATCTTAAGCCTTCCTTCGTATAAGGAGAGCTTAAAGTATAATATGTATTCACTTACTATGCTTTGGTCAAAATAGATCCTATTTATGTACAAATGGAAGTTATTATTCTGAGCCCAGAAGCAAAGAGGCAAAAACACTTGTTAGTTTAAACACTGGATTTTCTGTGATGTTGGCAAGAGGGAAAATTAAGAATCCTGATAATAGAGCTAGAAAGGACCTCATGAGCAACCCCTATGTTATTAACTTCTATATATTAAAAGGTTGTACTAGATAATTTCCAATCTCCTTTCCAAATCTTATTTTCTAATATTCTCCTCATGTAAATATTGAGAAGAGAGAAAAAATACAAAATGCTAGCTCTGAAATGGCCCTTAAAATAAAAATTTGTGAAGATTTTGAAAAGCCTTAGAGTTTTTTAAACTTTTCCCTTAAATCTTATTTTAAAAAAAGGAAGGGAGGGAAGGAGGAAAGATGGAAGTAAGGTGGGTGCACAAGATACATTTTAAATTTAATTTATATTATTAAAGAGAGAGAGAGGAAAAAAAAAAGAAGCTGATATGCAAAGGGGACAAAAGCCTTGGCTACTCTCCCACAGTGGGTTCATGTCAGTGTCAGAGTTCTAACTTTGGCTCTTGTGACGTCTCTTGGCTTCTAGTACTGGGCTTATTTTATGTTGCCAAACTGCTTTAAAGTCCCTGTTGACAAACAATCCCTCCCTGGCCCATGGGGCTCTTCATATATTAGTTTCAAAAACGATTTTCTAGCTCTGAGTCTTTGTGATGGGAAGGAAAGGCTGAATAGGTATCTCATGAGCTAATCTGGAAAAGGCAGAGACCAGAGGAGTACCTCTGAGTAATGTCATCAATGAGTCTCCAATTCAGGTATTGTACTGGGCTAGATAGTTCTGATGTTCTGTGACTCTGAAGTATCCAGAAGGCCCCACATCATACTGGTCCTTAAAATGGAGAGAGGAAAAACCAGAGCAGAGTTAACTGGAGTCCTTCTCCAGGAAGAACCATTTAAAGACTCAGAAGCCAAGCATCAGAGGAGAAAGCTTAATTTCAATTTCTTGGGAAGCGCTTATCCTTGACTATAAAGTACTAGGCTTTGTTAGTCAGAAATGGAGATGAAAACTATAGAACTGAATGGTAAAAAAATAAACAAATAAAAAAAATCCCCACTGTTTACTTCTGTTGCAGTTAGCGCTAACTGCCCTGTCTCTGTGGAGTAATGACAATAATAAATGATTTTCCTTGAGAAACCCTGAAGGGCTGAACAGTAAACTATGTTATGTGCTTCTGACTACCACATGCCTCCTGCTGGTCTGTGGGAGTCAGTTTCTATTACAGCTGAAAAAAGCCAAGTAAAGACCCCTTGAGTGAAATGCAGTCTAAGTACTAGTGTCAAGTTCACAAAGACTGTAGCTTCTAATGTCTACCTGGTTGTTTCCTGTGGGCTAGGCCATCTACAGATAAATAGTAGTACTTCCTCACTTTCCTTTTTAATAAATATAATATTAGGGACTATTAGGTTGCCTTGGTGAAAAAAGGGAGATGGGGGGAGAGAGGGGAGGAAGGGAGGGAGAGGGAGAGAGAGAATAAAAAAGACTATTCAAGTTATTATACTCCTATGTTGACTATTTTTTTCTGCATGAACAGAGAAACTAGCAAAATACAATTTAAAATCCACAGTAAGGCAGAACAACCTAAGGTAGATGGGAAAGCATTGTGTTAAGACTATAGAAACATAGCACTATAGAATGTCAAAGGTAAAGGAGGCCCTGAAACATAGAATGTTGAAACATAGAATATCAGAGCTGGATGAGACCTAAGGGCTTTATTAAGTATAGTCCGCATCTTCTTATGTTTTAGGACTGATCACATTGTTATGAAGTACAGATTATTGTATTCCAGAGTTGAATTCAAGAGGGAGTTGTCAGGTTTATTTTTAATTCTTGTATAGTTTCTGATGTTTATGATGCAGTAAATTATAGTGGTAAGGGCACTTAATCTGGAACCAGGGGACCCATATTCAGATCCTAGCTCTGACAATGACCAAGTATGACTCTGGCAAAGCCACATACCTTCTCTCAACCTCAGTGACTTGATTTATGAAAAGATGATCATAGGGGCAGCTAGATGGTGCAGTGAATAGAGTCAGGAGGACCTGAGTTCAAATCCAGCCCCTGACACTCAACACAAAAACTAGCTGTGTGACCTTGGGCAAGTCATTTAACCCCAATTGCCCTCCAAAAAGCAAAAAAAAAAAATGATCATATTCTTATTAAGTCACAAAGCTCTTAGAAGAAACGTACTTTGGTAACTTTAAAGAGTTCATGATCTGACATATACTATGTTAAATATATTTGTATCTCTTTTTCTCTATATGTATATGTATGTGTATATATATATGAGTACACAGACACACACATGTGTATTTATGTGTTTGTTTTACTTGGTAAGCATTTATATGTTTAAAATATTATTTTGAGAAAGGTTCATAAACATTATCAGACTGTCAAAAGAATTCATCATACACATGTATGTGCGCCCGCACACACACACACACACACACACACACACACACACACATTTGCCTCAGAGAATTATAATGTGCCAGATCTAATATGGTGAAGAAAAGGCAGGGAATTTCCTGATCTCTCCTAAATTTCTCTCCAAACAGCTTTAAAATAATGCCTTAAAACAAATTCCGGAGTGCCAGAAATCACAAATGAATGGAGTGAAGCAATTTTTGCACCCAAGACAATTTAGAAAGTGGGTAAGAAAAGTCTGCTGCACCCAAATGGGAATGCAGCTCACCCTAGCATAGGCAACCCCACGGCAAACCATCAGCAGGTCTTGGGGGCAACTGAATCTGCAGCTATGCCTTCTGAAGCTCTATGTCCACAGTCAGTAAGGGAATCAGAAAACTTGTCAGAAGGAGATTACAAGGGGTCATTTTGCTGGCACTGGATACAGGACTCTGTTGTATTACCCATTTACAATTCTGGGGTTGCAGCCCTAGATTCAGTGCAAGGGCGAGGAGGAGCACTCTCATATCAGAGATTGTGGCCACCGGGGAATGAGGACCTGGTTACAGTTCCAGGGCAATAATAAGTGCTTGTGGTTGCTCATAGACCAGGAGAGCAGTGACCACATCTTTACATTGATCATACCACTTTGGAAGAAATGAAACTTACAAACCCCTGAAATACCTCTGAACACAACAGCATGAAAAATTTAAAGCTTCAGATAGTGCCCCCTACACCACAGGGGCACAGCCCAACTTTAGCAAAAAGCACAAAAAATCAAGAAAAAGACTGCAAAAATGAGCCAACATGAAAAAAGAACCTGACCATAGAAAGTTACTATGGTGACAGGGAAGACCAAAACACAAACTTTGAAGGAGACAATAATGTAAAAGCAGCTACATGCGAAGCCTCAAAGAAAAAAATGTGAATTGATCTCAGGCTCTGGAAAAGCTTATATAGGATTTTAAAAATCAAATAGGAGATCCAGAGGAAAAATGAAGCAAAAGAAATGAAAGTTATTCAAGAAAGAGTCAACAACTTGGCAAAGGAGACACAAAAATACTGACTAAAATAACACCTTACAAAAGAGAATAGGCCAGATGTTTAAAGAGATTCCTCAAAAATTTGAATTGGCCAAATAGAAAAAAAAAAGAGGTTTAAAAAATTTACTGAAGAAAACTCCTTAAAAAGAAATGAGGTGCCAAGTGGAAAAGGAGTTATTAATGTTGACTTAAGAAAATAATTCCTTAAAATTTAGAAATGGGTAAGTGGAAGCTAATGATTCCATGAGACATTGAGAAAAAAAAAATAAAACAATATCAACTAAATAAAAAATTACTGACCTGGAAAACAAATCCAGAAGAGATAATTTAAGAATTAATGGACTACTTGAAAGTCTTGATCAAACAAAGAGTCTAAACATAAACTTGTGAGAAATTATCAAGGAAAACTGCTCTAATTTTCTAGAACCTGGGGGCGTAATAGAAATTGAAAGAATACACTAATTATATTCTTAAAGAAGACCCAAAATGGGGGGCAGCTAGGTGGCACAGTGAATAGAACACTGGCCCTGGAGTCAGGAGAACCTGAGTTCAAATCTGGCCTCAGACACTTAACACTTACGAGTTCTGTGACGTTGGGCAAATCACTTAACACCAATTGCCCTGTCTTTCCCCCTCCAAAAAAGAAGAAGAAAAAAAGAAGACCCAAAATGAAAACTCACAGGAATGTGATAGTCAAATTCCAGAGGTCCCAGATCAAGGAAAAATATGCCAAGCAACCAGAAAGAAACAATTCAAACATCAAGTCATAGTCATGAATACACAGGACTTGCTAACTTTTCCCTAAAAGGACCAGAGGATTGAAATAAAATGTTTCAGAGGGCAAAAAAGCTAGGATTACAACCAAGAATTATCTACCCATCAAAACTGAGTATAATCCTCCAGTGGAAAAATGGACATTTAAAAGAGGACTTCCAAGCATTCATGATGAAAAAAATGCAAAATTTAATAGAAAATTTGATTTTCAAATACAAGAATTAAGAAGCATAAAAAGGTAAACAGGAAAGACAAATCATAAGGGATTCCATAAAGGTAAACTCTTTTGCCTTCCTACATGGGAAGCTGATACTTTTAAATCCTAAGAACTTTATTATTATTAGATCAGTTAGAGAGCATGGGGGTGAGTTGAATATTATGGGATGATATATACACAAAATTAATTTGTGAGAAAGAGGAATGCACTGGGAGAAAGGGAGAAGGGAGAAGTAGATGGGGTTAAATTATCTTCCATAAAAGAAGTATGAAAAAGCTTTTAGAGTGCAAGGCAGGATGAGGGATGTTGGCAGAGAAGAGCCTTACTCTCATACAAATTGTTTTCAAGAGGGGAATAACATGCTGGGTATGTTATTAGATGGGTATATAAAACTATCTTACTCTACAGGAAAGTAGAAGGGGAAAAGGGTAAGAGAAGGGAGGTGGGTGCTTGATTGAAGGAAGGGCAGATTGGGAGAGGCAATAATCAGAAGCAAAGCAGTTTTGAGGATGTACAGGGTGAAATGAGAGAGAGTAGAATAAATAAGGAAAATAGGGTGGAATGAAATACATATTTTGCGATCATAACCTCAAGCATTTTTGTAGTCAGTTTCTCTGATAAAAGACTGATTTCTCAAATATATAAAGAACTGAGTTAAATTTTTAAGAATGAACTATTTCCCAATTGTTAAATGGTCAAAGGTTATAGACAAGTAGTTCCACATGAAGAAATCAAAACTATCTATAGTCATGTAAAAATAATCTAAATCACTATTGATTAGAGAAATTAAAATGAAAACCACTCTGAGGTACCACTTCCACCTCTCATATTTGGTTAATATAACAGAAAATGAAAGCAGTAAATGTTAGAAGATATGTGGGGAAATTGAGACACTAAAACATTGTTCTTTGAGTTGTGAACCAATTCAATCATTATGTGGAAATATGCTCAAAGGGCTATAAATCCATGCATACCCTTTGACTCAGTAATACCACTACTAGGTCTTTATCCCAAAGGGATAAAAACAAAAAGAAAAAAGGATCTATATGTACAGAACAATTTATATCAGTTTTTTTTCTAATGATGTCAAGAATTGAAAATTGGGAGGATACCCATGAATTGGGATATAACTGAACAAGTTGTGGTATATGATTGTGATGGAAAACTATTTTGCCATAAGGAATGATGAGTAGGGTGCTCTCAGAAAAACAGCAACAACAAACAAACAAAAACAACCATAACAACAACAAACTTTGAAAGATTCATGAAGTGATGCAAAGTGAAATGAGCAGAACCAGAAAACATTGTACAGAATGCAATAACAAGCACCCTAGCTTACCAAGAATGGCTGCTAGCACAGCTTCTTTGGTCTGCTTTTCTAAAGGAAAGCAACTTTAAAGGGGTCAACAATCTTATTTTAATTACAAACATACATACATAAATACATCCACACATATGCATATATATGTGTGTGTGTCTGTGTGTCTGTGTGTGTGTATGTGTCTGTGTGTCTGTGTCTGTGTCTGTGTGTTTGTTTCACTTAGTTCAGGGAAAAAGTCAGAACTTTTTTTCCCCTGAACTCCAGAGAATATACAAAAAATTACAAACAGGAAGAATACAAACAGAAAAAAACAAATCAATAGACAGGGCTTCCAGCTGTCTGAACAAAACTATACATAAAATTACCAGAGAGAGAAAGATCAACATCTGAGTTTTCAAAGCCAGGGAGCTACTTAATGGCTACCCAAAGTCTCATCTGATCAAATCAGACTACACTCTTTCAATAAGCGAGCCCCAAAATAAAACCTCACCTCAGAGTATGTGTGTATATATATATATATATATATCCTCTTTCATAGTCAGAGGGCATCACAACCCTTATGACCCATTGCCTAATTACAAAATAACAAAAGGTGTGGGTCTTCCTGAAAAACAAGTCTCCCCTAATGAAGTTCTCTTGTTGGGCTCCAAGTGAGATCTATTAATGTGCAGGGAAAATCTTCAACTATCATTAACATTACACACAGTAACTAATATATGATGATAAACTGTGAATGACTTAGCTATTCTAAAGCAGAAAGTGATCCAAAACAATTCAGAAGGACTTATGATGAAAAATGCTATCCACCTCCAGAGGAAGAACTGATGGAATCTACATGAAGATTTTAGCATACATTTTAAAACTATTTTTGAGTGGTCTATGTTTTCCTTGAAAACATAACTAAAATGGAAATATGTTTTGCATGAGTGCATAGGCATAATCTCAATCAAATTGCTTGCTTGTTTGAAGTGAGAAGTAAAGGAGGGAGGAAGAAAATTTGAAACTCAAAATTAAAAAATATATATATATTAAATTTATTTTTTCATGTAATGGGAAAATAAAATATTAAATAAATAACAAAAAGAATTATAGAACATTGAGTTATTGTTATTATCTTCATCATCTCATTTTATTTTTTTCAATTAGTTAAGCAAATTTTTTAAAAGAAGGTAAGTCATAGAACAGATCACTATTCTATTATAGTGATCTACAGATCTAATATATTCTATATAGTGATCTACAGATCACTATATTATTACTTTAAAATTAATGTTTTATTGTTTATTGTATAGATCTAGAAAACAATAAATAATTTGGAGGAGTAGATGAATAAAACTATCAAAATATAAACCCAACCCCTGTAGGTTTGAACAGCATCGTTGGTACAGCTACAACAGCCAACTGAAAATAATGATGATATATATCTCATTCTAATTTCCCATGATTTTGATCTCCTACTAGTTTCCATACATTAAAATGTGGTTATTTCATGTATTTTGGATATAAAAATATTTGGTATGACAGAATCTATTAGTGGACTTTTAAAAGTTTTTTGTATATTTGTAATATCTGAGAATTTGGTAGATTCTAAAATTTTGCAACTTTTAGTGAGGTGTTACAGTTTCTACAATTTCCTTGAATAATCTACATCAGTCACTACATTCAGAGGCCTTCCATATAACTCTGCTGTGATTTCTGGTAGTGCCGATCTACTTCTGAATTGCCATAATAAAGCTCTCCATTTATACAAACAAATCCATGAACGTGCCTTTTTTTGGATGCTTCTTTGTCAACTTCTTTGTCTGACTTCTTGTGGATGATGCCAGTTGAGGGTCTTTTCAATTTCACTCTCAGTTCAAGCCCTATTTGAAAGCTTTGTATGGAGATCTGTGGAAGAAGAAGAAAAGGAAGAAGAAAAAGAGAAAGAAGAAGAAGAAGAAGGAGAAGAAGGAGAAAGAGAAGGAGGAGAAGAAGAAGAAGAAGAAGAAGAAGAAGAAGAAGAAGAAGAAGAAGAAGAAGAAGAAGAAGAAGAAGAAGAAGAAGAAGAAGAAGAAGAAGGAGAAGAAGAAATTAACTAAAAAGTTTTTAATGTTTTAAAAGTTTTCAAACATATAATTACAGCACTATGGCATAGATAATTCAAGTTGTTTTGGGTGGTTTTGTTTTTTGTTTTTTGTTTTTTTGCTTTTTGGAGGGCAATTGGGGTTAAGTAACTTGCCCAAGGTAACACGGTTAGGTTTTTGTTTGTGTGTGCATTAAGTGTCTGAGGCCGGATCTGAACTCAGGTCCTTCTGACCCCAGGGCCGACGCTCTACTCACCGCGCCACCTAGCTGCCCCCGTTTGCTGTTTCTTTAATGTTCCATAGGACACAACTATGTTTTCTCAACTTCCGTACCTCTGAAAGTTATTGGATGAACCTGAGTGAACATATTGCATAGGAAGCATAGACAACTCAGTTGAGAAACATTAGCCATGTCATTTGCTTGCTGCAGCTAGAAGAAACCTAAGAAGTCATCCATAGTCTCCATTTTACAAATGAGAAAACTCAGAGTGAGAGAAGAGTAGCAGCTTATGGCAGGTGAGATAGCATGCAACTTGCTAAGTTAGAAATGGCATCTAGTCCTGTGACACTTGGGCCACTGTCCTCCTAGTTCACTACACCATGCCTATGGAAAGACTTAGGACATTATAGCATGCCTTGCAGATGTTAGAGATTCTAATTATTCCTGCCTGAGCTAAATGTGTGGGGCATCTACACAGCTCAAAGAAGGCTGCAACCAGAAGCTTGAAGTTTAGAGTATTTCAGACCAGCTGCTTTCTTTAAAAATACAAACTTTTATATAATTGATCAGATGTTTAGCAATGAGGTCACATAGAGCTAGCAAGGCAGTGCGGGTTAGAACATTTGTTCCTTCTCATCCAGGATGATTTTAAGTGACTCAAAAGAAGCCCTAACTGTAGTTATTTACATTCTGCTGTGAAGCCTCCCTGGCCACAAAGTGACTTGATGTTTACCAGTGTTCTGCATGATAAACTTCAGTCTCTATAAATTATTCTCTCTCCCTCCATGAAGAGAACAGCTCTGAGTATATATCCAGGAAGTTAGGATGTTTCAGACCTCTGGTTAGTTCCCGGCTGAACCCGTTGCCTTAGAGGTGTTTTAGAAAATAGTAATCAGTCACATTCCTCGAGCAATCTATAAAGGGCTTCCCTCACCACTTTGTAAGACTGGTAATTCAATTTTTTTTTCTTTAGAGCTGGGGAAATAGAGATAGGTCCAGATATGATTTTTTGGGGGGTGAGGAACTCTTTCTGTAAAAACCCTCTCATCCCACGCAGATGAACAACTTGTCTTCCAATGAGCCACATTAGAGAGTTACCTGCAGTACTGAAAATTACTTGCCCACAGTCAAATGGTCATTATATGTCAGAGGCAATAAAACTATTATTCTAAGTATTTTACATTCGTGAACCTGAAGGTCAGAGAGCATTTTGTCAGGAGTCACATTTCTAGTTAATAGCAACACAGGGACTTGAATCTTGTGATCCCGCCACCTTCCTTTTGATTCATTTCATATGCTCTAACACCATACAATGTATTTGTAATAGTATATTAAGCTTACAGAAATCATAGATATTTAAGGACCTAATCCATTAGAACATACAGTATTAAAATCATGAGATGTCAGACTATTGGATATCAGAACAATAAAGTAGAAAATTATAGCTCCAGAAGGATTTTTTCAATGAGAAAAAAATGCAAGTGGAATTTATTAAATTCTCCTCTCAGCGTCTCATGCACACACACACACACACACACACACACACACACACACAACTGCAAGAATCCATTTCGCTATTTATGCAAAAAAAATTGAAAAAAATTTATGGAGATGACACATCAGGCATAAATTTGATGACAATGACTTGCTGTCTTTTCACAAAGGAACCTTAAAGGAACAAGAGTCTATTGGATAATTAAATCACATGTTGGCTTTTTGCAGGGAGGATCTAATGCAGATGTCAGTTTGGAGACTTTGATGACTAGTCTCTCCTGGGAGATCCTTTCTTTCATGAAAAAAGAAGTGTAACTTCCAGCTATACTTTGTTAATCAATCATAGACAAAATTATGACAAAGGATGTTTCCTTGTCCATACGGGTTATGTGAGGTGCCTTAATTCATCAGTCCCAGGTAGGAGATCTGAGTTCAAGTCCCATCTACCTTGCCTTTTAGCTGTATGAACTCATGTGAGTCACTTCTCTTGAAAGTCTGTTGTCTCAAACAAACAAACAAATAAATTAAAAAACGAAATAAAATAAAAAAAGGGGCGGCTAGGTGGCACAGTGAGTAAGAGCGCTGGCCTCGGAGTTGGGATGACCTGGGATCAAAACCGGCCTCAGAAAATGAGCACCCACACATAAATAATGACTAGCCATGTAACCTTGAGCAAGTTACTTAAACCCAATTGCTTTAAAAAAAAGTCTGTTGTCTCATATGTGAAACTAGAAAGTAGGATGAGAAGATTTCTAAAGTCCCTTCCAGCTCCAAAATTCTAGGTTATAAAGTCCCTTTCAACTTTGATATTGTCTCTGCCTAACAATTTATATTTTCTATGTCTATGGGATGTCGTGCTTTATATTCTAAGGCAAAGATTCTTGACCTGGGGTTTTAAAGTACAGATTTGACAATGTTACTTCCTATTCAATAAACTTAGGTGGTTTCCTATTATCTCCAGGATCAAAAAAAGTGTTCTATCAAGCTTTTAATGACCACTATAACCAAGCCCTTTCCTACCTTTCTAATTTTCTTACATTTCACTCCCTTTCATCACTTGATGATTCAGTAGAAAGAAGCCTGGGCTTATAGTCAAAAAGACCTGAGTTCAAAACTATTCTTGGACAATTAAAATCTGTGTGACACTGAGAAAGTCACTCATTTTCTATTAGCCTCAATTTCTCAAGTGTAAAATGGGGATAATTATCATAACTATCTCTTAGATTTGTTATGAATATCAAATTTGTAAAGTGCTTAGCACAGGGCCTCACTCATACTAGATTATTAATAAATGTTTCTGTTCTTCCCTTTCCCCTTTCTTCATATACTCCATGACCCACTGACACTGGTCTCTTTGTTTTTCCTTGCACAAGTTTAGCCATCTCAGGATTTCTGAATGTCCTCTATGCATCGTATGTTGTTTCTCTTCATCTTCATCTCTGAGATTCTCTGGTTTCCTTCCAGTGTAAGTTAAAATCCCACCATCTTTAAGGAGCAGTCCCTTTTAATCTCGGTGCCTTTTCTTAAAGATTTCTTTTAAGCTAAACAGTATGTAACTCTTGTACATAGTTGTTTTATGTTGTCTTCTTTATTAGACTTTGTGTTTCTTGAAGGCAGGGACTCTTTTCCCCTTACTTTTCTTGACACAGCTTGGCACATAAAATACTTATTGAATGGAGTTGACTTAATTCATAAACTAAGATTTATAGGTAGAATTGCAAAGAGTTGGATAGTTATCAAGTTTTTGATAGAGTTTAGAGTTATAGAGTTTTAGATAATTACAGATTTATAGATGGGTGGGTAGAATATGGAGAGGTAACTATTTCAATATGATTGATTTGCTTTATAATTCTAAGTGCATTTAAAATATAGGCTTCACTAGAATGCCAAAGGAATCGACCAAATACACCAAAAAGCAACAACAAACACAATAAACTTAAGAAACTCTAAGATGTATTCCAGTTCTAAAATGCTCTATTGCAGTTCTGACATTTTGTATTCTAAGATCCCCTCCAGAACTAGTTATCTTTTTTCCCTTTTTTTCACATCAAGTCAAGCTGGTTTTGTACTTTGGATTTGAGTAACCTTTAAATTCTTCTTCTATTTATTAGGATTGCCTGGATGCAGGCACTTGCATCTGGTGTATTTGCTCTTCAAATGATGGTTGCTGCATCTGTTCCTGAGTAACACGATTGTTGGAGACTGATGGTTTCTATTAAGCAAAACTTCAATTTAAAACAAACTTGAAACGTCATGGCAAAATTCCTTTCTTACTTTGGTCTTCTCCCCAACCGGCCCTATGCAGATCTCTCCTCCATATGTTCTAGAATGATTTTTATAGTTCTCTTTATTCTTTAGCCACTGAGCCAGGACTTGAAAGTGTGAGCATAAACTTATTCTGTCAAAGAATGAAAGTCAAGATGACCTAAGAAATCTGAACTAAAGCTCTATCTGGCCAATTGTGACCAAATGTGTTCTTTCTTTTTTCTTTCTTTCTTTCCTTCTTTCTTTCTTTCTTTCTTTCTTTCTTTCTTTCTTTCTTTCTTTCTTTCTTTCTTTCTTTCTTTCTTTCCTTCCTTCCTTCCTTCCTTCTCCTCCTCTTCCTCTTCCTCCTCCTCTTCTCCTTCTTCTCCTTCTTCTCCTTCTTCTTCTTCTTCTTCTTCTTCTTCTTCTTCTTCTTCTTCTTCTTCTTCTTCTTCTCCTCCTTCTCCTCCTCCTCCTCCTCCTCTCTCTTTAATTCTCTCTTTCTCTCTAATGCTCTCTCTCTCTCTCTCTCTCTCTCTCTCTCTCTCTCTCTCTCTCTCTCTCTCATCAGCCCAATGAAGTATGACAATCAGATTAATTCCTTTCAGGGGACTTTTTCAGTGGAGTGGAAGTTGGACCTAAGTCATCCATGCAAAATATCAGGGAGTTCTGGAGTCTGTAATGTAAATGATTAAGTACAAGTCAATAATATGCCATGGAGGCCAGAAAAGCTAATATGGTCCTTGACTGTATTAATTGAAACAGAGCATACCTTGAGTGTTAGGTTTAGTTCTGAATGTTTCATTGAAAGGCCTTGATCATCTGCAACTTACACTGAGTAAGGTAACTAGGATGAAGATTCTGCAAGCCCTGATGCATGAAGATCAATTAAGAAAACAGAGAATTTTACATTGAATAAAGGAAGACTTACAGAGAAAATACATACTGCCTTCTGATATTTTAATGGGGCAGCTAGGTGGTTCAGTGAATAGAGTGCCAGACCTAGAGCCAGGGAGATTAATCTTTCTGAGTTCAAATCTGACCTCAGATGCTTAACTAGCTATGTGACGATGGGGAAGTCACTTATTCCTGTTTTCATCAGTTTCCTCATCTATAAAATGAGCTGGAAATGGCAAAATACCCTGCTATCTTTTCCAAGAAAACATAAAATGTGGACATAAAGAGGTAGATACAATTGATAACATCAATAACAAATATATTATATTGTCTGTCACTACAGAAGAGTTATGATTTATTCTCCCATAGGAAAGTAGGAACTGTAGCTGGAAATTAGTGTAAGGCAAATCCAGTTCAGTATAAAGATAGTTCACTAACTATAACTGCTCCAAGATGGACATGTCTGCTTGATTGGAGAGTAAGTCCTTGTGTTTACTACTAGGATATACTAAGTACTGGATCTTTCTTTTTTTTTTCTTTTTTTTTTAAACAAATGCTTTACTAACTTCTGTTTTACATCATTCATTTCCACCAGATTTTGAGTTACAATCATTTTTCCCCCCATTATTCCCCTACCCAACCTCCCAGAACAGTAATCCCACAAGATATCACTTCCTCCAATCTGCTCTCTCCCATACCTTCTCCCATACCCCCATCGACTTTTCCATTAGAGGAAGGTGAATCTTTGTGTCCCAATGCCTGCACATCTTATCTCCCTATTACAAGCAAAAGAGTATTAATAATAGTATTTATATATATTTGAAACATTTAATGTTACGACCTCGAATTTCAGATCCATTTCCTTCCTCCCTTGTCACCCATTCCCTCTTGGGAGATAAGTAATTCAGTATATGTTGTACATGTCTAGCTATGCAAAACATTATCATAGTAGATATATTGTACAAGGCTGCTTATAATTCCCTCCCACTCATCCCACCCCCCACCTGGTCCATTCTCTACATGATCCTGTCCCTCTTTTATACTGGGTACTTCCAACCTCCCCTCACCCCAAGGATGCCCTCCCATCCATCATCCCTACTCCCATCCCCCTTCCCCCTATCCTGCTGCAGGTTGAGATATCCCATTTACTATGTATGTCATTTTCTCCCTGAACCAAATTCAGTTTGAATGTAGTTTTGCCTTTTTAGCCTTCCTTATCCTCCCCCTCTTTTGCAACCACTTCCCCTTGCTTCTTCTGCATGGGATAGTTTATACTACCCTGTCTCTCCCCATCTCCTCTTGCCACTTTCCTCTCTCACCTCATAATTTCATCCCTTGAGTATTCTCCCTTCCCAACAAATTCAACTTATGCCCTCTATCCATATATAACTGTAACAATATACACACACACTCACATATGTATTCATATGACCACATCCCCTTCTTCCATTATTTTCATAGTGAGAAAGATATCATCAGTCACAGTTATTGCTTTTCCATATAGGAATGTAAATAGTTCGACTTTGATAAGTTCCTTTTGATTTCTTTTCCCTGATTACCTTCTCAGGCATCTCTTCCTTCTTGTGTCTGGATGTCAAATTTTCTATTCAATTCTGGTTTTTTCCTCAAGAATGCTTGAAAGTCCTCTATTCCACTGAATGACCATATTTTTCCCTGAAACAAAATACTCAGTTTTGCTGGGTAGGTGACCCTTGGGTTCATTCCCAGTTCTTTTGCCCTCTGGAATATCATATTCCATGCCCTTTGATCCCTCAGTGTAGAAGCTGCCAGGTCCTGGGCTATTCTGATTGTGTTTCCACAAAATTGAAATTGTTTCTTCCTGGCTGCTTGTAGTATTTTCTCCTTGATCTGGGGATTCTGGAACCTGGCTATAATATTCCTGGGAGTTTTCTTTTTGGGATCTTTTTCAGGAGGTGATCTGTGATTCTTTCAACCTCTATTTTGCCCTCTGGATCTAAAACATCAGGGCAGTTTTCCTTGAGAATTTCTTGAAGGGTGATTTCTAGGTTCTTTCTTTGATCATGGCTTTCAGGTAGTCCAATAATTTTTAAATTATCTCTCCTAGATCTATTTTCCAGGTCAGTGGTTTTTCCCATGAGATATTTCACATTGCCTTCTATTCTTTCATTTGTTTGAATCTGTTTAACAGCATCTTGATTTCTCATAAAGTCATTAGCTTCCATTTGCTCCAGTCTAACTCTGAAGGAATGAATCTCCTCAGTGAGCTTTTGAGATTCTTTTTCCATCTGGAAAATTCGACTTTTTAAGGCATTCTTCTCCTCATTGCCCTTTTGGGTCTCCTTTGCCATTTGAGTTAGTCTATTTTTTAAGGTGTTGTTTTCCTCAGTCAGGCTGTTGACCCTCATTTCATACTTTTCCTGCATCCTTCTCATTTCTCTTTCCAATTTTTTCCTCCACTTCTCTTATTTGATTTTTAAAGTCCCTCTTAAGGTCCTCTATGGCCTGCAACCCGCTCATGTTTTCCCCTGGGGCTTTTGGAGCAGGACTTCTGACCTCACAGTCCTTTTCCCACTCTATGCCCCCAAAATAGGAGTCTAGGGTTGCATTTTTCTGTTTCCTTGCCTTGGCATGTTGCCACTTAATTGCTTGACTTTTGGGCTTGTTGCCACACTATGGCTTTAAGGCCAGCTAGAGGAATTTTCGTCCCGAACATGTGGGGGGCAACTTTCGTTTCTGGCAAGCTGTAAACCCACCCACGACTTCCACCCTAGATCACAATCCAGATCCAGGGAGGTTAAAGCAAGAGCGATTACCCCCCAAGACTGATCGCTGGATCTCCCTACAAATTTGCAGGCTGGAAGCGGGAGCTGCCTCTGAAAACTACAAAATGGCGTTTGTCCTCAGCGGTTTCTAGCCCCCAGGGGAGGGAGCCGACGCATTCCCTAATACCAGTCCCAAAGTCCATAGGACACTAACCTCTTACTTTGTCCAGGCAAGTCTATGTTGATAATTCTGGATTCGCCACAGCTCCTGGTGTTCTGGGGTTCCTCCAGCTGGCTGCTGGCCCTGCTGCCCTGGGGCTAAAACCTCGGCTCATGCGGACCTGGGCTTGGCTCGGCTCCTGCGCTCTGCGTGCTGCACGCTGCCAGGTCCCAGACCACTGCGCTGGTCCTTCCTGCAGGGCTGCTGGGCTGTCCTCAGTGGGAGTTTAGCTTCTCTGTGTCGTTCTGTGGGTGCTGGGGCTCCAGAAGTTGTTCAGAGTCCCCTTTTACATCGTTTGGGGGGAATGTGGGGGCAGAGTGGCTTGGATGAGCTGTTTCTACTCCGCCATATTGGCTCCGCCCCCTGGATCTTTCTTCTTGAGATTCTGTCTCCCTATATTTCCCAGACTGGAAATGAAAAGGACATCACTAAGCTCAACCCTACTACTCATTTCTTTGTGGCTCTTACCTGCTCTAATTCTGACCTGAGCTTATATGCCCTTCCTTAAGCTTGCTTTCTTATTTCCACTACCAGTGACTTGCTTTATTAATGTTGAACTTAGTGAGTACACCCTATTACCTTTTTGCCTTATTGTACCTTAGTTCTACTGAACACAAACAATCCACTACCCTCATCCTCCCCACAGACATGTATGACTATATAGATATAGTCACCTGCTGGGTGACCCTTGAGGTAGATTCTGTATGTGTCAACTCTGCATCAGTTATGGGTCAAAACAAGCCTGGATTTCAGTGGCTTTATGATTCTATTATTCTGTTCTTATTAGATATAGTGTCAAACTTAAGGTCCTTGATGGTAAGGAGTTTCCCTTTTAATTTTTCTATTCACAATAGCTAACATAGTGTGTTGTATACTTTTATTTATTTGTGTTTTCATTTGTTTACTTATTTATATTTTCTCTCTCTCCTTTCATTCATGTATTTATTCATTTACATGTCTATATTCATTCATTCATTAATGAATTGTGTTAATTATTGTGTTCCAATGTGTTATTTTTATTGTCATTTTAATGTATTTAATGCTATTTAATGTGTTATCTATGTGTTTATTCATTCAGATATTAATCTATTCAATCCTTTTTGTATTTATTCATTCACCTATCATTCATTCTTCTATGTATTCTTTCATCTATAACTATATCTATATCTATGCACGAATGTTTGGATGTATCTTTTATGCTACAAAAATTGTTTGGGACACTGAGAGTTTTAGTAATTAATTCATAGTTACATAGTATGCATCATAGGTAGAATTTGAACTCAAATATTTTTCTTCTTCAAGGCCAACATTCTATTTCATGTTCTTCTTACTATGTGCTGTTAATGTGTCCTTAGCAAATAGTTATTAGGGTAGCTAGGTAGTGGAGTAGATAG
Source organism: Gymnobelideus leadbeateri (assembly GCA_011680675.1). Taxonomy (NCBI): domain Eukaryota; kingdom Metazoa; phylum Chordata; class Mammalia; order Diprotodontia; family Petauridae; genus Gymnobelideus; species Gymnobelideus leadbeateri. Next base: position 156,892 of record WOXC01005545.1, read on the forward strand.
AGTGCTTGGTCAAAGTCAGGAAGACTCATCTTCCCGAGTTCAAATCTGGCCTCAAACACTTATTAGCTGTGTGACCCTGGATAAGTTATTTCACCTTGCTTGCCTCAGTTCCTCATCCATAAAATGAGCTGGAGGAGGAAATGGCAAAGCATTTCAGTATTATTGCCAAGAAAACCCCAGATAGGGTCACAAAGAGTCAGCATGACTGAAATGACTAAATATCAATAATAAACAGTTGTCAAACTGAATGAATCCCTATAGAAGAAACTAGATAACATTTTAAGTATCTTATAGTCATTAGATCTAGAATGGTGTAATGCGAAAAACATTTGATTTAGAGCCTGAATAGTACTGTTTGAATACTGGTTGTGCCACTTATCACCTGTGTGACCTTGGGTGAGACACTCCCATTTCTGGGGCTTCATTTAACTCATATGTAAAATTAAAGGTGCAGAATGGATGATTTCTTAGGTCTCTGAACTCTCAGTCCTACAATTATATAGAGAAACAGAAGGAAAGAAAGGGAAAAGGCAAGAAATCAAAAGAGGAAGGGAGGGAGGAAAAAAATGAAAAGAAAGAGTAAGGAGGAAGGAAGGAGGGAAAAAGGGAAGGAAAGAAGGAAAAAAGAGAAGGAAGGAAGGAAGGAAAGAAAAGGAGAAACGGAGAGAGTGAGATAAGTTAGGGTTTTTTTTTTTTTTGTGATTGTTGTTCTCTTAAAATGTTAAAAACCTTGAAGGTGAAAGCATCTGTGTCCGGTGATCTTAACTAAATCCTGGCTTCCTGGACTCTATCTAATTTTACTTTTCATTTGCTATCTCATTCTGTGTCCTCAAACTATTTTCCCCTCCTGATTCCTGAGCCGTCTGCCACTGTTAACCTTGAAGTGTTCTGGCAATGTCCCTCACTGAAAAAAAAAAAACAAGACACACTTTCCCATCACTACCTGGTAACCTGCTGTTCCAAAGGCAGCTGGTAACTGTCCAGGGAGAAGAAGAATGGAAACGTGCATGTCAGGAAGCTTTTGCAAGAGCATGACACGTTTCCCAGCGACACTGGAATTGTGCTAATCAGGGCAGTATGCACACCCCATTCATTAGGCACCTTCTGCAAAAGAGCCATGTCTTGCATTCCATTTCTGTCTGCTTGGACAGGAGAAATGCAATTGAATGCCTGGATCCAAGAATAACAAACTTGGATAATGAAAGTCTCTAAATCTACTGAGTTATTATTTGGAAATTATATCCAGCATGTGGAAAAATTCTTTTTCTTTAAAGCAAAAGCAAAGCCAATTAAAGTGACTAAATAGAATATGGTGGGACCCAGAATAACACTGATGTTATGAAACAATGCTTTCATTCCCAGAATATTACAAAATACCCATAGTAAAATTATAATAATATTTATAGTAACTCACTTATTGTTATGGCTTTAATATCTATATGACACATAGAGAAATGGAATGATTTTATGGGTTCATTATCCATTTGTTCATCATAATCTGAACAAAGATTATTTTTCATCCACTTTATTTTTTTTCTACCACCATAGATTTAGGATTGTTGAGCAGTATGGAAAGATCACTAGCCTTGGAGTCATGAATTGGATTCCAGTTCTAGCTCTAACATTTGTTAGCAGTCAAAGACATCTTTCTAAGTAAACTTTTTCATCTGAAAAATGAGTATAATAAGTAAACTTTTTCATCTGTAAAATGGGTATAATATTTATATCACTTGACCTTGTGAGTAAAGTGTCTTGAAAACATTAAAATTCTGTGGTGTTGTAGATCATATGAGCACATTTGTATTGTTAGTTTATTGTTAATTCCTTCAACATATTTTATAATATTCAAAGGCTGATAGGTCTGTTTCCTAAAATCAGGATCATCTTGGGCAACCTCAATCTTATCTACTTACAGTTATTATTTCATTTGAACTTTATTTTTTTTTTTTTTTTTAAAAGCAATTGGGGTTAAGTAACTTGCTCAAGGTTACACGGCTAGTCATTTGATTTATGCGTGGGTGCTCATTTTCTGAGGCCGGATCTGATCTCGGGTCATCCCAACTCCGAGGCCGGCGCTCTTACTCACTGCGCCTCCTAGCCGCCCCTTTAGGGCAATTAGGGTTAAGTAACTTGCCCAAGGTTACACGGCTAGGTTTTTTTTTTTGTTTTTGTATGGATTAAGTGTTGGAGGCCGGCTCCGAACTCAGGTCCGTCTGATTCCAGGGCCGGCGCTCTATTCACTGCGCCACCTAGCCGCCCCTGAACTTTATTTTAAAATGAGGTTTTTTCCCCTGCATGCTTATATAATTACATTATTATCTTATTTGCAGTCAGAAACTTTGCTTGGAGAATATTGGTGTTGCAGGACTGAACTTTTGTATTAATAAGGAGCTTGTAGATGTGAGTATAGATCTCTAGTCCTAACACTATTTCTATATCTTTATTTCCCATTAAAATGCATTCTCGTTCCCTCATAATGACATAGAAATAATCTTAAATTCTTTAAGACTGTGACAATAGGGTACAACCTATGACAGGTCCAAACAAGTTGGAAAGCATATTGACTTAGGAAACCACATACTAATGTGATCTAGTTTCTATAGTCTTTTAAATTTATTTTGTTAAATATTCACCAATTATATGTTAATTTGCTTTCCTGTAATGGGTGTATTGTGGGCAGTATGCCTTAGGTCCCTCTGTTGCAGATCTTGTAAAGGAGTTTCAGTCTATGTTTGGTGGAGACATTACTCAAATGGATGGAATAATAGATCTTTGAATTCGTTAATAAACACCATGAAGGAAGAGGCTATTTCACTGTCACCCATTCACATCCCTAACATTAAGCATACAGAAACTGTACTAGTAATAGAATCAGGAAGACCTCGATTCCATTCCTGCCTCTAAACTGCATGGTCCTTGAGGCAAATAAATTAATTTCTATTTGTCTCTCCCAACTCCTTAGATCTCATCAATTCAGATCATGTTTGATATGAGAGTTCCCCATGTTTATGAAATCACAGATATAGCCTGGTATTCTCAGTATATCCGATAATTGAGTAAATTATATTGAATGGAATTCATCTAACAAATAAGAGGATATAAAGTTGGTTCACATTGAGGAAACTGCCACATTTTCAATGATCTTAAGCTGCTTACTAACACAAAAGCCTTTCTCCCAAGGATGTTTTTGTCTGTGACTCACATACTACAGTGTCAAAAGAATCAAAATGACAGCTAACTCAAAAGGCAATAGAAAATGCATGATGGATAGGAGCAAACATTTTACCAGTGGCGATTTATACGTAAAGCTTAAAAGTTGTTACTAAACATGTTTGTGGCCAGAGAAGGTAGTGGGTAGATTCACCATGTAGTGAGAGAATAAGACAACAGCCCAGAAACTTTAGTGTTATGATGCTTAGATATCAGAAGAAGGCTCCACAGAATGAAAAGTTGTGGAAGGATTTGGCATCACATGCATGGAAGGAATAACTGCACTGAGGATCACAAATGTTTTCACTTATGCTGGAGGAAAGGATTTCCCCTTACTCTGTGAAAGAACAACACAGTATTGTTTCTTTCTTTGTAACATTGCAGCATGGAGCCAATTTGCTATCAAGCACCCATGACTCACAGGAAATTTAAATAATTAAAGGTCAATATGTATAAAACAAAGGTTGTATGATCTTGGGTAAATCCCTCCCACCCTGTGCTTCCATTTCCTACTGTGTCAAAGTAGTGGGCTGGCATGATGATCTCTAAGTTTCTTTGATTTATTTCTGATATTCCAAGGCCAGAGATCATATACATTTTTAGAATGACCCATCTTTGTATGTCAGGTCTTCTTATGTGTTGTGGTTTTATGAGGTAGCTAGGTGGTATGGTGAATACTGTGATAGGCTGAGAAGTTGAAATCTTGCATCATTAACTAACTCTGTGATCCTGGTCATTTAACTACTGAGTGCCTCAATAATAGCAACTACTTCCCAGGGTTGTTGTGAGGATACAATGAGATCTATTGTAAAATTTTGGAAACCTTAAAATGTTAGGTATTATTATTCAATATGACAATATTTATTGTGTTTTTGTTAAATTCAATGAAGAACATTGTAGAATAACTAAGCAACATTAAAAGAAGAAAAGGAAGAGGATTAGTGGTATTTATGTATCACTTTAAGATTTGACAAGATATTTGGAAAACAATATATTTGAGCTTTTGTATTTCTGGGAACATTGCTATATTTAATAAAAAATCTTCATTCTGAAATTAATAAGCAACATATAAAGTAGGCATTGCCACATACATAATACAACAGAGGTTGCACATGAAATTAGAGATCTCTATTACGTGCAGCTTGCTTTTCTTCTTGATTATATGTCAATTTCAACCTATAACTTTCAAAGCTGTCCTACTTGTCTGTGCTTCTTCCTGGCCTTCCTTCCATTTTATTCTTTTCATTAAAAATAATAATATAAAAGACCCAATATCTTTCTCTTCTTTCTATCCCTTTTCTTTCATATTTGATTCTGGCAACAAGCTCCTAATGTAGGTCATACAATTATTCTTATCCTAATTTCAGAGGTGAAGAGAGTGAAATCAACCCAGGTCCTTCCTTCAGGAAATGTTTAGGCAACTTTTGCCAGGTGACACTACATATACAGAACCTATGATATAAAACAAGGTAAGTCCATTGGAGAGACACAACAAAGGATTTCTATTATGTCCAGAAGAGAAGGGTTTCTTCATTGTCATTTGATAAACATAAAATATACTACAGCCTATAAGAGGCTTTGTGAGGTGTTTGGAGAAATATAAATGTTAATATGGACTAGCAAAATCTTAATGATGCTTACACTATAGGAGGTAGCAAAAAAGAGATGATGAATTATAGGATTCTATTCTTTTTTCCCTGTTCAGACTGTCTTTATATATGTATCTTGTTTCTTTGTTATAACCTTGTTAATTGCCTTGGACAAATGCATCTTTGATTTTGATTTATTTTTTATGACAAAGTAATGGGATAAGATGGAACCACTCTGGACTTAGACTCAGAAGAACTATATTTACATCCTGGCTCAACCTCTTACTAGATAATAATCTTGGACAAGTCCCTTAACCTTTCTAGGCTTCAATGTTCTACTCTGAAAAAATGAAGGTATTAGACCAGATGTATACTTCAAAGGCCTTTATCATTCTAAGATGCTTTGATTCTTGAAATTAGAAGTACTAATCAATGAAGTTTCTTGACTCTGTCTGGGAATGAACAGGGCTAATATACCAAACTCAGCTGTTTTGATTTAATCATATTTAACCTAACAAACATTAATTGTTTACTATGTGCAGAACTCAGTGGGGAACATACACCACTTCAATAAGAATTGACAGTTGCTTTCATAGATCTTACAGTCTAATAGGGGAACACACATAACACAGAATAATAAATTACAAGTGAATTAAAGTTATGAAAAATAAAGTGTTTTAGCAGGTTGGGTGGTGGGAATGGTGAAATGGAATATGGTTGTCACTGACTCCATAGTACAATTACTTTTTCCCACTAAAATATGCTCTAAGCTATCTCACTCATAAATTAACCAACAACCACAACAACAAAACGAAAAGAGACACAGAGACAGAGACGTGTAGGGAGACAGAGAGAGACAAAGAGCACAGAAAGTGTTTAGAGAAAGAGATCAGTTGATGGAGAGAGGGAGGGAGGGAGGGAGAGAGAGAGAGAGAGAGAGAGAGAGAGAGAGAGAGAGAGAGAGAGAGAGAGAGAGAGAAGAGATTCACAGGAAGAGAAACAGAGACAAAGAAAATGGGGGAAAATATTGAAATGATGCTGAATGGGAGAGGAAGAAAAGCATGAAGAAATAAACTCATTTTTTAACTTCATGTCTTCTTTTCTTTCTTTGTAATCTGCTTTCCACTTCCCACCATGTTTCTTCTGCCTATAGAGTAGCCAGTAGAAAGAACAAAATTGAATTCAGCATTACTCCAAACCTTTTAGGTGGAAGAGTTGGAAAGTAAGGAAGGCTTTACAGTTCTGCTAAATTCATTTCTCCTCAAGTATTCATGGAGGAGAAATCCATTTCCAGTCAGTTCTGTGTCTGGCTCATTGTTATTCCACATGAGAAAGTCCATGGAGAAATGAAAGCCAGAGGGCTTCTCTGAAGGTGTATATCCTGTAATGTACTAGATTTCAGCTCAGCATAGGGAAGACCTTCCTCACAAGTGATTTCCAGTTCTCAGATGTGCTTTCTTATGTAGTAGAGAGATCCCTATTACTGACACTGTCCAAGCAGATTCTTGGTGAACATTTAGGAACACCTTAAAGAAGATTCCTGTTCAGGTGTAAGGTTATATTATATGGGTCCTTTGAGGTTCTTTTCATATCTCAGATTCTATGGCATTGATTTTTTTAGATAAAAGAAAAGTCCTCTATTTTCTAGGTTCAATATAGCCATGGATATATGCAACAAACTAATTGTACTACTGGTCACTTAATTGTTAAGAATTTCTGATATCTTAAGAGATAGCAAATATCTAGATTTAAAATCCTATCATGCTCTTCATCTTTCTGGTCCTCTCCTCTCCTTCTTTTTGGTCTTAACATTGTTCTTCATGACTTGGTCAAATGCTTCAATACCACTCTTATTTGTCCTAGCCACTGCTTTACTTGGTATACCAAAATGACTTAGGAGTGCATTGAGCTGTCTTGAGGCTAAGACAGCAATGGGCATACTTAGAGTAGAAGCACTGTTTGCTCAAACCCCAATCCCAGGAATGATTGTGGGTTTTTTGGTTTCCAAAACTGGTCTTAGGTTACAGCGAATATTTGATGGAGTGAGCAAAAGTTGGTATGGTCTGAATCTCTTCTCTAGTCTGGGGAAGAAATTCTACAAAGAGAAGATAAGGCTTCACCCACTCTTGGATGATCATCTCTTTCTCTGTCTGTTATGGAACCAAGAACCATAAATGGCCTAAATGCCAGTCATGATCTTAGGAGGGAAGACATTGGCAAATCAGCTAGGCTCAATGGAGGGGTTAGACTAGGTAAAGGACATCTGGTAGAGAAGTAATTATCAATGTAGTATGAATAAATGAACTGTTGGGGGGGGCAGCTAGGTGGTGCAGTTAATAGTGCACTGGCCCTCGAGTCAGGAGGACCTGGGTTCAAATTTAGCTTCAGACACTTAATGCTCACTAGCCATGTAATCTTGGGCAAGTCACTTAACCCCAATTGGCCTTCCTCCTCCCCTTCCAAAAAACAAAAAAGAATTGTTGGAAGATGGGATTATAGCAATTCACTAGATATAAAAGCTTGATGAAGAGCTTCTTGATGGAGGCCCTTCCACTCTCCAGTAATTCAACCGTACTTGAATCTCTCAGTACAACAAGGCCTATTTAGTACTTTCAAAACAGTTGGTTGGTTGCATGAACTAGCTATGAATCATGTGATCCAGAAAGCTGTTGCAAACTTCTCTCAATTCCATTCACTAAAAGTTTATGGCCTCCACTTCTGTTCCTACCTAAATTCTGGGACATTTTTAGATTATTAAAATGGCACAGTGAATAGAGAGCTAAGGTTGTAATCAGGAAGAATTGAATTCAAATCCAATCTCAAATATTTACTAATTGTATGATAACCCTGGACAAGTTACTTAACCTTAGTTTCCTTATCTGTAAAATGGGGATAATAATAATCTCCACTTCGCAGGGTTGCTGTGAAGATCAAATAAGATAATAATTGTAAAGTGTTTAACAGAGTGCCAGACATATAATAAGAGTTTTATAAATGTGAACTGCTATTATTATTAATCTCCCTGCAATATTTCTCATCCTTATTGGTCTTAATCACCTGTATCTAAAAAAATGCTTTATATCTATATCTATATCTATATCTATATATATCTATGTATATATATCTTCCAATAGTACCATGAAATACTTGCTTAAATATAGTCATCAGGAAAAATATATGCATTTCTTATAATGATTAAGTCCAGTTCTAGGTTACCAGAAGTTCTAGCCTTCCAACAGAAATGGATGAGGGAATAATCAGTTTGATGGACATACAGTATTTATTTGAGGTATCTGGTGTAAAAGTCATTCCTTCCAGTCAAGTTTTTCTTGCCCCACACTCTACCAAATATTTGCTAGGATATGGGACCAGGTAGTTCTAGCAAACACTGCATGAAAGCACTCATTAGAACTCATTTTTCCTCCTCTGAGTAGAATTCAATACATCTAGAGTTCATCTCATATCTAGTTCTGCTCTACTCTTTGCAACATTGCTCTTAACAATATCATTTATAGTGCTTAAATGTGTTTTGAGAAAGAAGATTTAATTTGTGACCTACATGAAGCTATGTGCTAGGTCATATTATCTCTAACTCACCTTCTCCCTCATTGACAATTTTTTAAAAATTTTAGAGAAAATCTATGAGCAACTTGGTGGCACAATGGATTGTTCTCTGGACCTAGAGTGAGACCTTAGTTTAAGGTCTTGGACACTTACTAGCTGGGCACTTGACCTTGGTCTGCCTCAGTTTCTTTACCCATGAAAATAGGAAGAACAGTAGCACTTACCTCCCAGGGATGTTGTGAGAATAAAATGAGAGAATATTTAAAGCATTTTATGAATTTAGTGCTATATAAATTCTTGGTCAGCTAGGTGACTTAATAGATAAAGTGCCAGGTCTTGAGTCAAGAAGACTCATTTTCCTGAATTCAAATCCAGCCTCAAACACTTATTAGCTGGGTGACCCTGGTCAAGTCATTTAACCTTGTTTGTCTCTGTTTCCATATCTGTAAAATGAACTGGAGATGAAAATCCAAATCATTCCAATATCTTTGTCAAGAAAACCACAAATGTGATCTCAAAGAGTCAGATGCAACTGAAACAACTGAAGAGCAACAATATAAATTCTAATTACCAGTATTTCAAAGCGTGATTTATATTGGGTAATGTCTGAGATTTCTCTGAGCCTTACAATTCTCCCACTCTCTTTTTATCAGGTTACCTACTCTACAACCTGCTCACATTAGAGTCCATGCCTTAAAATAGTTGCCATTCGAGGATCCTGCTCCCTCAAATCCTTACTGCTTCTACTAGGACTGTGTTTTCTAGAAGCCCCGGTAATCTTCACTTCACTCTACCCTCTTGTCCACCACTTCTATCATCTCCTCCACAAGCATCTTATTCAATCTCCAGTTATGGAACCACAGAACCATAATCAAATTAACTCTGCTACCATTCCTAGATAGAGTATACTAACCTCTTCTACAGTTTGTGAAAAATGAACATTGATGGGGCTATATATCCAAATAACCTTAAGCAAAGGAAATCCATGGAGTTAAAACCATTCCAGGAAATTAAAAACAAGTAAATGCTACCTGCAAGGAAATTAAAAGCAGCTAATAACAAATCCCCTGGGGTCTCAGGAGTTCACCAAATTACTAACACTGTAAACTGATGTTCTTTAGCTTCTTCCTTCCTTCCTTCCTTCTTTCCTTCCTTCCTTCCTTCCTTCCTTCCTTCCTTCCTTCCTTCCTTCCTTCCTTCCTTCCTTCCTTTCTTCCTTCCTTCCTTTCTTCCTTCCTTCCTTCCTTCTTTCCTTTCTTCCTTCCTATCTTTACTTCTTATCTTTATTTTATTTTTGCTTTTTGGAGGGGGAAAGCAGGGCTTAAGTGACTTGCCCAAGGTCACATGGCTAATTTTTGTGTTAAGTGCCTGAGGCTAAATTTCAACTCAGGTCCTCCTGACTTCAGGGCTGGTGCTCTAGCCACCCCCTTCTTATCTTTAAATTAATGAAACACCCAAATGGTTTTATGGGATTGGGGGTGTTTAACACAAACATGTGCAGTCCAACCAGTGTGCTGCCACACAGTATCATACAAAAACATTATTCATCTCTTGTTGAAACTGATCGTAACTTTTGCGACATTTTGGCACCCATTTTTTGTCATGGAACAGTAAGATTTCTGTGCACCAATGTTCCTGAAAGCAAAGTCAAGGCCTAGATTATAGAACAGAAGTAGATAAATGACCTCATCCAAATTATAATTTTAATGAGCTATTGCCAACTTGGAGGAAAGAATCTAGTGGGTTACTTAAAGATATCTTTGGTACTACAGTTTAAACATTTGCTGTTCTTGTTTTGTTTATGTTTCATGAGTTCATGTTTATCAAAGTCACATGGACTATCATTCCATTCAAATTCAGATTCCAAAAAGAATCTTGATAAACTTAATAAACTAAAACATTGTTGTTTTTTGTTATTTTATCCTTCATTTTCAAAGATGACCAATGACATCACAGGTAATGTATTGACTCTCTTGTGAAATTGATACAATTTAATTATGACAGATGTAAAGTTCCTCAGTTGGATTAAAGTAAAATCAATTTCAAATTACACAATGACAGAGGAATGATGACTTATTTTATTTGAAAAATCACTCGACATCTTAATAGACTGTAAACTTAACATGTTGTCCGTGTGATGCAACAGTTCTGATAACTAAAGTTATCTGAGGATGGTTCAGTGTTTAGAAAAAGGGAGGCCTAAATCATGGATAGCACATATCTTAAGTATCATGATCAGGTCTTGGGTGAAGGACACTGATAAACTGGAGGACTTCCAGAGTAGAGTGACCAGAATAGTGAAGGTCTTGAAAGATAAAGGGATCTATTGAAGAAATTGATACAGTGTAATCCAGAAAAGAGAATGGGAGCAGAGTGGAGGGGTTAGACAATTGATGGCTCTCTCCAGGTATTTTAATAGCTGATATGGGGAACAGGGATTAGCTTTATTCTTCCTAATCCCTGAAGCAAATATTGTAGCCCATGGAAACTTTTGGAGAGGAAGATTTTACCTAGAGAGTATAGAAAAACAACTATTAACCAGCATAATCCAAATGTGGAATAGACTGACTCAGAAAATAGTGTCATTATGCTAATCATAAGGTCTTCAGTAAAAGAGTGAATGGCACTTGGTGATATTGTAGAAGAGATTTTCAGACTGGTTTGAACTAAGTGGACTTGGAGATTCCTTCCAGCTTAAAGATTCAATGATTCTTAAGCTTTCTGCAGGTGTTTATAGAGTAAATAGTTTTGGGTGCCTGATTTTGAGACATTAATGTTATCATAAAGATGCAAAGGGGGATTTATTATGGACATTTGCAATCTGATGGGAATATCTTTGTATGTAGTACTAGTAATTATTTCCTGGAAAAAGTCCTAAGAATTGAATTATGGAGGAAATGGTAAGATTGGCTTATTAGAGACTAATTTCTGCTTATGGCTAATAAACATTTTGATGAAGTATTGAAAGCAATTTAGAGCCAATATATAGCTCTCCTCTGATATAGGATTTCTCCCCCAGTTTGGGTAATGAGAACTTGGCTGGAAACTATACACAAATGAAGTTCTTGTAGGGATAGAAGTAGAGCAGGCTTATATGGTATGATTCAAAAGGATGTAGGAAAAATGAGTGCACCAAATTATTTTGAATGCTTTATGAATGCTCAAGATTGATTAGATGTATGGTTACTGGAAGAGAAGTCATTTTTTTTCCTGTAACTCAGAGAACAGTCTCTTAATTCCAGAGCATTACTTGGGAACCTAGGATTTTATCTAATGCATGTTATTTCTGCCACTTATGCAACTTGTAATTTTCCCATCCGATAGTAACCTGTCTGAATCAGTTAATGAAAGCTAAAATATTTACACTCTGGTGGCCAACCCTTTTTAGTGCTGAATCTTTCCAAACTTAGATAGCCTATCTTCAGAAAGGAAAGATAATAACCTCCCTTACTGGGTCTGTATTTGAAGTGTTCCCATGTTGCTAGAGCCTTCAAAATTTTGATATCTGCTTGAAAAAAAACTTTTGCAAACCCCTGGTCTTTTTTATGCTACAAAGCGTCACAGTTAAAATACATGTGTGTGTGTGTGTGTGCATCCTTTTCATACCAATTTCCTCAAGAAATAGAGGAATAGTTTGCTCAAATAACCTCTTTCTAAAATTCTTGTGAGAGAAGAGAAGTAGATGATTTTATGTTCAGTTGATCGACCTCATGGTGGAATTACGAAGTCAATGGTTGAAATGTGCAAGTGAGATATTCTCACAATATGTTATAGATAGACTTAGGACAACATTATATCAGTTCTTGGAAAGATAGTTCAATTTATATTAAAGTCCTCTGACTGAAAGGTCCATGTAGTTTAAATTAAAGGATGTGTTTCAGAGTAAATATTCAGCTGATGCTAAATCGATTCATATTATTCACAGGAAGAATAGAATGCTTAAGAGACACAGGCTGCCATTTTGATTAAATATTTTTTTTGCTTTTTTTAAAAAGTAATTTAACCATTCAATTGAAAGGTGGGAGACTGAGGTTCCATGGCTAGCTAGCTGTGAGACGTTAAACTAATCATTAAACTCCTTGATTTCAGTTTTCCTAGGTATACAAAAAAAGGATTATACTAAATGACCTAAGTCTCCTCTGAAAACCACTACAAAGTTATAATTCTATTCCTATTAATGCAATTCCTGGATCAGCACTATCTATTGTGATAGTTAATATCTAACAAAACCCCAGATGTTTCACACCTGTTGCAATGAATTATTAGCTTATTACAAATGTTCAATTGAGGACAGCTTTTAAAAACAGTGCTGTTTACTGTTCCCAAGTCACAGAAGTGGAGACCTAGGCTCTGTTCCATAAATGTTAAGTGTCAACTTTCCAGAAAAGACCCTTGAGTAAAAGATTTTTGTTTTACTTTAACACAGCTCTTCTATAAGAAAAATGTGATTTTCCTGTAAGCATTCTATCATAACCCTCTGCTTGTCTAAATAGTTGGCCTTTAGCAAAGGAGAAATAAGATTGTCTTTTTGTATACTTATCTAGAGATCAACTTCTTGAGGGACCATTTTATCATCATATTGTTGCATTGCTGTCTTGTTCCAGAAGAGGAAAGGAGTGGGAGACTGACAGTAAAAGCATAATTGACAGTCAATTCAAATTATGTTGGAATGGATTTGAAATCACTGCACTCTACTGATAACAGTTAGTTTTATAATTCAATAAATCTTTAAAATGAGTATAGTGACTTCAAGCCTGCTATGGAAATAATGCATCCAAAGAGTCCAAAATAGGGCTCATTTCATATGCATAAGGATAGGGACTGGACCTGTGTTTTCATTCAGTACTCCTCTTGGATGAGGAGACTCCTTTCACTTAAGCAAGTTGATGCATTCTCTTCAATATATAGTATTAAAGAGTTGCTTAGTCCTCACTGAGAAGTTAAGTAACTTGACTAAAACTTCCCCCTAAATAAAAACAACAAAAAAGTATTTGATAAAAGCTAGACTTGAAAACGAATTTTCCTGGTTTCATAACTGGTTCCCTATCCTCTATGCTATGCTATTTAGAAGGGTATAAGTAGACACATGAAATAAACGAGTTGTTGAAGAAAATTGGAGAACATTAGTATATTCAACAATTCATTAGGAAAGATTCTGAAAACATATCAACAATAAGAGCAGAATCTCCTCTATAGGTCTCTAATACAACCTCTTAGTGTGGAAGTAACTATGGGTTCTTGAATGCCAACAAAAGACAAGCTAAAATGGGTACTCCAATCTGGAAAGACTTCAAAGCTGGGTTGAGTGATAAACTAGGTTGAGTGCCTAACTTTGGACAAGGAAGCTAAGGAGAAAGAAACACATTGCCAGAGGGTAGCCATTAACCAAACAATCAATCAATCAATAAACATTTATTAAGCACTTACTATATTCCAGACACTCTGCTCAGTAGTAAATATATAAAGAGTCAAAAACCAGTCCTTAACTTCAAGGAGCTTAAAATCTAATATGGGAGACAAGATACAAAAATATATATGAAAATTAAGCTATATACAGGTCAATAGGAAATAATTAACAGAGAGAAAGCACTGGAACTGAGAAATTGGAGAAGGCTTCTTATATAAGGCTGGAGGTATTTGGGGACTTAGAGGAATACAAAGGCAGCTAGGTGACAAAGTAGATAGAATGTTGGGCCTAGAGTCAGAAAGACTGACCTTCTGAGTTTAAATCTGATTTCAGATACTTACTAGTTATATGATCCAGGGCAAGTCACTTTTCCCTGTTTCCTTCAGGTCTTCATTCATAAAATGAATTGGAGAAGAGAATGGCAAATCACTCCAGTATCTTTGCCATGAAAACCATGAACAGAGTCACAAAAAGCTGGACAGGACTAAAACAATTTTATATCAACAACAAAGGGATATAGGGAGCTCAGTAGTCAAAGCAGAAGAGAGAGAATTCCAGGGATGGAGGACAGCCAGATAAAATGCCTAGAGCAGAGAGATTTAGTGTCTTACTCATAGAACAGTCAGAAGGTCACTATTACTAAATTCAAGAATATGTGGTAGAGAATAAGGCATAAGAAGACTAGAAATGTAAGAGGGAGCTAAGTTATGAAGGGTTTATAAATCATTAAGACCATATTTAAACACATGGAGGAACTATAGTCTAGGGTGGTGGAGGGAAGGCTCGCACTGGAAATCATGAAACTCTTAAAGTGCTAAATTGAAAAATGTACAATGCTTAGTGAGATTTTAGTTCAAGTCTCATAATTCAATATTTTAATGGCACTGTGATGTCAATGATCAGTCAATCATAAAGACTTATGTTACAAGCAAGTAGTAGACCAAATTAAACCATCCCAGATATGACTTGGATGCATGCAGCATGTGGTCTGTCCATCTGTTATCCTTCATTGTGCTACATGACCTGCCTACTTTCCTTTCTAAGCATGAATGTCTTGGATGATGTATTTCATGTGGCATTTTTGCTGATTCATTGTCAGTAATTTGCTGAAGCCTAATTATTCCCACCATTTGTTTCTCCATTGTCCTCTTAGTGACTCACTATTATGATTCTTCAGAAATTATGGAGATGTGTGGTTCACAGCTATATATTATGGGTAAAATGATATTCATGGTAAAAAGATCCATGTCTATTTGTTTCTCATTTCTATGTGCAGTTAGCTGAAAGTATTGTACCATTTTCTATATGCAAACTGTCTGTTCTCTTCCTCCTATTCAGTTGTGCTCTTGCTTCATTATCTGTTCATCTGCAATGTCCCACTGAAGTGTCCACCTAAAACCCAATTCTCACCTCTGGTTCCAAGAATTGTAGCATGCACAGTGGACACTCTGGGAAAATTATGTTGGCAGATGGACTAAACCAGATTGAGGGTAACCAACAGGCATCAAACCTATTGGTGAGTTAGAGGGGTGTCAATCTGCAATGCTAATGGGATTTAAAATCTTCCTTGCCCATTAATACACCTCATGTGGAGCCCATTAAGGGAAGCTTGCTTAGGGGAGACTTACATGTAGGAAGGCTTACACACTTTTTGCTTATTCCTAATTAGGTACTGAGTCACCAGAATTGTGATGCCTTCTGTCTCTGAGAAGTGCATATATACTCTGAGGTTAGCATTTTGCTTTGGAGCTCAGGCATTGGAAGAGTGTTCTTATGATTTGACAAAATGAGTCTCTGCGTAGCCATTAAGGAGTCCCCTAGCTTTGAAAAAAAAAAAAAACAGATGTTGGTGCTTCTCTGTCTGGTAACTCTGTATGTATTGCCTTAGTCAGACAGTTGGATTTGTCTGTTGATCTGTGCTAATTTATCATACAGTTAGAAGCCCTGTCTGTTGGTCTTTATTTCTCTGCTTATTTTCTACTTTATTTTTTGGATTTTCTCCAGGGTTCAGGGTGTTTACTTTTCCCCTGAACTAATTAATGTAATTAAAAAAAAAAAAACTTTTGACCTCTTGAACAGCTAACTTTCCTAGTAAAACAGATATAAGAACCTGTACTAGCAGCCATCCTTGGTATGCCAGTGTGGTTGCTGCTATACCATCCCCAAAATGTGAAGACTTCCTTGGTGGAATGGGTGAATAAGGACAATTTATTACAACAGCCATGAAGGCAGCTGAAGCCTACACTATGAAGTTTTTAGAGCTTAGATGGATACTGGAGATGTCAAGGTCCTCTACTATATCCCAATCCATTGCCAATTGTCTTGACTTTTGTCCTGACACCAGACTCTGATAACTCTGGAGAGAGAGTAATGAACTTGCACAACTTAAATCCAATTCACATGCAAATCAAGACATTACCCATCATCTACTATTTTATGCCAGTATCGTGATATAATTGATCCTCTTTGAAAATGATGGACAAGCAACTATAACAATAATGATAAATCATCTCTTGGGACTACCCTTCCAGTAGTATAAAAGCATTACAAGGTAGCTAGGTGTCACAGAGGATAGAACACTGGACTTGGAGTTAATGTAGAGCTGAATTCAAATTCAGCCACAGACACTTAATAGCAATGTGACCCTGGGCAAACTTACCCCTTGATTCAGTTTTTTTTTTCTTTTTCCTGTCTGTAAAGTGAAAATAATAGCACCTACTTCCCAAAATTGTGAGAATAAAGGGAGATAATGTTGCAGATCACTTTGTAGACATCAAAGTGTTCTATAAATGTCATCCATTATTTTGTTGTTATTGTTTCGGTTATTATTTTATCAGAAGGACATAGGAGTCACAAAAGAAATGTGAAAACACAACATTCACCCCTTCAAATATTAAAAAAATAACTGGGTCAGCAACTATCACTTGCAAAAACTGGTCAACATGCTAACAGATGAGAAATTTACACCAGAACATTCTGTTGATTCTCTACAGTAGAGCAAGATTTGATACCTCCAAACTGGGAAAGGGAAGGGCAATGAAGGAATACAATCAGCGAAATCAATAGGGAGCCAATTCTAGCATGGTAAAGATTAGACAACAGCAAGAATAAGAAGTCTACATTGTTTTTGAGAGAAGCTACTCCTGAGAATTAGACTATCTTTATGTAGTCTTTTTGGTGGGACTTCCAGATTCATCATCACTTGCTACATTAAATGCAGGGAGAGTCAAGCAGACAAGAGGACAGGACATGGCTAGGATATAAGACAAATTATCATGTGAAGAAAGACTAGACAAAAAAACAGACAAATAAACACAACCCTTCTTTTATATATTGTAAGAAAGACAAAATCAATCACATTCAGATTTCCTTCATTTTAACTGCTAGAAAATTTCACTTCACATCATGATATAGGCTACTTCCATGTATCATATAGCCATGGCTCATTAAAAACTTTAGATAAGAAGAAACTTTAAAACTTATGATATTGGAGCTGATGAACATTGAGAATCAAATGTTAGGAATGAAAGGCACTTTAGAATGCAGGATGTAAGAATTTAAAGAGAAGTTAAGGTATGAGACTTGGGCAAATAACATGCATTCTCTGAGTCTTGATATGTTGATCTATAAAAAAGGTGGAGGTGTGATGGACTATGAGGAATAGTGGAACTTAGATTTGAGTGCAGAACTCCTAACTCTATGTCCAATGATGCTTCTTTACTCCATGCTGCCTCTCCATAACAAAGGATCCATTCTTTTTTTTTTTTAATAGTATTCCCCCACTAATTGCTAAGACAATTTTTAGCATTCATTTTTGCGAAATTTTGAGTTCCATTTTTTTCTCCTTTCTCCCCTCCCCTTTTCCTAAAATGTTAAGCCATTTGATAGAGGCTATACATGTGCCATCAAGTAAAACTTATTTCCATATTAGTTGCAGTTATGAAAGAAGAAACAGATCAGAAGAAAAAAAACACATGAAAAAGAGTAAAGTGAAAACAAAAGTATGCTTCAATATGCATTGAGTCCATCAGTTTTGTAGTTGTTGTTGTTAGTGGTTTGGTTTGGTATTTAATTCTGTATATGAATAGCATTCTCCATCATGAGTCTTTGTACTTGGATCATTGTGTCACTGAAAAGAGCTCAATTATTCATAGTTGATCATCACACAATGTTGTTGATACTGTGTACAATATTTTCTTGGTTCCATTCATTTCACTTTTCATCAATTCATACAAGTCTTTCCAGTTTTTTCTGAAATCTTCCTGTTCATCATTTCTTAATAGATGATAGTATTCCATTGCATTCGTATACCACAGCTTGTTCATCCATTCCCCAATTGATGGGCATCCCCTCGATTTCCAATAATTTGCTACCACTAAAAGGGCTACTATAAATACTTTTACCCATGTAGGTCCTTTTCCCTTTTTATATGATCTCTTTGGGACACAGACCAAGTAGTGGTATTGCTGGATCCAAGGTTTTGTACAGTTTTATAGCCCTTCGAATATAATTTCAAATTGCTCTCCAGAATGGCTGGATTTGTTCACAACTCCACAAAAAGTGTCTTAGTGTCCAGATTTTTCCACACCCTCTCAAACAGCTATAATTTTCCTTTCTTTTTGTCACATTAACCAATCTGATATGTATAATGTGGTACCTCAGGGATATTTAAATTTGCATTTGTCTAACCAAAAGTGATTTAGATCACTTAATATTCTTATAAATAACTTTGACTTCTTCATTTGAATACTGCCTGTTGCTATACTTTGAATTGAGAAATGCCTTCTATTCTTATAAATTTGACTCAGTTCTCTATATATTTTAGAAATGATGCCTTTATCAGAAACGCTTGCTGTAAATATTGTTTCTCAGCTTTCTACTTTCCCTCTAATCTTGGCTGCACTGATTTTGTTTGGGCATGAACTTTTAAAAATATAAAAGAAATTATCTATTTTACATTTTATAATGCTCTCTATCTCTTATTTAGTCATCAAACTGTAACTCACTTACTTTCTTTTTTAAGAATTTTGATGCTGTGCCACTTGGTGAATATGTTTAGTATTAATATTACTTCATTGTCTATGGTACCTTTTAGCAAGATCTAGTTTACTTCCTTATCTCTTTCTATTAGGTCTATGTTTGCTTTGTCTGAGATCAGGATTGCTACCCCTGATTTTCTTCTTTCTTTCTTCCTTTCTTTCTTTCTTTCTTTCTTTCTTTCTTTCTTTCTTTCTTTCTTTCTTTCTTTCTTTCTCTCTCTCTCTCTCTCTCTCTCTCTCTCTTTCATCTTTCTGCTTCAAGTGTGTTTCTTGTAAACAACATATTGTAGAATTCTGGTTTTTGATCCACTCTTCTCCCCACTTCAGTTTTATGGTAGACTTCATCCAATTCATGTTCACAGTTATGATTACTAGCAATGTATTTCCCTCCATTCTATTTTTTACTCTTATGTGTTCTTTCTCTCCTTTTACTCTTTCCCTCCTCAGCAGTGTTTTGCTTCTGTCTACTGCCTCCCACAGTCTACCTTCCTATCTGTCAGTACCTCGCCACTTCTTAATCTCCTCCCTTCCCCTCTTGTTTGGTAAGAATGATTTCTATATACAACTGCCTATTATTCCTTCTTTGATTCAACACAGATGAGCATAGGGTTCAAGTGTTGCCTATCACCCACCATCCCATCTTTCCCTCCACTATAATAAGTTTTTTTGCACTTCATCATGTGAAAACATACCCCATTCTAACTCTCTTTTCCTTCTGCAGCCAGTATACTCCTTTTTCTCATCCTTTATTTTTTAAATGTCATTTCTTTCAGTTCACCTTATACTGGTACCCTCTGTCTATGTATATTCCTTCTAGTTGTACTACCAGTTGTACAGTTTTTAAGAATTACAAAAATTGGGGGTGGCTAGGTTGCCACAGTGAGTAAGAATGCCAGCCCTGGAGTCGGGAGGACCTGGGATCAATTCCAGCCTCATACTTAACACACACACACACACACACACACACACACACACACACACACAATAATAATAATAATAAAATAAAATAACTGGCCATTCAACCTTGGGCAAGTTAACCCCAATTGCTTTAAAAAAAAGAATTACAAAGATCATCTTCCCATGTAGGAATGTAAACAGTTCAGCTCCATTGAACCCATTCCATTTTTGTTTCCCTTTTTAGGCTTCTCTTCTCTTTAATATTAGAGATCATTTTTATTGTTGTTGTTTTTATTCAATTCTGGTATTCTCCTTATGAAACTTAACATCCTTTTATTTCACTGGATGACCATTTTTTCCCTTGAAGTATTCTGTTTAATTTCAATGGGTAGGTGATACTTGGTTGTAGTTCTAGCTCCTTTACTTTCCATAATATCATGTGCTATTTTTATTATGATCCTTTAAGTTTGCAGCTTCTAAGTACTCTGTAATCATGACTGTGATCCCTGATATTTGAATTGTTTCTTTGTGGTCACTTGCAGTGTTTTTCTTTTTGTTTTTCCTTGACCTGATACTTCTGTAATTTGGCTATAATATCCCTTAAGAGTATTTCTTTTGAGATCTCTTTCCTGAGGTGATCAGTGGATTCCTCCAATGCTTATTTTGTTCTCTGGTTACAGCATATAAGGATATCAATCTATAATATTAAAGAGAAGAAAAGCCTAAAAAGGAAAAAAAGGAAAGGATTTAAGGCAGCTGAATAGTTTACATCCCTATATGGGAAGCTTCATAATTCCTTTCTAATTTCTTGATAGATGCTCTCTACTTTCTCCTTTTTTTATAAAACAAATGCTTTATTAACTTCTGTTTTACATCATTCATTTCTGCCAGATTTTGAGTTACAATCATTCCCCCCTGTTTTTCCCCTAACCACCCTCCCAGAATAGCAATCCCATAAGATATCGCTTCCTCCAATCTGCTCTCTCCCATACCTTCTCCCATACCCTCTTCGACTTTTCCATTAGAGGAAGGTGAATCTCTGTGCCCCAATGCCTGCACATCTTATCTCCCAATTACAAGCAAAAGAGTATTAATAATAGTATTTATGTATATATTTGAAACATTTAATCTTAAGACCTCGAATTTCAGATCCATTTCCTTCCTCCCTTGTCACCCATTCCCTCTGGGAAGATAAGTAATTCAGCATATGTTGTACATGTCTAGTTATGCAAAACATTATCATAGTAGATATATTGTACAAGACTGCTTATACTTCCCTCCCACTCATCCCACCCCCGACCTGGTCCATTCCCTACATGAACCTGTCCCTCTTTTATAGTGGGTATTTCCAACCTCACCTCCCCGCCAAGGATGCCCTCCCATCCATCATCCCTCCTCTCATCCCCCTTCCCCCTATTCTACTGTAGGTTGGGATATCCCATTCAGTATGTATGTCATTCTCTCCCAGAACCAAATTCAATGAGAATGTGGTTTTGCCTTTTTGCCTTCCTATTCTCCCCCTCCCTTGCAACCACTTCCCCTTGCTTCTTCTACATGATACAGTTTACCCTACCCTGTCTCTCCCCATCTACTCTTGCCACTTTCTTCTCTCAACTCATAATTTCACCCCTTAGGTATCATCCCTTCCCAACAAGTTCAACCTATACCCTCTATCCATATATAACTGTAACCATATACACACACTTTCACATATGTATTCGTATGACCACACACCCTTCTTCCATTATTTTCATTGTGAGAAAGATTTCATCAGTCACAGTTATTGTTTTTCCTTATAGGAATGTAAATATTTCAACTTTGATAAGTTCCTTTTGATTTCCTTTCCCTGATTACCTTCTCAGGCATCTCCTGCTTCTTGTGTCTGGATGTCAAATTTTCTATTCAATTCTGGTTTTTTCCTCAAGAATGCTTGAAAGTCCTCTATTCCAGGGGCGGCTAGGTGGCGCAGTGAGTAGAGTGCCGGCCCTGGAGTCAGAAGGACCTGAGTTCGGATCCGGCCTCAGACACTTAACCCACACAAACAAAAACCTAGCCGTGTAACCTTGGGCAAGTTACTTAACCCCAATTGCCCAAAAGGGGCAGCTAGGTGGTGGAGTGAGTAAGAGCGCCGGCCTCAGAGTTGGGATGACCCGAGATCAAATCCGGCCTCAGAAAATGAGCACCCACACATAAATAATGACTAGCCGTGTAACCTTGAGCAAGTTACTTAACCCCAATTGCTTTAAAAAAAAAATCCTCTATTCCACTGAATGACCATATTTTCCCCTGAAACAAAATACTCAGTTTTGCTGGATAGGTGACCCTTGGGTTCAGTCCCAGCTCTTTTGCCCTCTGGAATATCATATTCCATGCCCTTTGATCCCTCAGTGTAGAAGCTGCCAGGTCCTGGGCTATTCTGATTGTGTTTCCACAATATTGAAATTGTTTCTTCCTGGCTGCTTGTAGTATTTTCTCTTTGATCTGGGGATTCTGGAACCTGGCTATAATATTCCTGGGAGTTTTCTTTTGGGGATCTTTTTCAGGAGGTGATTGGTGGATTCTTTCAACCTCTATTTCGCCCTCTGGATCTAAAACATCAGGGCAATTTTCCTTGAGAATTTCTTGAAGGGTGATTTCTAGGTTCTTCTTTGATCATGGCTTTCAGGTAGTCCAATAATTTTTAAATTGTGTCTCCTGGATCTATTTTCCAGGTCAGTGGTTTTTCCCATGAGATATTTCACATTGCCTTCTAATCTTTCATTTGTTTGGATCTGCTTAACAGCATCTTGATTTCTCATAAAGTCACTAGCTTCCATTTGCTCCAGTCTAACTCTAAAGGAATGAATCTCCTCAGTGAACTTTTGAGATTCTTTTTTCATCTGGCAAATTCGACTTTTTAAGGCATTCTTCTCCTCATTGCCCTTTTGGGCCTCCTTTGCCATTTGAGTTAGTCTATTTTTTAAGGTGTTGTTTTCCTCAGTCAGGCTGTTGACCCTCATTTCATACTTTTCCTGCATCCTTCTCATTTCTCTTTCCAATTTTTCCTCCACTTCTCTTATTTGATTTTTAAAGTCCTTCTCAAGGTCCTCTATGGCTTGCAACCTGCTCATGTTTTCCCCTGGGGCTTTTGGAGCAGGACTTCTGACCTCACAGTCCTTTTCCTGCTCTATGCCCCCAAAATAGGAGTCTAGGGTTGCATTTTTCTGTTTCCTTTGCCTTGGCATGTTGCCACTTAATTCCTTGACTTTTGGGCTTGTTGCCTCAGTATGTCTTTGCGACAGATAGGGGAATTTTCATCCCGAACGTGTGGGAGAGCAACTTCCGTTTCTGGCAAGCTGTAAACCCACCCATGACTTCTACCCCAGATCACAATCCAGATCCAGGGGGCTTAAAGCAAGAGCGATTACCCCCCAAGACTGATCGCTGGATCTCCCTACAGTTCACAGGCCAGGAGCTTGAGCTGCCTCTGAAAACTACAAAATGGCGTGTCTCCTCAGTGGCTTCTAGCCCCCAGGGGAGGAAGCTGACGCATTCCCCAAATAATGGTCCCAAAGTCCATAGGGCACTAACCTCTCACTTTGTCCTAGGCATGTCTATGTTGATAATTCTGGAGTCTCCACAGCCGGCTGCTGGCCCTGCCACCCTGGGGCTAAAACCTCAGCTCACAGGGACCTGGGCTCTGCCGGCTCGGCTCCCCACGCACTGAGAGCTGCGCACTGCCAGGTCCCAGAGCACTGTGCTGGTCCTTCCTTACTTTCTCCTTTTGATTATGGCTTCAGGTAGTCCAATGATGCTGACATTGTTTCTCCTGGATCTATTTTCCAGGTCATTTGTTTTCACAATAAGTATTTTACATTTTATTCTATTTTTTTTCATTCTTTTGAATTTGTTTTATTTTTGATGTCTCATAGAGACATTAGCTTCCATTTGCCAAATTCTAACTTTTGAGGAGTTACTTTCCTCAGTTAGCTTTTGAACTTCCTTCTCCATTTGGCCAATTGTACTTTTTAAGGAGTTGTTTTCTTCAGGGGATTATTGTATCTCCTTTTCTACTTTTTAAATGGTTGTTTTCTTTTCCCAAGCTGTTGACTCTTACCCCCAACAAATCTCTTGCATCCCCTCTCATTTATTTTCCCTATTTTTCTTCTACTTCTCTTTTATGACTTTTAAGTTACTTTTTGAGATCTTCCATGAGTACTTTCTGGGTTTGAGTCAACTTCCCATTTCTCTTTGGGATTTTGCCCATAAGTGTTTTTAGACCTTTGTCATCTTCTAAATTTTTGTCTTAAGTTCGTTGTTTTGTTCTAAGTTCTTTTGTCTAAGTTTTTTGATCTTTCCTGTCACCATAACTTTCTTGGCTAAGAATCTTTTTGTTGTTGATGTTGTTTGCCCATCTTTTTTTTTTTGGCCTTTTTTCTTTCTTCTAAATTTGAGCTCTGCTCCCAGGGTGGAAGGGACATTGTCTCAGACTTCTTGTTCCAGGGGTAACAGGACCTCCCTCTTTACCTGGTGCTGCACTGATGTTGCTCCAAGACCCACAGGTCACCCTCATGTCTGATGTTTCACTGAGGGAGTGGGATAGAAGGTGGAGCACTGCTTGAGGCCTCAGGCATCTGACAGTTTACCTAGTGCTGAGCTGAATCCAAGTGCTAATATCTGGCATGTGTTGAGGTCAATGGGGTTTTTCTGTCCTTCCCCAGGCTATACTGATGCATGTGTTTGTCTGTCTCTGGAGGTTGCCAGTTTGCCCAGGGATATGCTAAAGCTCACAAGGTTCTTGGAGCTGGCATCTGCCCATTCATCTGGCTATGTTGAAGCACACTGGTGATCCTGTTGTTGATGTTTGCCTGCTCCACTGCAATGGGGCTCAGGATCTACTGCTGGCTTGGTGAGGTGGGGCTTGCTGCTGGCCTTCTGGGATGCTTTTTGTCCTAGACTGTATTCTCATTTTATGAGAGAGGTTTTTGTCAATCTTCCAAGTTCCTTGGGCTAAAAGGGTGTTTTAGCCCATCTTTTTCCCATTTCTTATGTCCTAGGATTTGTTTGGGGGCTCTAAATTATGGCTGTTAGGAGGTTAATATGGGAGTGTTGTGGTGATATATGGCTTACACTGACATCTTGGCTCCTGGAACCCAAAGGATCCATTCTTAAATCAATAGACCTCAGCTTCACAAATCTATATTAAGCAACAACAACAGCAACAAAACTACCCTAGATTGCAGGCATTCTATAATCCATTCTCCATTTGTAATCATAGTTCATATGGCCTTAACAATATGGTCATTTTCTAAACTGCTTAATGACACAATTGAAAATAAAAACATTCATTGAGATCATTTCACAAATAAAGTGACAAGAAAAGATTAATCCATGAATATGTGGGATAATCTTCCCCATGTGTTACCATATAATCAGTGAGGAAAGGGACACATATAGAGAGCATAAGTAGTTAGGGAAAATATGTGAAGCATACATGTCAAGGAATACTTCTGGAAGCCATACAAGTAGTAATTCACATAGACAAATGGTAAAAACACATGTAAAGAGCCCTCATGTTCATATACATGGTGCCTGCTCTGGTGCCATGGATGTCAATTTACTCCCTCCTACAATTTTCTAAGCTTTATTATCATTTTGGGGTCATTAGATCTCTCCTCCCAACTAATGAAGTACAGTGGTTAGAAAGACACTTGCTGAAAATGGCAGACTGATACTCTTGAAGAGGATTAGCAGTGACCTACTATACCTAGTTGTAAAGTCAACAAGAATTAGAAAAATGTGCCTAGGCCAAGATAAATTCTATTCTTTTAACATCCATTTGTTAGGCTTGATTGAGAATTATATTCCAAGTCATTTGCCTGAGCATAGAGAACTCTTTAAAACTCACATTTAAGGCCAGTTTGAGAACTTGTATACCCAAAAGCTATCTGGGAGCTCTCTCCACCCAGGAAGCAGCCTTAACAACAACAACAACAACAACAACAACAACAACAACAGGAAATCCATTGATATTAGAATGACAACACCTACACATCTACAAAAATCTACTTTGATTGGCATCAGATGGAGACAATTTATGCAAAACACTTCTCAAACCTTAAAGTGTTATAAATGTGAGCTATTCTTGGCATGCAAATGAAGTTTGGGCAAAACAAAAGGCCAGGTGAAGCACCTGGGCCACATTCTTTTCTTTATTATGCATATCTGCCAACAAAAAATGCTAATTATCTTTCATTTACTTTCCCTTACCACAGAAGTGATGTCTCTATAGGCAACTGCAAGGTTATCAAAGGAGGGAGAGAACACTAATAACTCCAGAGAATCTGCAAAGGTTTTAGGGGGCATTGGCATCTGATCTGACACTTGAAAGGAGTTTAGGAATATAAGAGGGAGAAAGAAGGGAATAAATACTTTCCAGTCAGGAGGGACTGACCATATAAAGATGGGAAATGGAATGCTGGGATGGGGAAAATGCTAGGAGGCCAGATTGGCTGGAGTGTGGAGGGTACTGAATATGAAACGTCTGAAATGTCTGTAAAGTTGTGATCAGATTTTGGAGAACTTTAAATGCCAGGTAAGGAATTTGTATTTTATCCTCAAGATCATAGTGAAACACTATGTGTTTTTGAATAGGAGAGTGATATTGTCAGATGTGTATTAGGAAGATGTTTTGGAAACTGTGTGAAGGATTGTTTAGTGTGTGAACAGCTGGTTGTAGAGAGACCAAAAAGGAAATTATTGTAATAGGTCAGAAAAGGATGATGGGTTAGTAGAGAACAGAGGGGTACTGTGATTGTAAGCCCCACCAAGGACAAATGGTAGGTTTAAGAGGAGTCAGACAGAGGGAGGAATGGAAGAACTAGAAGCGATAATCTGTTACAGAGAATGTCAGACTTCAAAATCATGGAAGATTAGTTATGGATATTGATGAGATCAAAACTATAAACTATTATTGTGGATGGAGTAAAAGTTTAGATAACTAGAATTGAGAAAGGTAAGAAATTGGAAGGCCAGCAAGTTTTAGTGGTCATTAAAGGTATACATTGAAGTTCCCACATTTGAGATCAGAGGTTTATAGGGGCAAAGGTTATCTGTTAGGTACTGTACTCTATAGAAGGAATAATATCAATCTCTTGTTTGGTAAATGACAGCAACAAGAATGTTAGTTAGATGACATGGAAAGATGGATTGAACCTAAATACAGAGATTACTGACTGATGGCAGCAAAGGCAGGATCTTGAAGGGACAGTGAAGAGAAAAGAGTGTGCCTGATCCTGTTGGCTCAGCATGGTGAGAAGAGTGGGAGGAGAACAAGAGCAGGAAAGGACAGCTAGGGATGTCATGTCTTCCAGAGAGAACTAAGCTTTAGGGAATAACAAAAGGATTGAAAGAATGTAACAATTCATTTAGAATGAAAGAGAAATTGGGGGAGAGGGTATAAATTAGAAATTTAAATGAGAGTTCTTATTTCTCTAAAAACAACAATGTATTACTACCTTTTGTCTTTGTGTCACCTCATTTTGCCCCCTATTTAAAAGATGCATCCTTTACTCCCTTATTACAATGGGAATCTCTGAAAAAGAGAAGGGGAGGGTAGAGGAGGGGATACAATTTCAGCAAGACTAAACAACACATCAGTCAATTCTGACATGACACTCAGTGTTCCACATCCACAGTCCTCACCTCTGCAAAGAAGGGAGAGAATAAAATTCTCATAAATTCAAAGAAGTTTGTTAAAAATACAGTGTAGGCCATCTTTCTAATAATGGAAGAACAGAGCAAAGAAACATAAGGAAAAAGTGTGGCAGAACGAAATTAGGAGTAAAAATAAGGAAAAGAGTTTTTCAGATCAGAGATTGGGATCTGATTTTTAGGTGTAAGGGGATATGATAGTTTGCTAGCAAAAGAATTAGATGGAGTACCAATTGAGTGTTAACCACCAAAACCCCTTCTGTAGGGTCCTTTGGTATCAGAAGGAAGTGCCAATTTGTTCTGTTTCCAAACATCTGGGAGTCATGGTTGGAAGAAGCAAAGAGATTGGGTCATGGAAATAGAAAGTACACAGAGATCATGTCCCCAGGTTTATGACTGAACTCATGCTCTGTGTTGGTTGCTTTGCCTTATCTTGGATGTCCATGATTAGTACCAGTGTCTGAGAATATGGAAAGGGTCTAGATTAGAGACTTGTTAGTAATTTGGGGGGATGGTATATTCTCAGAACATTGACATAGGAAACAGTAGTATTCAACTAATAAATGTGTTTATTAATCACCTACTATGTGCCAGTCACTGTGCTAAATACTTTACAAAGATTATCTTTTTTCATCTTCACAACAACCATGGTTAGTAAATGCTATCATTACCCTCATTTTGCAGTTGAGAAGACTTAGGTTAAATTATTGGCTCAGGGTTAGACAGGTTTTAGGTTTATGGGGCTAAATACGAACTCAGGTTTTCCTAATTCTATGTCCAACTCTCTATCCACAATGCTAATTCTCTGCCTCTATAATAGTTCAGAGTAGGTACAACTTCCACATGTGGTAAAAGGATTTGGGACAAAGAGGGTTCTAACTGTGAGAGGGACCAGAGCCAATGTATCACCCTCACCAGTGGAATGATAGAGTTAATGTCATAAGGCCTGTGATGAGCAGGCCTGTAAATAAGGAAATTGGATGTGATCTCTAGAATTCTTTCCAGCTCTAAATGTCTTTGAGCATATTGTTTCAAATGTATCTGAGACTATACGACATTAATCACAAAACTTCCTGACCTTGGCTAATACAACATACTTCTACCTAATCTGCTGTTCCTTTGGCTCAATGCCATGTTGGCAAGACACAAAAACAAATTGTCCTTTTTAGCTGTTAAGTGTCCTCTCTTGAGGGCTTCCTTAGTGGCTCATGTATTTCTTCCTGTTGAAACAAATATATAAACACAAAAATAAATGACCCTGCTAACTCATGATTGCCCTCTCCTGGGGTTCTTTCATTGTATGATGTGTTTAGTTGCCCTTTTTTTTTTAAGTTCTAAGAATGGACACAAATTGGTCCCATTGTCCAGTGTATTCCAGGTACAGGATTAAGTTTACAACTTTATAGTGATAAAGAGAACAGCATCCATAAGTAAAATTGAAATGACTGACAAATATATGGCATAATTTTTGTTACTTGTTTTCTCCTGGCTTTTTATCCTGAAAGGTTTCTCACCTTTCTGTTCTTCATTATTATGTCTTTGAAGGAATTTTCTGTCCTTAGGAAAATTCATTAGGCAACTTTGAAAGAGAAATCCTTCTCAGCTCCCATGTATTGTGAAATAAATAGAAAGAGGGTGCTAACTTACAACTAATCTCCATGTGTTTGGCAAATATAGGGATGATGACTGAGGTTATGGGGTGGTTCGGCCTTTAGGATACAATTCACCCAAAGGAGTCCTTGTGGTGTAAAATTTACCTCAGTTACTGTCTTTTATGTCGACCACATCTCTGCTTTGTCCTGCCTTTCTCTTTTTGGGCATGGCCTCCATTTCTATGATAGAAGTTATCTGGATCAGATATTTTCTAAGATCCCTTCCCGCTATTAGAAACTCTAAGGTCTGTGTTTCTTTGCTTTGTTTTGGTTTGGTTTTGGTTTTTCACCTCAGAGAGAAGAGAACTGAACAATTAGAAAGGACCCAGACTCATAGTACAAGTCTGAGGATCACTGCTTGATGATTGGGTGGCTTTGGACAAAATCAATCAGTACTCAGAGCACTCATTTTACTCATCCATAAAATGGGGATAAGAAAGCTTCACCATTTACTTCCACAATTATTTGAAGAGAGAGGGTCAGAATTAAATGAAATGGTGTTTATAAAATGGCATCAGAATATAACCTCAACACATTTTCTTTTCCTGGCCTTCCTTTTCAGCAGTAGAAAAGTAAGATGGGAAAGATGGAGAAGGAATATTGAGTAAATATTAGATCTTAAATCATTCTCTCCCCTGTCACATATTCAAGATTTAGCAAAATGGAACTATCAGCTGTCAACCTGACATTCTCAACCTCTATGCCTCCATAATAGACAATGTCTTTGGATAGGGCTCTACACCGACTGTTAAACTCCTTCAATCAATGATCAGCTCAGATTTCCCACAGCAAATTAACAATGATCCTTGGATCACTATTGAAAATGAGCTCGTTGTGTTTAAATTTTCCTTACTTATTTTTTCTGGATATTCCCCCCACCCCGCGAATATACAGCATACTTGACATGGTCAAAAACTGTGTCATTTCTGTCTTTATATCATCTTCAATGAGTACAGTGACTAGAACACATCATCCTTTTTTAATGAATTCTTTTTTCAATGTATCTCAGCTTTGTCCCATCCTGCTCTATCTTATGTATATTTAATTGTGTTTATATTAAATCACCCAACACTACTTCAAAGACACATGGAAATACACATACACACAATAGATAAGAAAATATTTGAGAGTAGAGACTTTTCTGTTTATCATTTGTGTGTGTGTGTGTGTGTCCTAAAAATTTAGGATATGGTCTTTAACATAGTGCTTAATTGGTGCTGAACTAAAATTTAGAGACTTTAATTTTAATCTGGGACCAGGCCTGTGATTTCATAGGTAGATTGGGGAACACCAACTGAAGATGTCTTCTCTAGAGGAGCAGATTAATACATGTTTTACCACATAGTCCTAGAGTTCTGCATGGGGTTAGGGAGGAGTAGAATAATATGCTTGAGCTACAATGGTCAGTAAGAATCAGAAATGAGACTTGAATCTATGTCTTACTGACTCCCAGCTCAGTTCTCTTTCCATTATGCCGTATTTCCCTCTTTAAAGCTATGGACTGGGGTGGCTGCATGGCACAGTGAATAGAGCACCAGCCCTGGAGTCTGGAGGACCTAAGTTCAAATACAGCCTCAGACACTTAACATTTACTAGGCATGTGACCTTGGGCAAGTCCATTCAGCCCGATTGCCCTGCCTTCCCCTTGCAAAAATAAAAATTAAAAAATAATGTTATGGGCAAACAAATTTGATTTTCAAATTCCCACAGCAAATTAACAGATTACAAACAAGCAGGTACAATAAGGTCACCAGAGGAAGTTATTTCCTCCACATAAATAAAAATTGGAGGCATAAAATCTTAGTTCATGTCTGGCAACTTGGACTTCAGTTTAATTTCCATTCTCTTCTTAAGCTCATTAAATATGATCTCATTATTTTGTGGTCACAAAAAGCCTCATTGCTACTCATTTCTAGTCTATATGAGATGAGCATTTGTATTCTGTGGGTGTTTAATCCAACCCACTGTCCTCCTCTAGTGAGACATATGTGGCCAGAATCTCTTTCAAACCAAGCACTATTGACTTTCCTCTTGTAGAAAAACAAATCAACAAACAAAAGCACATTTATAAATGATTTCTTCTCTGTGTTTGAATGTTTATGGGTAGCAGATATCTCTCTTCTATGTGTGGGGAACTCGGACACTGTCAATAAATATTTAACTACTTTACAGATTCTATTCCTCCACTAATTGACCTTCTGACTCATAATAATTTGTGATGGGTGCTGTTGTCACCAAAATTAGTGAGTCAGTTGAATATGCGCAAATTGACTTCTGGGAGGAATTATTCCTTTCTGATTCTCTCATCTCCCTTTCCTGAACCCCTATAAAACAAAGAGGCAGGGAGATAGATTAGAAATAGCAAATGACCTAACAGGTAGGAATCTAGAATGTTGCTTCAGTGCCTGAGTTTTTGGTTTGCAGGGTATAGTGGAGAGAGAAAAGACCTAGCACTTATGGGTTTAGTTCTGGATCTTCCATTTGACTTTAGCCCAATTATTTCTGTTCTCTAAAACGAGATTCCCTCAACTGATTCTTAACCTATTTTGTGTCATGGACCCATTGTGCAACAACCTGGTGAAGCCTAAAGACCCCTTCCCTGAATATTTTTTTAATGTATAAAGTAAATAGTATTACAAAAAAGTAAAATATTCAAATAGAATCATCACAATTAGAAGGTGGGGAAGAAAAGATTATGTATTTCAGGTTAGAGGCACTTAGACTCATATGATTTCAAATGTCCATTCTAGGTCAAGTATTCTGGTTTATTTTCCAATTTGCTTTCAATTTGTTTGTTTGTTTTTTTAAGTCACTAAACAATGTCTAACCTTTGACCAAGCATTCTGTTTTACACAACCTTCCAGGCATGACTTTCTCCAGCACAGGGTTCATCAGAGGATATCTGTTTATGCTGTTTACTTTCCTCATTTAAAAGAAAGGGGTCGATGATTTCTCATGTTTCTTCCAGCTCCAAATCTATGGTCCTAAGATAAATGATCCTATGATCTTCTCCCTCCAACTTTAAAGTCAGAATGATAATTTCATTATTAATAATATTAATAATAATATTTCACATTTATATAGCACTTTATAAAGTACTTTCCTTCCAACAATCCTATGAAGAAGATAGTAAAAATATTTGTCATTGAAGGCGAGTCAATTCTATGTATTTCGCTCTTTGTGAACCCATTTGGAGGTTTTTTGGCAAAGATACTGGAATGGTTTGTCATTTCCTACTCCACCTCATTTTGCAGATGAGGAATCTGAGGGAAATTGGATTCAGTGACTTGTCCAGGGTCACACAGATAGTAAGTGTCTAAAGATGGATTTGAACTCATGAAAGTGAGTCTTCCGGATTCCAAGACCAGTGTTCAATACACTCACTGTACCACCCAGCTGTTGCAGTACAAATAACAACCTGAATTTTAAATGTCAGTCAATAGAGAACTATGGAGAAGACATGCCTAATCCAAGGTTACAAGACTAAGCAGGTATAAGGTGCAATCCAAATCAAAGTCCTGATTGCTGGAATTGACTCACTGGGAATCTTGCCTGGTGTTACCAATAAAACACACCTGGACTGGAAAACTTTAGTGGTTGAATTATTTTGAGGTAGAGATGTACCCTTTTCCCTTTCATTTTGGGGTTCCCAGTACACCTAGCCTGCAGTATGACCATGACTCTTGAAGACCGATGGACTATCATCAAAGTGAATTCCTTCTCAAGGGATTTTTTCTTAAATAACTGATTATGGATCAGGACTAGAAAGTTGACTGGATCTGTGACTTAATTGGTATATAGGACTACTAGAAGAGGAAACTCCTTTTTTTCATTCAGAAAAGGAATGAAAGAGCAGTCCAGCATAAGAAACTAATATATCTGTTGAGTTTGACAGTATAGACAGTGTTTCATTCTCCTACATCCCTATTTCTGCAAAGAAGGGAGGTGCCCAAGACACAAATCTAAAAGAAGAGAATGACTCCAAATAATCTTCAAGCAAAGCCTCAAGAAAAACCCAGATTGAGCATGAGTTCAACTGGAATTCTTACAAGATATGAAGGAAGAATTTTTGTAAGAGCAAAAAAATATTTTATTCATGAAATTAGAGTGCTATTGGAAATAATTAGAAAATAATTTAGAGTTATGGAGAAAAGTCTTAGAAAGAGAATAAACAAGAAGAATACAATTTTGCATAAGCAGTAGACTCCTTGAAAATTAGATTGGACCAAAAATAAATTAATGCCTTTCTATGTGACAATAAGAGATATTAAAACAAAAATCTTTAAAAAGAAGAAGATATAAGGAAACAAGTATCTAAAAGAGCTGACCTAGAAAACAAATCAAAGAATTTAGTAATAAATTGAAAGCAAAAATAAAAGGTGATAGACACCAAAGTCTTGATTCCTAAGTCTGGAAGACTTTCCATTCTACTGAGCTGCCTTTCAGTTTAATGGGCATTCTCTGTTCAAAAGACCTTCTAGGTTTTACAACATAGTTCATCATTAATATTACAAACTCTTGTATTCTAGAACTATGTTATTTATATATTTTTTTAAATTTCTGCCCATATCTGCTTGCTATGTAGAAAAGTTAGAGATTGATCCTATGGTCTAACTATTACTTCCTACTGATATCTTAAACTTGAGTTAGATAACAAAATTGTCAAATTGGGATGTGTTTTAGGGGTAGTGGTACTGTTTCTTGCTTTGCCCATGAATATCCACACAGGTGTGTGTAGATGTGGTTCTCAAGAAGACAAGATTGTAGATCACCCAAACATACTTGCATACATATATATGTGTATGTGTATATATGTGTGTATATATGTATGTATATATACATATGTACATGCAAACATATAAATGTTCTCTTCCTCTACTTCCTTCTCTAGGGAAAATTTTGATTGCTTCTGAGAGGGGAAGCAGAAATTGGGGGCCAGATACTGACTGCTCTATTCTTCTTAGAGAGAAGATGTACAGAAATAGAACTATATCTGCATGCTCACTTAAATATTGCTTGTCTAGGGGAAATAATATTTAGGTTCAAGCTGTATTCCTGATTTCTATTACTTAATGAAGAAAGATTTTCCCAATCTATGAATCCAAGGTGTTGATGACCTTCTGAACAGATGCCAGTTCCACAATGAACATATGCAGTAAATAGCAAATCAACCCATTTAGCTAAACAGATAGAAAAAAAGCCATAAATCAAAGAAAGCACATACATAGGGAAATTGTGTGGTTTGTCCTTAGTTCAAAGAGGACCATGATATCAAGGAAATAATGATGTGGCTCACAATTGAATCTGACTTGAGTGAAGGAGGGCTGTGCAAAGTCACTTTCTCCTTCACAGTCATCTGGATCCAGTGGCCTGCTATTGATCAGGATGACTGGTGATGGCCCAGGATGCAGTGAGAGATCTTGACCATTTTAAGCTAAGGTCTTTTCAAGTTCTCAGTATGAGTGAGGCAATGTACATTAAGTGAATATGCCTCTTTAAGAAGTAAGACAATGTATGGCCTCTTTAATGAAAAAAAAATAATAAAATAAAATGAAATAAAGCAGGAAGGTAAGACCCTCAAGGTTGCCAACCAAAAAAGAAATAGTTATTGTTTACATTTATTCTGAGCCAGCAGGGCCAAAAAATAAGTGGTGCTTGGGCAGGGCAGGCATCTATTGTTTTCCAGTCCACGAGATTCAGATTGAATTGGGTTTAAGGCTTTGTCTTTGAGAAAAAAATCTACCCAGTAAACCCCAAATACAAGAAGATACACAAAGTGACGGATGTCTCTTATTGAGAGGGAAATAACTCAGCTCAACAAAGAATGAAGGCCCCAGACCTCATAAGGGGAAATTCTCCAGAATCTTTAGTGTAGTAAACTGGGAATAAGACCGTGACCTAGCTCCTTTACATGCTGGCTTCTCATAAAAGTCTTTAGTCTGAATAGAGGTTGTAGAGGAAGGCAAAAACACCCCTGTAGTCCTGTAAAATATTAATCAGCATCAGCATCATCAAATATTTCTATATTTTGCACTTACTATGTGTCAGGCGGTGTACTACAAGCTTTACAAATAATATCTTACTTGATGCTCATAAAAACCCTGGAAGTTGGGCAGAGTAGAAACAGTGCGTCCAAGCCACTCTCCCCCCAGATTACCTCCAAACTATGTAAAAGGGGACTCTGAACAATTTCTGGAGCCCCAGCACCCACAGAACGACACAGAAAAGCTAACCTCCCGCTGAGGACAGCCCAGCAGCCCTGCAGGAAGGACCAGTGCAGTGCTCTGTGAGCCAGCAGCGCAGTGCGAGGAGAGCCGAACAGTTTTAGCCCCAGGGCGGCTGGGCCAGCAGCCGGCTGGAGGGACCCCAGAACACCAGCAGCTGTGGCGACTCCAGAATTATCAACACAGACATGCATAGGACAAAGTGAGAGGTTAGTGCCCTGTGGACTTTGGGACCAGTATTTGGGGAACGCTTCAGCTTCCTCCCCTGGGGACTAGAAGCCGCTGAAGAGACACGCCATTTTGTAGTTTTCAGAGGCAGCTCCAACTCCTGGCCTGCGAACTGTAGGGAGACCCAGCGATCAGTCTTGGGGGGTAATCGCTCTTGCTTTAACCTCCCTGGATCTGGATTGTGGTCTGGGGGGAAGGTCTGGGGGTGGGTATCCAGCTTGTCAGAAATGGAAGTTGACCCCCCACACGTTAGGGACAAAAACTCCCCTGTCTGGTGGCAGAGTCATACTGTGGCAACAAGCCCAAAAGTAAAGTAATTAAGTGGCAACATGCCAAGGCAAAGGAAACAAATTAAACAGAAAAATGAAACATTAGACTCCTATTTTGGGGGCAAAGAGGATCAAATCATAGAACGTGAGAAGGACTGTGAGGTCAGAAGTCCTGCTCCAAAAGCTCCAAAGGAAAATATGAGCGGGTTGCAGGCCATAGAGGACCTTAAGAAGGACTTTAAAAATCAAATAAGAGAAGCGCAGGAAAAATTGGGAAGAGTAATGAGAGGGATGCAGGAAAAGTATGAAATGAGGGTCAACAGCCTGACTGAGGAAAAGAACACCTTAAAAAATAGACTAACTCAAATGGCAAAGGAGGCCCAAAAGGGCAATGAGGAGAAGAATGCCTTAAAAAGTCGAATTTGCCAGATGGAAAAAGAATCTCAAAAGCTCACTGAGGAGATTCATTCCTTCAGAGTTGGACTGGAGCAAATGGAAGCTAGTGACTTTATAAGAAATCAAGATGCTGTTAAGCAGCAGATCCAAACAAATGAAAGAATAGAAGGCAATGTGAAATATCTCATGGGAAAAACCACTGACCTGGAAAATAGATCCAGGAGAGACAATTTAAAAATTATTGGACTACCTGAAAGCCATGATCAAAGAAAGAACCTAGAAATCACCCTTCAAGAAATTCTCAAGGAAAATTGCCCTGATGTTTTAGATCCAGAGGGGAAAATAGAGGTTGAAAGAATCCACCAATCACCTCCTGAAAAAGATCCCAAAAAGAAAACTCCCTGGAATATTATAGCCAGGTTACAGAATCCCTAGATCAAGGAGAAAATACTACAAGCAGCCAGGAAGAAACAATTTCAATATTGTGGAAACACAATCAGAATAGCCCAGGACCTGGCAGCTTCTACACTGAGGAATTGAAGGGCATGGAATATGATATTCCAGAGGGCAAAAGAGCTGGGACTGAACCCAAGGGTCACCTATCCAGCAAAACTGAGTATTTTGTTTCAGGGGAAAATATGGTCATTCAGTGGAATAGAGGACTTTCAAGCATTCTTGAGGAAAAAAAACAGAGTTGAATAGAAATTTTGACATCCAGACACAAGAAGCAAGAGATGCCTGAGAAGGTAATCAGGGAAAAGAAATCAAAAGGAACTTATCAAAGTTGAGCTATTTACATTCCTACATGGAAAAACAATAACTGTGACTGATTAAACCCCTCTCAGTATGAAAATAGTGGAAGAAGGGTGTATGGTTATTTGAATACATATGTGAATGGGTATATATATGTTTACAGTTATACATGGAGAGGGTATAGGTTGAATTTGTTGGGAAGGGATGATACTTAAGGGGTGAAATTATGCGGTGAGAGAGGCAAGTGGCAAGAGGAGATGGGGAGAGACAGGGTAGGGTAAACTATGTCATGTAGAAGAAGCAAGGGGAAGTGTCTGCAGGGGAGGGGAAGAATAGGAAAGCAAAAAGGCAAAACCACATTCTCATTGAATTTGGTTCAGGGAGAGAATGACATACATACTAAATGGGATATCTCACCCTGCAGCAGAATAGGGGGAAGGGGGATGAGAGGAGGGATGATGGATGGGAGGGCATTCTTGGGGGGAGGGGAGGTTGGAAGTACTATAGAAGAGGGACAGGATGGAGTAGGGAATGGATCTGGTAGGGGGTGAGATGGGTGGGAGGGAATTATAAGCAGCCTTGTACAATACATCTACTATGGTAATATTTTACATAGCTAGTCATGTACAACATATACTGAATTACTTATCTTCCCAGAGGGAATGGGTGACAAAAGTGGAAGGGAATGGATCTGAAATTTGAGGTCTTAAAATTAAATGTTTCAAATATATATAAATACTATTATTAATACTCTTTTTCTTGTAATTGGGAGATAAGATGTGCAGGCATTGGGGCACAGAGATTCACCTTGCTCTAATGGAAAAGTCGAAGGGGGTATGGGAGAAGATATGGGAGAGAGCAGATTGGAGGAAGTGATATCTTGTGGAACTGCTATTCTGGGATGGTGGGTATGGGAAAAACAGGGGGAGAAAAATTGTAACTCAAAATCTGGTGGAAATGAATGACTTAAAACAGAAGTTAATAAAGCATTTGTTTAATAAAAAATTTTTATCCCCATTTTACGTATGAGGAAACTAAGTCAGACAGAGGTTCAATGACTCATTGAGGGGCACATAGCTAATCAGTATATGTGCATAGATTTGAACTCAGGTTTTTCTGGTCCCATGTCTGGCAGTTTATCTGCTCTACTACCTAGCTGTCCTGATATAATAATTATGACAAAAACAATAATGAAAATTATAATAATAGGAGCAGGAGGAGGAGAAGCAGCAGAAATAATAATCAGCATTTATAGGTGCTTTAAACCTTTCTTTTGTTTCCCATAACCCTCTGAAGTAGGTACAATTATAGGCTCAAGCATTTAGAACTGAAAGGGACTTTGGAGACCATCAAGTCAATTCCTCTTATTTTAAAGCTTATGAAATTGAGAGGCTAAATGACTTTTCTAGTGTCACAACTAGTAAGTTTTTGAGGTGAGACTTAAACTCGGGTTTTCCTGATTTGAAGGCTAGCAATTCCTTCAATAACAACACATTCTCTACATTGCACAATGCAGTAATATGGTATGCCATGCTACATTTTTACCCTGACTTTACAGATGTTGAAACTAAATTAACCACTGAGATAACTATAATTCCATGGAACAAATAATTCATTAGCAAATTTGTCCCTTGGACATCTGAATAAAATAAAATTCTTGCCAAGTTCTGTGTGCTGAGGGTATTCAGGTATCAGTATGGATGATCCTTAATGACCTTAGAGGTGTTTTACAATACTGAGATACTTCTTAGGTGTTGGAAAATGTTCTTCTGTCTTCATGATGCAAATTTCTGTCTTCAGTAACTATTGTCTTTTGCATAAAAGAATCTTCATTATTGGTAACCTCACTGACAGCTTCATTGAAAATCTTAAAAAGGAAAGTCTAGATGAGAATTCTTTTTCTCCTCACAAAAGGGCCTTGAGGGAAATCATAAGAGGAGATTACATTGCTACTAATTAGGCCTTATTTTACCAAACCTGAAATTATGTGCAGTTTCTAATGTTGTCACTCATTTCAGAATGGCAAAGATAAACACCAATTGGCCAGGTTGCCATATTCTCTATTGGTCACTTGGAAAGCAGAATGCTACAGGAGGAAATTGTTAATTCTGAAGTTAATGCATAAGGATATCACAAATCAGTTATACTGGTTCTATCAAATGTCATAATTAGATGTATCATCATCATATTGACAGGATTTGGGGCTTTTAAAATCTATTTCAACAGGCAACAAGCCCTGAAAGTTTCTATCGTGTTGGAAATAATGCATGTGTAGTTCTATAAAAACCCATGTTTGTTTCCTGGGATTTCCAGCATTAGTATTCCAAGACTCATTACCACTAGGATTGGCATTTCATGATGAGATCTTTGATGATGGCAATCAATCAAATAGCAAGAAATATAATAGGTACTCTGATCCTGTGCAGATCTCTTCCAGTCCTGTAGAATTAGACAAATGGGTAAAAGCGTCTAAGGTTAGGGTTTTGTAACCTTAAGGTAAAATTCTTGTCCATAGGAACCCCATACAAAATAAATACATACATACATACATACATACATACATACATATATATATATATATATAGAGAGAGAGAGAGAGAGAGAGAGAGAGAGAGAGAGAGAGAGAGAGTTGTTCAGTCATTCCATCATGTCCAACTCTTTGTGACCCCAGGGATCATAGGATGCTAATATTGTCCACGTGTTTTTCTTGGCAAAGATACTAGAGTGGTTCGCCATTTCCATCTACAGTGGATTAAGGCAAACAGAGGTTCAGCAACATGCCCAGGGTAACAAAGCTAGTAAGTGTCTGAGACTGGATTTAAATTCAGGTCTTCCTGACTCCAGAACCAGTGCTCTATCCATTGAACTGTATAGCTGTTCCACTTACATGGATACATATATGAAACATGTATGTATAATTAAGTTTGTATATTCATATATGTATATATAATATATTACCACATATATGTATCTTTTGTAAAGATTGTTTCCTTCCTTCCTTCCTTCTTTCTTTCTTTTTTTGTTTGTTCCTTCCTTCCTTCCTTCCTTTCTTTTTCTTTCTTTCTTTCTTTTTCTTTCTTTTTTCCTTCCTTCCTTAGTTTCTTTCTTTCTTTCTTTCTTTCTTTCTTTCTTTCTTTCTTTCTTTCTTTCTTTCTTTCTTTCTTCTCTTTTCTTTTCTTCCTCCTATACTCCCTTCCTCCTCTCTTTCTTTTTCTTTCCTTCTTTCTTTCCATTTATTCCTTACACTAATTTTTATTTTACTAAGCTGAAGGTCCCAGTTTTATTATCATTTATTTTCATTAGATGAAAATTATTAAAATAACACACCATCCTTATGTGGAATCAAACTTTTTCTTGTAAAAATGTGTTCCCTGATAGGGAGGTTGCCAAAGCCTGATTTGGAGAGTATCTCATAAAAAACCTAATCAGAGATGTGTATGTGATTCTTACAAATGAGTAGTTTTAAGAAAATAATGTGCCTAGATACTCAGAATACAGTGTTCTTCAGGATGCTGTCACTCAGAATAGTGTATTTAGGAGCTTGTCACAGGATACCAAGCTCCCACTTGGTGAGATCTACTTATGCCTGAAGTTTTTAGTCCACTATTATAACTGAAAATTTTGATCACATTGATCAAGAGTCAACATTCTGTCTCTCTCCCCATAGCCATATAGTATTTGGATCACTGAGTGAAACTCGGATAGGGGTTGATAGTGGCCCTCCCTCTGTCCTGACCACCTGGCAGAGAGTAGGAAATAGTAGAGAGATCTCTGTCCTTGAAGACCAAAAACCTGGATTTGTATCTACTGTTGCCACAAAACAGCTATATAAACTGGAGCAAATCAGCTTACCACAGACAGATTGCTAGGGGTAGGGAAACTGAGTATTATACTAAATGGGTTGCTGCATGGTTCATTATGACTTGTGCTAGAAGTAGTGATATGTCAGGAGGGGATCATTTGTAGAATTCACGGTGGTGGGTTAAGTTCTGAGTCACTGGTCAAAAGGGATAATGGAGAAAAGAGGCCAAGATTGGTGAAGATGAAAAGATCACTAACCTACTTTGGGCTTTACTAGGTTCCTCCTACCTCTGAGTGTTATGATACTATCACTTCTCTGTGACTCAATTTCCTTATCTATGAAAAGGACATCAGAAAATTTGTATATTCAAACTCAGAAACTTCTTGTCTTAAGTGACATCATACACACACACATACACATATAAAATGAAATTTTAACTATACAATGTGGTACAAAACACATTATCATCATCATCATCAATCAGTAATGTCATCAACCTTTAGAGTTTTACCCCTTAATTATTCCTTACCACATCTATTTTTTGTCCAGCAACTGAATTATCATTAATACTTTATGAACACTAATTACTGTTAATTGAATATACACCTGTAAAGTAACTTCATATTTTCATTGATTAGAATGAAACTAAATTATGGAATAGATGCTTATTGAGACTCATGTTTCTTTCTAGACTGATTTCTTGGCATGTTTAACTCTTTCTGTTTTCTGCACATTATTGGTATTTTAGAAATAACTAAAACAGTAGTGAAAGCAATAGCAACAATAATAATGGTAATATCAAGAGTTATTATAATAAAAATGCAAGTAATGACATCAATAATAATAGAAGTAACTATTAGTAAAAATAGGAATAACAAATAGTTATTGGTAGTACTAATAATAGTAATGGTAGAAGTATTGATAATAATAGCATTTGAAGCAGTAATAATATTGGTAGTTGTAGTAATAATAAAAGTAAAATAATACTAATTTTAATAATTAATTAATAATAGGACTGATAGTAGTAGCATAGTAACTATTATAGTCATAGTAATACCAGTGTTAATAATAATAGCCATAATAGTAATAACAAGAATGATGGAATAATGGTAATGCTATTGATAATATTGGCAGAAACAAAATAGTAAATAATAATAGTAAAAATAGGATGAGTGGTAGCCATAATGGTAGTAGAAGCAGAAGTGGTGGTGGTAATAGTAGTAATAATTGTGGCAGCAGTTATAAACTCGTAATAATAAAAATAGTAATAGTATTAATCATAATAATAGCAAATAGTGGTATTTATAATATTAATAGTAATAATAATGTATGAATAATAACAACCATAGTAATAGAATGAGTGGTAGTCATACTTATAAGTAGTAGTAGGATCGAAATTGTAAGTATGGGGGATGAAGGGACAACAGCACATCTTGTGTGATTGCTTGTTGAGCCCTTTTCGTGACTGCCCATCTACCCTTTGTGTCTAATTGGTCACCCAACTCTCTCCTGTGATTTCAAGAAGCTATAGCATGTGCAGTAGCCATGCTTCAATAAAACTATCTTGGCAGATGGGCTAAACCAGGTTGAGTGTAACTGACAAGCCTCAAACCCTTTGGGGAGTTAGGGAGCATGCTTATGCCGATCAGGTAAAGACATTGCTCTGGTGGAATGGGCAAATGAGAATAATTAGCTCCAATGGCCATGAATACTGCTGATGTAGCAGCTATGGAATGAATAGAGGTTGGTTGGACATCAAAGATGTCAAGGTCATCCATTGCACTCCAGGTCATCACCAAAATCATCCATATGTCTGTCCCATCACTGGATTTCAATGATTCTGGAAGAGAAAGTGAGGCTGATGTGCAACTCTTCCTCACTTAAATCTAATTCACAAATAAGTCAAAACATCACGTTGTGATATCATTGGTCCCCTTCTAAAAGGAAAGACAAAGAACAACAACACCAACAACAGTAGGATAAAAGTAGCAGTAGTATTAGTCACAATCTCAATAGTAGACATAATAGTAGTAATGAAAGCATTAGTCATAAATAATAGTAGTAATATCAGTACTACTAATAGTAGCAGAAATAGCAGAAATAGTAGAAGTAATTATTGAATAGTAAAAATGATAGCATTTTAATAATAGAAATGAAGTGGTAAGAACAATAGTAGACAGAAATTATAGTCATAGTACTAGTAACAATAATAGCAAGAGTAATAATAATAATAATGATAATAATAATAATAGTGATAATAACAGTTGAAGTAATCATAGTGGTAATGGCAGTAACAATAGTCATGACAGTAGTAGCAACGGTAGTAGTAGTGGTAGTGATGGTAGTAGTAGGCATAATAGTAGCAATGACAAAAGTAGTAACAGTAGAAGTGATAATAATAGCAATGGCAACAATAACAATGATAATATTAACAAGTGGTAGTGATATTTTTATGGATAGTAGGATATTAGTAGCAGTATTTATAGTAATAATAATGTTGGTGATGGTAGCAATAAAGGAGGAATGTAGTGCCAATGTAGTATTTGCCGTGGCTATGGTGACTATGAATATACCGGAATAATTCTGAATTGCAAAATATAATATACTCTCCACATGGAAGACAGAACCAAAACACGTATTCAAACAAAAGAAAGCCAAATCCATTATACAAACAAAGAAATCCGTATACAATAACGCTGTAGGTGGTACCACCAACCCCAAGCCTTCCCCCTGCTAGGGACTTCCCATAAAAAAAACACCCTCTCATTCACAGCTTACTTGTTGCTTTCTCTCTCTCCCTCAGATCTAACTGCTCTGACCCAATTCCTCAGGGCTCTACTTTACCCTTCCTGCTCAAGCCTACTTGCTCCACCCTTTCAGCAAGCTCCTCCCACTACAGACTCTTGTGATTCAGGCTTAGGTGTGACTAAAGCAAGTCATATGGGCCTATTAATGGATGGGAAAAATCTTCCCACTAAGCAAAAATACATTAACAATAAAAGGAGGAGGAGGAGGAGGAGGAGCAGGAATAGTAGCAGTGGTGGTAGTAATGGTAGTAATAGTAGTGACTCAGATTTATATAAATGTTAGTTATTATTATAGAGTATCTGATGCTTTCTAGTTTGAAAAGCTATAAGGGATCATTTGGATCACCTAATGAAGCCCTACACTTTTCAAATGAAGGCAGGGAAGGAGCGAACAGGTATGTATGTATGTATGTATGTATGTATGTATGTATGTATGTATGTATTTTGGGGAGGGAAGCAGGTCATTTGGGGTTGTGACTTGACAAAGGTTACACCGCTAGGAAATGTTAAGTGTATGAAGCCAGATTTGAACTCAGTTTCTCCTGCCTAAAGGCTGGTGCTTTATTCACTACAACACCTAGATGCTCCAGGAACAAATATTTATTAAGTACCTACTATGTGACAGGCACTGTACTTTATATATACTATTTCATTTAATTCTCCAAACATCCCTGGGATAGAGATGCTATTATTATACCCATTATATAGTTGAAGAAACTGAGGCAGATAGTGTTGAAATGATTTACCTTGGGTCAAACAGGTAGTAAGTGTCTGAGATTAGATCTCTGTAGTGCTATTAAAAATAATAACAAAAGCTAACATATCTATTTATCAGATTATACTGTATATTTATTTTCTCATTTGATTTTCACAATAACCCTGGAAGGAAGGTGCTATTAATATTCGCATTTTACAGATGAGGAAACTGAGACAAACAGAGGTTATGTAACTAACCCAGTTCACATAGCTAGGAAGTGTCTAAGACCAGATTTGAACTCATAACTTCCTGACTCCAGACCAGTGTTCTATCTACTCTACGACTTAACTGTACTTATCTAGCTAAGTTCTAGAGATGGGAGATTTTTTTTTCTTTTTCTTTTTTTAATTAATTAATTAATTTTTAGTTTTCACCATTCCTTTCCTCAAGAATTTGAGTCACAAATTTCTCTATTCTCCAGTAATGGCAAGCACAGAAGTAGTTCACACCTTGTTTCAGCTATTGAATTAACACCTTATATCAGTTCAAGTTTCTTTTGAGACTTGAGTCAAGTCTGATAAGAAACAAAACATGTGAACCCCACAACTTGAGAACCCTAGAACTTGTGAACTCCTGCAACAGGAAAGGGAGGAGCTATATGGTTTTTAAGGAAAAGCACAAGCTGGAGAGTCAGAACTTCTTAGGATA
The DNA here is from genome assembly GCA_011680675.1 of Gymnobelideus leadbeateri. Classification (NCBI taxonomy): domain Eukaryota; kingdom Metazoa; phylum Chordata; class Mammalia; order Diprotodontia; family Petauridae; genus Gymnobelideus; species Gymnobelideus leadbeateri. The sequence continues at coordinate 201,826 of WOXC01005545.1, forward strand.
ATTATCAAGGAGGCAGGGCAGCTGCTGCTGGACTGAAGTCTGAACTGAGAATTGAGCAGAATTGAGAAGAGGACTCTTGTGGTGGCAGAGTCAAGAAGGAGAAAACTTGTGGTATCCCAGCACTGTTTGTCTGCTCTGTGTGTGTTGATGTTTGTTTGTGATACTTTGTACAGAAGCCCTGGGAACTTACTGGGAGCCCTGAAAGAGTTTTTTGTTGTTGTTGTTGTTTTTTTATGGTTGTATGTTTACAGAAGTCCTGGAGGAGGGTTTTGGAGGTCCTGGGACTTTGCTGATGATTTGTGTTGACCTCTTGGACCCTGTTTGTGGGTCTGTGTTGATTTCTATGTGGATGATTTGTATTGAGTTTTCAGACCTTGTTGGTGGGTCTGAGTTGATTTCACAGGCAGATAATGAATTAATGATGGTGCCAGCAATGTGCATGAATATTGTTGTGGTTCTGTCAAGCTTTGTCTTCCCAGAAATAGGAACTGTGAAGGATTTGATGTGTACTGGACAGTATGAACTACCATATGGAATGGGTACTGGATGAAGAACTGGACAAGGAGCTGGACAAGGAATCTGGAGCTGCCTGCCTTTGAACCCAGGTGACGGAGCTGAGACCATGGAAGAGGAACCATGCTACCTGAGAAGCAGCCTTGAGTCAAGCTGAAAGAAAACTTTACTTGGATACTGTGTACTGAGAAGATTATAATTTACTGTGACCTAGGGGTGGAGAACTTTGACTTTTGTACTTTATGATTGAATTAAGAATTTTGTGATTGACTAAATGAAGGTACTTTATTTAAAACTATGTGACCACTCTGGTAAAAACTATGTGGCCATTTTAGTGATAAGTTCCTGAGTTGTGAGATAGTGAATGCTGTATTTTGATGTTATGTGATAAGTTTTAATATTCTGAATGCTGTACCTTGATTTTCTATAAATGTTTTGCTCTGCTTTGTTATTAAATAGAGAGTTCACTATACTATGTAATCAGAACTGAAAGCTGTTCACAGCATCAGTCCTCTGGAAAGCTGCTTGTGCTTGGCTTTACAACCACCCAGCCCAAAATAGCAAACCTACTGAATACACTTTCCCCCAATCTGTTCTCTCTTACGTCCTTGCCCCCCCCCCCCCCCCACCACATTCAACTCTAATAGGGCAGGATGGATTTCTATAACCCAGTACCTGTATATCTTATTTCTCAGCTGCATGTAACATGCATTAACATTTGTTTTTAAAACTTTGAGTTCCAGATTCTCTCCCTTCTTTCCTCCTCACTCCCCCCCCCCCCCACTGGGAAGACAAGCTATTCAACATAGGTTGTTCATGTGTAATTATGCAAAACATTTCCATAGTAGTTATATTGTGAAAGACTAACTACATTTCCCTCCATTCTGTCCTGCCCACCACTTATTCTATTTTCTATTTTGACCCTGTCCCTTTTCAAAAGTGTTTGCTTCTAACTATCCTCTCCCCCAATCTGTCCTCCCTTCTATCACTCCCCCTATTTCCTTCCCCCCTGCTTCCCTGTAGAGTAAGATACCCAATCGAATGTGTATGTTATTCCCTCCTTAAGCCAAATTCAATGAGAATAAGGTTGATCCATTCACTTTCACCTTCCTACTCTCCCCCTCCATTATAACAGTGTTCTCTTGCCTTTTTTATATGAGATAATTTACCCTACTCTATCCTTCCCTTTCTCCTTCTCCAAATACATTTCTCTTTCATCTCTTAATTTTATTTTTAAGATACTATCCCTTCATATTCAACCCATCCTGTGCCCTTTGTCTATGTATACATGTATATACATATGCATACACCCACATATATATTTATACTCACATATAGCCTCCTATATATACATATATATGTATGTATACATATATACTTATAAATTCCCTTCAACTATCCTCATATTGAGAAAAGTCTCATGAGTTATGATTACTGTTATTCCATATAGCAATGTAAATAGTTCAAATTGAATATGTTCCTTATGATTTTTTTCCTATTTACCTACTCATGCTTCTCTTACTTCTTGTAATTGAAAGTCAAATTTTCTGTTCAGCTCTGTTTTTTTTTTGTTTTGTTTTGTTTTGTTTTGTTTTTTATCAAGAATCCCTGAAGGTCCTCTATTTCATTGAATGACCATATTTTCCCCTGAAGCATCATACTCAGTTTTACAGTGTATGTGATTCTTTATTTTAATCCTAGCTCTTTTGACCTCTGGAATATCATATTACATGCCCTTTGATCCCTTAATGTGGAAGCTACTAGATCCTGTGTGTAGCAGCAAGCACCCCAATATCCCCAGGGTGACTGCCAACACAGGTTCTTAGATCTGCTTTTCAAAAGGAAAGCAACTCAAAATGGGTTAACAAGCTTACTTTAATCAAACAAACATATATTACCTAATTCGGGGGAAAAAGGTCAGCACCCCGAACTTCAGAGTTACAGAACTTACAGATCAAGCAGACAGGCTTCCAAACTGTTCAACCATTATATCAATACCAAATCACAGTTACCAGAGAGGGAAGCATCAACATCTGGGTTTTCGAAGCCGGGGGCTCTCAACAATGGCTTCCCAGAGTCTCATCTGGTCAAATCATACAACACTTCTCAAAGTGAGCCCCAAAGGAAAGCCTCAAATCAGGGATTATATAGCCTTCTCCTGGGTCAGAGAATGTAACTACCCTCTTGACCCACTGCCCAATCACACAGCATCAAGGTGTGGGCATTCCTGAAAACCAAGCCTCCTACCACAGGCTCCATGTGACCACATTCAACCTATTAGGAGGCAGATTATATTTTCAAATTAAGGAAGGTTTTCAGAGTCTCTTAAGCCAATCAAAGGGCCTAGGGGCAGGGAAGATCTTCAAATCTGCATTTCCATTACACTGTGCTATCTCGATTTTGTTTCCACAATAGTAAAATTATCCCTTACTGGCTGTTTGTAATATTTTCTCCTTGACCTGTGAACTCTAGAATTGGCTAAGATATTACTAGATTTTTTTTTGGGGGGGGGGATCTTTTTTCAAGTGTCCAGGATCTCTGAAAGCAGCCCTGTGGCACTGCCACACCTCTGTTGCTTCTCATCCAAGGGGTAGGGGCAGGACTATGCTGTTCCTTCACCCTTACAACAGAATTCCCAACTGACCTTTTATTCTGTCTTTGGTATTTATGGGTTGAGGAGTCTAGAAACAGCCACAGCTGCTAGTGATTCACTTTCCTGAAGTCTGCTCTGGCCAGCCCGAGTGCTAGTTGGGGCTGCCCTGGGGTGAAAACCAGGGTACACTGGGTACTGCACACAGCTCCCAGCATGCTGCGATAGACCTTTCCTGTTGGCCTGCCAGGTTGCCTTCAATGGGATATGTTTCTATGTCTTTGTGGGTTCTGTAGCTTTAAAATTTGTTTAGAGTCATTTTTTACAGGTATTGGAGATGTTTGAAGTTGGAGCCCATGACATGTTTGTGCTTTTACTCTGCCATCTTGGCTCCGCCTGTGGGAGATAATTTCTGAAAGATTATTTAAGCAGAATATATAAGAGCTAGAATTTGATTCCTAATTTTTTAATTCAAAATCTGATATTTTCACCACTCTATTCTGTTGCCATCTGTATAATGCTTTCTTTACCATAGCTCAGTAAGAAATATTTAGTTTCTCGGGGTGGCTAGGTGGCTTAGTGAGAAGAGTGCTAGCCCTGGAGTCAGAAGGACCTGAGTTCAGATCCAGCCTCAGACACTTAACACAAACAAACAAAAAAAACCTAGCTGTGTGACCTTGGGCAAGTTACTTAATCCCAATTGCCCTCCAAAAAGCAAAAAAAAAAAAAAAATTAGTTTGTGTGATTTACTCTGTTTATAGAAGAAAATGGACCTCCAGAAGGTAAAATGTCTTTGGATCATAGACCTAGTGAAGAAAACCACCTTTTAGGCTCTTTTGTCCAGTCTCCTTTTGCAATCTGAAGACACCAAACCACTGGAAACTTAACAGATTCGATTGGCAGTCACCTATCTGCTCAGAGACAAAGCACACAGTCTTTCAATTCAACCCTCTTTTCACTTTATTACACTTACCTAAAGTATGTGAGAACCCGACACTTGTACTATAAAAGTAAAAAAGACATGACCTGGGCCCAGGTCTTCCAAACAATATCATATGGATAGGAAATAGCAGCTCTGAATTTCGAGCCCATCTCCTCTGCCTCCTAATTTTAGGCTATTTCAATAAGCTTTGATGCCATCATTCCAGCCTGTTCTCATCACACACACTTGAACCTAGAGTATTTTCAAACCAGGTTGGGAGAAAGTTTGAAAGGAAAGTGCTCCCTTAAGAAAGACAAAGAGTTTTAAGATTGGGGGAATGAGATTTCTTTGCTCTAGGGACACTACTTCTTACCATTCAAGTTGTGGGTGAGCTAAGTATTCTTGGAGGAAAAGAAAGCAATTTGTCCTTCCTCACCATGGGATGGGATTTCTGACCCTTAATTTGGAAACCAGGCTAGAACACTGATTAGTTTTACTAAGTGACTCAAAAGAGACCCATTTGTTTAGTTGTATGTAAGATCTTGAAAGAAAGGACACATCAGCTTCAGAGAACAGGGGAGTCAAATGAGGTCACCTGAGAAATAGGAGGGGAAATTCACCACTGCAGCTGCTGAGTTTTATACTTCTCCATCTTCAGTGACCTGTGTGCCTTAAAACTGATTCACCAGTTAAATGCAATTGTAGTTTTGCCAGACTTTAAAAGGCAAGACAGGCCCTTAAATGTCTATTTTTTTTAATTTTTAAAATACTTTAAAACATTATCCATTTAATTCTCTCCAAATCTGAATGTTCAAGAACCACATATTAGACAGACACTTGGATGTTGCTTCATTGCATAGGATGCGAATGGCTCCAGTTTAGAATTCTCATTAATTTTTCCCATTGTTTATATTCAATCTGGGGTTTGGCTGAGCCACAGGGACCAGGCAAGCTGAGGTACAAAACAAACAAAAAATGAGCCACCTGTCAAGTCAAACCAAGTTTTTTGAAGTGAAGTCAAGTCAGGAAGTATTATTAAGGAGTGCTTATAGACTATGTGCCAGGCACTGGGGAATACAAAGCAAGGCAAAAATAATTCTTCACTTCAAAGAGCAAACATTCTAATGGTGGAGCCAGTCAATAGTTAACTATGTACAAATGAGATATATACAATACTATGGAGATAATATTAGAGATGAAGCACTAAGATAGAGAACTTGTCCTTCAGAAGGTATAAATTTAGCTCAGAGTTGAAAAAGGCCAGGGGAACTTCTAGGCAGAGACAAAGAAAGATATCCCATTGATGGTGGACAACTAATTAAAAGTCATTACTAGGGAGATGTAGGATTGTGCACATTGAACAGTAGCATTGGATGATGCAAAAAAGAAAAATTCGCCAGGATCTATATAGAGGGATCATAATTAGCATGAGTGGATGTAAGACTGATCACAGAACTGCTATCTTTAGGCAAAATTGGCTTTCTCTAGACAGAGAAATTGACCCAAGCAAGTCTTCAGGGTAGAGTGACAGGTAAATCTATATTATATGGGTATCCAAAGTTACATTGGTTCTCTTACTTGCTAAAATGGTATTTGAGGAGTGGCAAGGGAAAAACATTATAATGCGTTAGGTTTCTCATAACATCAGGCATCTTCTGTATTATGGATGTGCTTAGTATCTACCCCCTAATAGTAAGTGTATTTCTCAATAAAGGTAAGTTCAGTGACAAAACAGTTCAAACTGATTGAGAGGAATTCCAGAAACTCTGTCTACTTTCTTCATCTAACTGACCTGGATGCTTTACTTGGAAGAATAAATTTAGATTACCATCAATTACTTGGGCTCATACACACATTCCTGTAATCTAAAAGAAAGTGTGATTTCTGCCTTCCCATCTCTAGGCATTTCTAACACTTTTATTATATTATATTCTGGGAAACAGTTCTTTAAGTTGAAACTATGTGAATTGGATATGATTTTCCCATAATGCTCTAGTGAATGGTAACATTCCCAAACAAGATATATATATATATGTGTGTGTGTGTGTGTGTGTGTGTGTGTGTGTGTGTGTGTGTGTGTGTATGTACGTATGAATAACTTTTAAAAAATGAGAATCAGTTAACAAGGATTATGTAAGATAAACTATGGAGCACGTACTATGTCATGTGCTGAGGATATGTATGTGGTTTGTCCTTCATTCTCAAAGAGGACCATGATATCAGGAAGATGATAACGTGACTTTCAATTGACTTTGATTTGAGTGAGAAGGCCTGTACAGTCACCAGACTCACTTTTTCCTTCAGAGCCATCTGTATCCAGTGACCAGATATTGATCAGGCTGACTAGAGATGGCCCAGGATGCAGTGGCAGACCTTGGTCCTTTTAAGCTAAGGTCTTTCACTTCTTAAAGAGGCCTATTCACTGAAAGGGTGTTGCCTGACTCAAAGTGAGCACCTGAAAAAATCTTGCTTTAAAAGGGCCAGGGTCTCCCATTGCATCCTGGGCCATCTCCAGTCATCCTGATCAATATCTGGCCACTGATCCAGATGTCTCTGGAAAGATAAAATGTGACTGATGACTTTGCACAGCACTCACTCACTCAAATCAAAGTCAATTGAAAGTCATGTCACAATCTCCCTGATATCATGGTCTTCTTTGAAAATGCAGGGCAAACGACAATTTCTGAGTAGTCCTAGATGCCTAAATGGGAACTCAGCTGGTCAGTTTCAGTTGGGCAATTCAGGTGCTGAGGGTACAGATGCAATGAATGAAATATTCTTTGTTTTTAAGAAGTTTCCACTTTAACAGATGAGATAGCATATATGTAACTAAATAAGGGAAAAATATCAAGAGAAAAATACAAAAAAGCATAAATTAGTTATATACAATGGAATTGGAGAAGGGATTAGTGTTAGGGGAATCGGAAAAGCTATATGGAGAAGGAGATGTTTGAGATATATCTTGATGGAAGAGATGGTCAGAAAACACATAGGTTAATAAAAGGATAACATGGAATTAGACTCACACCTTTGAAGATATATTTCATGTCACTTTTCTAAAACATGCTTTCTTCCCAACATCCCTTTGGGGAATTATATTGCTAGAATTATAAGAAGTGAGCAAATAAGTGACCAGCCCTGAAGAAGACCTGACATTGAGTCCTGTCTGATTCATCCCAGCTGTGCGACCTTGAAAAAGTATCATAAACTCTCAGGTATCCAGACAAATTCAAGAATGTTAGGTATAAAATAAACTGTTAGTCTGAATTGATTGAGAGAATTTCCTTAGTAGGAATTCCTGATCCCTATGAAATCACAGGTTAAGTCTAATATATGTCTATACACATATGTGTGCATAAAACTATGACTACATATATATGTATACATATACAAACACATGGACTATATAAGCATATGTATATGGACTTCCTATATCTATCTTATCACATTAATATATTATTCCATGCCACTTCATGTTATACAATGTTATATCACATGATATTTTATAACATCATGTTGTTTTGTTACCTTATATTATTCCATTCTTTGAAAATCTATCGTTGGGGCGGCTAGGTGGCACAGTGAGTAGAGCGTCGGCCCTGGAGTCAGAAGGACCTGAGTTCGGATCCGGCCTCAGACACTTAATGCACACACAAACAAAAACCTAGCCGTGTGACCTTGGGCAAGTTACTTAACCCTAATTGCCCTCCAAAAAGCAAAAAGAAAAAAGAAAATCTATTGTTGTTCAGTGGTCTCCCACTCTTTGCGACCCCATCTTTGAGGGGACTCTGTTTGTATTTTTGGCAGAGATGCTGGAATGGTTTGCCATTTCCTTCAACAGCTCATTTTATAGATAAGGAAATTGAAGCAACAGAGTTAAATGACTTGCCCCGGTTCACACAACTAGTAAGCATCTAAGATAAAATTTGAATGCAGGTCTTCCTGGCTTTATCCACTACAACACCTAGATGCCTTTTACTTAGATTCCTGTTATACACAATATATGGCAGTAGAGAGTATGAGGTAGGGTGCTTGATCTTTTGCTCCTAAATTTAGAGTTGAGAGGCAACTTCCTCTTCAGGCTATACTACATACTTCCTCTACCAGGTCCCAGGTCTTTATCCTAAAGCCTGCACTTGACTCCTGGGGGTAACTTCATCTCTTCACTCTCCTTTTTTGGTTACTCTTTGGGTATGATCTTTCCCAAAGAGGATGTACACTGCTTGAGAGAAGGGACTTTCTTTCTACCTAGAAGGTATTCCCAGTGCTTAGTAAGTAGTAAATGTTTAATAAATTCTAGTGAATTAACTGTTTGGACAGAGCTTATTTTTTTTCAGTCCTTTTAATATATAGATGAGGAACAAAGAAAAAAAAAAGGGTCAAATGACTTACCCAATGTCAAATATAGTCAAGAACACCTGGATTTAAAGCCTGGATCTGACTTTTGGTAGTTGTGTGACTCTGTTGCAAGTCACTTAACTTTTTAGTCCCTGAAGCATGCCTCTAGGACTGATATAAGTCATACCCATGTTGCAATCTACATAGTGGGTAGATATGTGACACAAGAAATCCTCTTTCTTGCTGAAATTACTTATTTTCCATGCATTACAATACCCATTTTATAGATGATAAAATCAATTAGTACTTAAAATGATAATTGGATGAAATAACTTAAGCCAATAGTATCAAGTCAAGTAGAAATTGCATCACATTTGAAACTCAAAATAAAAAAAAAAGTTTAAAATTGTTTTAACATGTAATTGGGGAAAATGAAATAAAATGAAAAAAGGAGTAGAGGCCAGTAAACTGTATATAAGAATCCTGGGGAGACACATAGTGACTTAGAAATATTGTTATTATGTATGTTTTACTATATTTTTATTTTCTTAAATATTTCCCAGTTACATTTTGATCTAGCTCAGGTTGCGCTTGAGAGTGTTATGGACTGAAGGTTTGACACCTCTGACTTAAGTGGTTATATAGCCTACAATTCATAAAGACTGGGCCTTTACCAGTCTGGGGCACTTAATATCTCTCCATGCTGTCTATATGCTGTGTTGTATAAAGTGTTAGAGAGGACACCTTAATAGCTAAAGCATCAGAGAGTTATAAAACCTTAGTATTGGGAAGAATATCAGAGAACACTTATTCCAACTATTATGGGAATGGGAAAGTGGGAAATCTATAGCAGTGATTGTCTATCTAAAATAGACATGAGAACAATACATAGGGATCCTCATGGACCACACATTGACTTAATTTTAAAATGTCATATCATTTATGTTTAATTGTGTTCTGATTTATTTTATTCAGTACTTCCCAATTATATTTTAATCTGGTCTGGGCTACACTTAGAAGAGTTGCAGGTCATATGTGGACTGGTAGGCAACATATGCTTGATAAGGCATCTCAAAATGAAGATTTGTAATGAATACTTACAAATCACTTTTCCTAAACACTTTTACTATCCTAGGGTATGATACAATGCTGGTTTTGCTCCTTCCATATGTTTACTTCAACAAATCAGAAAGTGAGGCAAGATTGATTATAGAATTCTGAAGGAATATCTGAGGAGAGATTAGAAAGTATTCAGTCTACTAATTGGTTACATTAAAAAGAAACCAACCCCAAAAAAGACCTGAATCATACACATTTTATTGCTTCTCTTTCACAGTGTAATTTCCCCTATGGAAAACAATGACTTTAACAGAGAGTATTTCAATACTTCAAGGATATGGGATTACTTGGTATCATTTTGCAGAGGCAGATCCTGATTCCTCTACTCAGTGGTATAAAATTCAAATAGAAGGATCCCTGGAGGCCACACTTGACTTAGAAAACCACAAATTTACATTATCTATGTTGTGTTATGTCTTTGTTATAAAACATTTCCCAATTAAATTTAAAACTAGTTTGGACAGTACTCCAGAGATTTTCTAGGGCCCTACAGGCAGCAAGTTTGATATTTCTGCACGTATTAGCAGATGGTCATCATCTGTGATTGAAAATTAACATTATCTGTTGGATAACTTTCTGGAATTATAACTTTTTGTGCTTTGGTGGGTGATATTTAGATTAGAGATACCCAGTCCATCACCTGAAACATACAAAAATCTTTTCCATTTTCCTAGGAACTGACTAAACTGTCATTCTACAAAAAGAAAAAAACCTTTAAGAACCCTCAGTCCTTAATGATCCAAGGTTTTGGAGCAAAAATTCATTACTTGACAAAAGCTGTTGAAAAAACTGGAAAAAAAAGTATGACAAAACTACAAGACCAACTTCTCACATCACGTACCAAAATAATGTCAAAATGGATACATGATTTACACATAAAAGATGATACCATAAACAAATTAGGAGAGCATTGAATAGTGTATCTGTAATAGCTATGGATAATGAAAGAATTCAGAACCAAAGAAAATATAGAAAGCATTACAAAATGAAAAATAAACAATGTTGATTATATAAAATTAGAAAAAGGGTAATTGTTTTTTTTTCAAAATCAAAACCAAATACAACCAAAATTAAAAGGAAAGCAGAAAACTGGGGAGGGGGGAATTATAACAATTATCTCTGATAAAGGCCTCATTTCTCTAATATGTAGGGAAGTGTCAAATTTATAAAAATACAATTTATTCTCCAATTGATAAATCGTCAAAGAATATGAACAGATAGTTTTCAAACAAAAAATCAAAACTATCTATAATCATATGAAAAAATGCTCAAATCACTATTGATTAGAAAAATGCAAAGCAAACAACTGTGAGAAGCCACCTCATATGTAACACATTGGCAAATATGACAAAAAAAGAAAACGATGCATGTTGGTGGGGATGTGGGTAAACTGGGACACTAATGCATTGTTGATGGAATTGTGAATTGATCAACCAGTCTGGAGAGAAATTTGGAACTATGCCTAAAGGGCCATAAAACTCTACATACCATTTGATTAAAAAATAAGAAATACTACAGCTATGTCTATATCTCAAAGATATAGATATACATAGACATATATATATATTTACATATATATAGCACATACAAACACACACACATATATAAAGGGATATATATATGTATATATAAAATGTGTGTGTGTATATATATGAAAGGGAAAGGGACCTACTTGTACAAAAATACACCTTTTTGTGGTGGCTAAGAATTAAAAATCAAAGGGATGCCCATCAATTGGGGGATGGCTAAATAAACTGTGGTATTTGATTGTGATGGAATATTATTATGCTATAAAAAATGACAAGTAGTATGACTTCAGAAAAACCTGGAGTTACATGAATTGCTTCAAAGTGAACAGAACCAGGAGAATGTTGTACACAATAATATTGCCTGTTGAAGAATTTTGAATGACTTAAGCTATTCTCAGCAATAAAAAAATTCAAGACAATCCCAAAGGATTAAAACATACTATCCACCCACAGAGAAAAAAATGATGTTGTTCGAATAGGAACTGAAGATATTTTTCACTTTGTTTCATTTTTTCTTTTATTTGAGTCTTTTTGTACAAAATAACTAATATAAAATGTTTTACAAGATTGCATATACATAACATATATCTAACTGTTTATCATCTCAGAAAGGGGGGAAGAGAGGGAGGGAGGAAGGGATCAAATTGGAACTCAAAACTCAAAAAAAAAAAACTAAATAGTTGTTCTAACATGTAAATGGGGGAAAATGTAAAATATATTAAAAAAGCGAAGCCTGGGTCATTTTTGTACCACAATGAGACATTGTAGGTGAGTCTTTATGGTGGATGGTGGATAGTCAAATAGTTTATTTTCTTATAATATTCCTATCTGGGATCTATTACTGAAAGTATCTAGATCACCGGGTTTCATTTGGATACCACCTGGAACATAGCCTTTGGGAAAACAGCTGTAAAAGGTAAAATGTTCATGGAATAAATGTAGCCCAAATTCCTTTCAGCTAGTGATTGTCTATATGTCCTTTGAGTTTGGTTTTCATGAAATTCTGAACATCAGAAACATGTACCACTTAAAATGGGAATAAAGAGGTAATTACTGAGAATTAGCATGAGTTCCTCATAAACTAACCATACCAGACTAATTTTACTTCCTTCTTTAGCATGGTTACTATACCAGTAGACTAGACAAATGTTGCACATATAATTCACTGGATTTCAAGAAGGCAGATGCCAAAGACTCTCATAATACCCTTGGGGACAAGATGGAGAGATATGAGTTGGATGATACTGTATATAAGGATCTGGGAGTATCTGAATTACTGGAGTGGGGCTTAACAGATTGATATCACCCTAGAAGAGATTCTCTAATGCAGTACTTGAGGCATCTGTAATTGGTCCTGTCTAATTTAACATTTTATTTTTAAATACTGGACTGATGATTCTATTTGTATAGAAAATTCCTATTACCAATTCAGACCATCATCTGTTCTGCAATGGTTGTCTTAGAGCTGTCACACTTGTCATACTTATCAAAAGTGCAAATGACACAAAACTGGGGGGACACAAATGCATTGACAGATGAAAAAAATGAATATACAGTAATCAAATGAAGGGCTGAAACTAATCTGATGAAATTTATTAATAATAAAAGTAAGGTTACAAAATCATAGAATCATGCATTTAGAACTGAGTGTAATCTCAGACATTATATAGTCTTAACATCTCATTTTAGGTTTTAAATATCTGAGTCCCATAGAAGGGAATTCAGTTGCTGTAGGTCACACAAATCATTACAAGCAGAGCCTGGATGGAATAACAGGTCTTCTGACTCTAAAGCTATGGATCAGCTTTCATTTGGGACTGAATAAATCAACTTCAGTCCTGTACCACCAACTGCCTATCGGAAATTTCAAACTGGATGTCTCAGAGAATCTCAGGTTCAACATGTCTAACACCTGAACTCACATCTTTCACCCTTAATATACTCTTCTACATTTCCCTATTTCTTTTAAAGGCAACAAGATCCTTCCAGTGTGTTAGAATTGAATTCTTGGCATTATCCTGGAATCCTCACTCATATGCAATACATTGATAAATCTTGCCATTTCAAAGTTTAGAACACATTTTGTAGCCTATACCTTCTATTTATTTAGGCCCCTACCACATCAGTTCACTCTCATCAACACTAGCCTAGTATATATAAAATAGTAAGAATGTTGAAATACTCTCTCTCTCTCTCTCTCTCTCTCTTTCTCTCTTCCTTTCCTTTCCCTTTCCCTATCTTCCTTTCTCCCTCTCTTCCCATTGCCTCCCTCCATTTCAATCCAAAGTATTAGACAGAAGCCTATAGAATTTACTTAGGCATAGATCACGACGATGTGATTCCCAAACTCGATCAACTCAGGTAGCTGAGTATCTGAGCTTTCAACACTCTACAGAATCTATTCCCAACCTATCTATTTATGTTTCTAGTACATAACTCTGACTTTTGCACTCTGCAGTACAGTCAAACTGACCACTTTTTCTGTTCCTTTCACACAACCTCCATCCCCTACCCTCATGCCTTTTCACTGGCCACAACCCACTGGCACTTACTCCTACATCTTCTACATGAAGTTTTTCTTGATATACCCTACAGCTAGTATCCTCTCTCAAACTATCTTATATTTAGTAATGATATGTATGTAATTCATTAATATTTATGTTCAATACATTTTCATATTACTTATTTCCTCCATTAGAATGTAAGCTCATTGATAGTAGGAATTATTTCAATTTTATACTTAAATCCCCAGTGCTGAGCACAGTGTTTAGCATATAATAGATGCTTAATAAATACTTGTTGATTGCCTGAGTTAAAAAAAAATCATATGAGAAAGACCTAGGGATTCTAGTAGACCACAAATACCAATTCAGACAGTATTTGAAGACAGTAGTCATAAAAGCTAATGAAATCTTAAACTGCCTTAATAGAAGCAGAGTGTTCGGAGAATTGATTCTCATTTGTAAGATCTTCTACATGATTTTCCTGGTTAAATTAGTGAGTCAGGTCAATATAATACAGACATATGACTAGCCAATTTGGGGTTTCATATTCTAGGACTGGGATATAAATAGGTAAATTTACTCACACTTATTAGGCTGCTTACAAATCACTCTGTAGCCCCTACTTCCCTGGTCTACTGCATGACTTATAGCCACATAGGATATGAAAAAAAATCTAACTGAAGGAGAATGGCCTATTCTTTTTTTTTTTTTTGCTTAAAAAATCATCAAACTAAAAGTTCTTCTAGTTTTTATTTATTATCCTGCTTTCAAATGTGCACTCCAAATCTATGAAAACTCTTACTATTTTAAGAGAATTTTCGTGAAAGATTTTATAACTGTTGTGAGTGAACCCTTTCAATATTCCATGGAACTCACTGTGAAGGTACTTTTCCTAATGTCTGAGTACAAGTGTAATTTGGACCACTGCCATGACCCATCTGTCAAAAAAGTTATTGTGATCTTGGGATGCATTAATCATGTCAGAAAATGGGGGCATTGGAAGGTGATGAGATAGCAATGGGTAATGAAGAAGGTGAACTACATTTACTGCTCTCACCACTGAGGGAATAGCTGGGATTGTCCTCAATTATGTGGAGAGTTTTGCCAAGTTTCCAAGGCATGGCCTTGGAGTCATGAACACTCAGGTTGAAATCTTGACTCCAAATTATAGGACCTGTGTGGCTTTGGACAAGTCATATGACATTGTTGGAATATTATTATAATCATCAACAAAATAAGGCACCTGTATTTTATAGTTTTATGATCTTTTCTATCTTTAAAACCTATGATTCTGTGAATGAATCATTATGAAACATACAATTATAGATTACTATGTATGCTTGGGTTATTGAGATGTGTGGGGCTGCTTGTTCTTTCACTGAATGATCCTTCTCATTGTTGAAGGTCAAGATAAGAGATTTTAAATGCAAATTTAATACATCATTTATTTTTTTTTCTTGCCTGCATGTTTTAGGTCCAAGTCCTCTTGAAGAAAATACAATGAAATGTTTTGGTTAGGTATTAATGTAAAGTCTTATGTTGGGTTAAAAAATCACTTCAGAAAGCCAAGATAGGGATTTGAAAGTGGAGAGTGGTCTTCAGTATGTTAATGCTAGCAAAAGCAAAATCCAAAACAAAACAAAAGGTCACAGGTTGAATTAAGAAAAATGTAGTATACAAAAGAAGAGAGGTGATGTTCTTGCTGTACTTTTCCTGCTAGTCAACATCTGGATCATTCTATTCAATTCTGGACAAGATTGGAGAAAGGATATTAACAAAATGGATAGACCCAAAAGAAACTGTCCAAGGTGGTGAAAAGATTCAAGATCAATTCCATATGATGACTGGGAAAAGATAAAGTGGAGAGATATTAACTGACTTCAGCTTGATACAATTTTTGTATACAAAAGTTGATACAAGATTCTCATGCAGAAAAAAGATTAGTCTTGTTCTTCCTAGGCCTAGAGGGAGGAATTAGAGAAAATGGATAGAGGATTCAAAGAGACACATTTAGGCTTGATTTATGGAAAAACTTACTAATAGAGCTATAACAAAATGTAATGTGCTGCCTTGGGAGGGAGGGAGTTCCTTTTCATGGAGATAAACAAGAAATGACTTCTTATAGGGTGTGCTGTTTGTATAAGGGTCTCCTTCTCTGGTTTGGTGGGAACTAGATGGCATCCAAGGTTGCTTTCAATTTAGAAGTTTTGTAACTGTGTGAGTCTTTAAGAGGCTACCTATTGGCAGCTAGGTAGAGTAATGGGTAGAGCCCTAGGCCTAGAGCCAGGAAGAGAGTTTAGAAAGCATCTAATCTAATTAGTAACTTACCAAGAATTCCCTCTTTAAGAGAACTACACCACTGGCCATCTATCTTTGAATAACTCAAATGTGCAGGACCCCACTACCTTCCAGGGCAAGCCCTTTTAATGAGATTGTTTCTGGTTATTTGTTTTCTTTGCATCAATTATATAGTTTTCTCTTTGTACCTTTTGTTCTAATTTCTGCCATCTGAGATCAAGAGAAAAAAATTAAACCTTCTTTCATGTGAAAGCTACCAAATGATTAAAAGACAACAGCCTAGTTCACTACAAGTTTTTTTTTTCTTTTCTAAGCAAAACAACCCTGTTTTTCCTTTGATCTATTCACCTATTATGTGATTTTGAGGCCCTTTACCATACTACTTGTCCTCTTACAGTTTACAATTGCCCCTCCTTATACCAGTACTGAGTTCAGAACTAAGCTCATTACTGAAGTTGATCCATTCAGTGAGACTATCTCCTCTCTCATCCAGGGCACTGTGCTTGTTTTGAGAACTTTTTTCTGCATTACTCTCCCTCCCACCATCCTATTGTGATTTTCCTGATGAGCCTGAAGTACAGGTTCCCAAGTCCGTAATGGCATCCCCAGATACAGCTCTGTAACACACACTGCGTAGGAACACACATTACCCAGACTTGATTCACTCCCCCAGTGATTGAGACTGGATCCAAACTGTTGCAGCAACACTAACTCAACCATCCATTCCATTCTGAGCTTGTCTCTGGACAGTCATAAACTACTTCCAGCATCCAAATTTATAGAGCAATCATGAGAACACAGCTCTCCCTGTGGTACCAATGGAATGAAGCATGTCAATAAAGGTGGTCTGGAGGTCTTAATGCTGACCATAACAAGTTTGATGTGAGCGCTCACAATCACCATCATTAGTGAGCTGGTGGGTACAATGTGGGAGAAAAGAGAAATGAATAAGCCCATGCTTTGAGAGGCAGCTGAGGCTCTGATGACAAGTGACATATAGAGTGCTTAAATCTCCCATTCCTCCATCTCTTGGAATCATCACTTGCACAGGTAGCCATTCCTTCAGTGCTCAGGGCATGCTCAGTTGATACTTTTTATTCACAAGGGTTTGAAAAGGAGAAGCCATAGATTCAAGTCCCAGCAAAAAAAAAAGTCCTTCCTATTATCCCTTTTAAGCAAGTAACTTAAAGTGTCTGAATCTCAGTTTGCACACGAGGATAGCAACAATGAACTATACCTCAGAGAAAAAGTATAATTTCTCTGATTGTATGCCTCTTTTATCTGGCTAAGAATATAAATATTTGGATGAATGATTAAAAATATTTAAGGTTTACAAGTATTTAATATGTAATATTTGACGGGAGAAAACAGTAGGTCCTAGTGGATAGAAAGCTTGCCTCAGAGCCAGGAAGTCTGGCTCTAAACTCCTGTCTCTAACACATTTTGTCTTTGAAAGTTACTTAAACTCTGTGTTCTCTAAGAAGCAATTTTGGAATATAAATTTTAGAGAGAAAATGGTGGCCTGCATGGTTGGAGGGAGTTACTTAGTTGGAGAGTTCTATATAACAGTGAAATTCTAGATTCAGTCCCTAGTACTGTCTTATATGTACTTCTTAAAAACCCAAATTCGAGAGGGAATCCAATTTTAGTTCTTTCCTTTTTGTAGATGAGTAGACCATAACCATGAAATTCTTTGATTATTCTTTCCTTCTTCCCTATCACTACCTATTAGTTAATTGATTCACCACTATACTCTCCTCTTGAATTCCTTGCTTCCTAGTTCTATTGCCTCCCATGCTTTGTCAGGCCCCAACCCTAGAATATCCCCAGACCACCTTTTCTTCTATTCAGAAGCTACTGAATAGATACAAAGGAAGTCATAGAAATGAACTAACTAGGACCATTAAAAATTTATGTTGCCCAATCCCAAATGACTCCTTATTTCAGTCAGACAATCCCTTTACTCCTCTCTTATTGATTTATTTACTATTCTATTTACTGCGGTAGCTATTCCAAATTGTCTCTTCTCTACTCAAACCTCCCATAGCTCTGTCCTCCCACTATTCAACTGAGGATATTGCCACAAACTTGTCAAAAAAAAAGTCAGTCCTCATGAAGCACATCTACTCCCCTTCTTTTCATCTAGCATCCCCTATGATATAACTGCTATCTCCTTTTTGATTCCAGACTCTATAGAAGAGGTAGTAGTTCTTAAAAATGTCACCACTTCTACATTGACCCCTCTTAGAACTGCTAGCTTCCTTCTTTACTTCAATTTCAATATAATTTCTTTCTCTGGAGGCAGATAGTCTGCTTTATCGTTAATCCTTTGGGATTGTCTTGGATCATTGTATTGATGACAATAGCTAACTCATTCACAATTCTTTGTTGGGTACTGTCATTACTGTGTACAAGGTTCTACTGGTTCTGTTAACTTTACTTTGTATCAGTTCATGTAAGTCTTTCTGTGTATGTGTGTGTGTGTGTGTGTGTGTGTGTGTGTGTGTTTCCTGAAATCATCCTGCTTGTCACTTCTTATAGCACAATAATATTCCATCATAATCATATACCACAGCTTATTTAGCCATTCCCCAGTTGATGGGTATATCTTTGATTTCCAATTCTTTGTCACTACAAAAAGAGCTGCTAGAAAAAAAATTTTGTACGAGTAGGTTCCTTTCCATTTTTTTATATGTCTTTGGGATATAGACCTAGCAGAAATATTAATGGATCAAAGGGATGCAGAGTTTTATGGACCCTTGGGCTTAGTTCCAAATTGATTTCCAGAATCATTAGATCAGTTCACAACTCCACCAACAGTTCTTTAGTGTACCAGTTTTCCTATATCCCTACCAACATCTCTGTGAGGAGATATCTAAAAGCTGTTTTAGTTCACAGGTTTTTGATTAAGAGTGAATTAGGTAATTTTTTTCATATGATTTTAGATAGCTTTGATTTCTGTGTTTGATAATTGCCTGTTTTTATCCTTTGACAATATTTCAATTTGGGGATGACTTGTATTTTTTATAAATTTCACTCAGTTCTCTTTATATTTGAGAAATGAGGCCTTTATAAGAGATAGTTGCTGCAAATTCTCCCTTCCCAGTTTTCTGCTTTCCTTATAATTTTGGTTGCATTGGTTTTGTTTCTACAAAAACATTTTTAATTTTATATAATCAAAATTATCTATTTTACATTTTGTAATACTCTCTATATATCCTTTGGTCCTAATTTTTCCCTCATTCATAAATCCAACACATAAAATATTTCATGTTCTCTTAATTTGCTTGTGGTATAACCATTTATGTATAGATCATGTACCCATTTTGACCTTACCTTACCTTAGAATAGAGTGTGAGATGATTGTCTATTCTTTTTTTTTTTTTGATTTTCAAATTTCCTTTACTTCCTCCCCCTCCCCCCACGACAGCATATAGTCCAGTATAGGATCTGCAAATGCATTTACATTAGACATTATTCCAATTACAAAGGTGTATTGTACTAGGTGGGATGAAAGATGGTAAGGAAGAAATAAAACCAAACAATGAAAAGAACAAGATCATTTAGTTTGCTTCCATCAGGATTCAGGCTCAGTTCTTTCTAGTTATATCTCTGGATGGCGCATTTCTCACTTTCTTGAGTCTTTTGGGATTAATTTATATCACTGCATTGCTGAAAAGAGTCCAGTCTGTCATAGTTGGTCATCACAGATATGGTATGTCTGTGATTGTATTCAAATTTCTTCTGATTCTACTCTTCTTGCTCAGCATCAGTTTGTATAAGTCTCTCCAGGTAATTATGAAATCCATCACCTCCTCGTTTCTTAAAGCACAATAATATTCCATTACATTCATATACCACATCTTGTTTAGCCATTCCCCAATTGATGGGCACCCCTTTAGTTTCCAATTCTTTGCAACCACAAAAAGGGCTGCTAAAATATTTTTGTACATATGGGTCTTCCTCCCACTTCTATGATCTCAGAGATGATTGTCTATTCTTAAGTTTTCCATGCTGTTTTCCAGTCTTCCCAGAAATTTTTGCTAAATCCTGACTTTTTTTTTTTTTAGCGGGGGTAGGATGGAGCAAGGTCACACGACTAATAAGTGAGGAATGTCTGAGGCCAGATTTGAACTCAGGTCCTCCTGACTCCAGGGCTGGGGCTTTATTCACTGTTCCACCTAGCCACCCTAATAGTGACTTCTTATCTAAGAAATTGGAGTCTTTGAGTTTATCAAACACTAGATTACTATGGCCATTTAATATAATGCAATTTGTACCTAATCTATTCCACTAATCTATCAATCTATTTCTTAACCAGTAGCAGATTGTTTTGATAATTACAACTTTATGATACAATTAGAGATCTGGTATGACAAGACTACTTTCTTTTGTATGTTTTTCATTGATTCTCTTTATATCCTTGAGCTTTTTCTTCCAGATGAATTTTATTATTTTTTCTAGCTCAGTATTTTTTTTGGTATTTTGATTGTTATGGAGTATATTATGATATATGTATGTATATATACATATATGCATACATACATATATACACATATATATTATGAATAAATAGATTGATTTAGTTAGAATTGTCATTTTTATTATTTGACTCAGCCTATCCATGGGCAATTAATATTTTCCAATTATTTAGATCTGTCTTTATTTATGTGAAAAGTATATAGTTGTCTTCATATAGTTTCTGGGTTTGTCTTGACAGGTAGGTTCCCAAATAGTTTTATATTATTTATAGTTATTTTAAATGGGATTTCTCTTTCTATCTTTTTCTACTGCACTTTGTTGGCAATATATAGAAATGCTGATGATTTATGTGGGTTTTGTGTGTGTGTGTGTGTGTGTGTGTGTGTGTGTATGCTGCACTTTGCTAAAGTTCTTAATAATTTCAAGCAGTTTTTTTTTTTAGTTGATTCTCTAGGATTTTCTAAGTATAACATCATATCATGTGCAAAGAGTGACAGGTTTTTCCCTCATTGTTCTAATTTTTAAAATTTATTTTTCTTCTTTTATTGCTATGTCAAATAGTTTTCAAACAATATTCAATAATAGAGAATATAATGGGCATCTTTGCTTCACCTCTAATTGTACTGGGAAGGCTTCTAGCATATTCCCATTAGAAATAATGCTTGCCAATGGTTTTAGATAAATATTACTTATTCCTATGCTTTTTAGTGTTTTTAATAGGAATGGGTGCTATATTTTGTCAAAGACATTTTCTGCATCTATTGAGATAGTTATAAGATTTCTGTTGGTTTTATTATTGATATGGTAAATTATGCTGGAAGTTTTCCTAATATTGAACTAGTCCTGTATTCCTTGTATAAATTCCATCTAGTCATAGTGTTTGATACCTATTACATAATGCTGAAATTTCTTTGCTATTATTTTATTTAATTTTTTGCATCATTATTCATTAGGGACATTGTTCTATGATTTTCTTTCTCTGTTTTAGTTCTCCCCAGTTTATATATCAGCACCATATTTGTGCCAAAAAAGTAACTTGGTGCATCTCCTTCTTCATGTATTTTTCCACATAGTTTATATAATATTGGGATTAATTGTTCTTTAAATGTTTGGTAGAATTCATTTTTATGGGGCAGAGCCAGAGTGAAAGCAGGGACTCACCTGAGCTCACCCATAAATTCCTTCAGTTACCACTAAAAAAGTGAATCTGAACACATTTTAGAGTGGCAGAATCCATTATGAGAGAGAGTGTGACAGAATTCCAGCCCAGGAAATCACAGTAAATCCACAGGTAGGATTTGTTGAGCCAGGAGGGGGAGTACTGAATGCAGTGGATGGGAAGTGCGGGTTGCACCAGCACAGAGCCAACCATAGCAGAGCCAGAGCTAGGTTGAATGAACTGACTCACCCACCACAGTGGCATTTCCAAAACCTCTCACCACAGGATAGGGATCTGTTGGACATGGGTAAGAGACAAGTTCAGGGCCTGTGGCAGTGGCAAAATCTACTCCTGGGGCTATTAGCCCACAGTTTAGATGTTTAAAAGTCACCTACCTGAACTTTTGGGAGCCAAGATGGCAAAGTAAACCATAGGTGCTCTCAACCCCCCCCCGCCCCCCCCCACACCTTGTTGAGCTTAAAAAACTGCAGAGAATTTTGCCCCAGGTTAAAATCCTGAAATAGCAGAACATGCAAGTGGCTTGGGAGAACTATAGAAAGGGTGTGGCTGTGGTTGTGCTGAGGCTAAAAGGGACTGGTGCAGGGTGGGAGGCATCTCAACAAGTCCCACATATTGAGATTATACACACATCTTAAACCTCAAAAGGGAATATTGGTCTCAAGCCCAAAAAGTATTCTTTGAAGAGCTCAAGAAAAATTTTCAAAGCCAAGTTAGAGAGATAGAAGAAAAATTGACAAATTATTTTAAAAATCAATTGGCAAAATGGAAAAAAAAAATTCATTGAAGAGAACAACTGCTTAAAAAGTACACTTAGCCAAATGGAAATGGAGGTACAAAACTAACTGGAGAAAATAAGTCCCTAAAAGTAAAAAAATGGACAAATGGTAAAAGACATAGAGAAACTGAGGAAAGCAATCCATTAAAAATTAGAATTAGACAAGTTGAAGCTAATGACTATGAGGCATCAAGAGTCAGTGAAACAAAATCTAAAGAATGAAAAAATAGAAGAAAATGTAACATATCTCATTGGAAAAACAACTGACCTAGAAAACTGATTCAGGAGATGTAATTTAAGGATTATTGGTTTACCAGAGAACCACGATAAAAAAAAAAAAGAGCCTGGAAAGTATCTTCCAAGAAATCATCAATAAAATCTGCCCTGAGGTCCTAGATCCAGAGAGTAAAATAGTCATCAAAAGAATCCACTGATCACCTCCTGAAGGAGATCCCAAATTGAAAATTCTGAGGAATATTATAGTCAAATTCCAGAATTATCAGGTCAAAAAAGGAAAAAAAATTGGGACAGTTAGGTGGCACAGTGAATAGAGAACCAGCCCTGGAGTCAGGAGTACCTGAGTTCAAATCTGGCCTCAGACACATAACACTTACTAGCCATGTGACTCTGGGCAACTTACTTAACCCCAATTGCCCTGCATTTCCCCCCTCCAAAAAAAAAAAAGAGAAAGAGAGAGAGAGAGAGAGAGAGAGAGAGAGAGAGAGAGAGAGAGAGAGAGAATACTTCAAGAATCCAGAAACAATTCAAATATCAAGGAATGGCAATCAGGATCACACAGGACCTTACAGCTTCTACATTATAAGACTGGAGGGATTAGAATATATTATAAGGCAAAGGAGCTTGAACTGCAACCAAGGAAAATTTTCCAGGCAAGGAGATGGATATTCAATGAAGTAAGGCAGTTACAGATATTCCTGATGAAAAGACCAGAGTTCAATGGAAAACTTGATCTTTAATTACAAGACTCAAGAGAGATAGAAAAAGGTAAAAAGGGAAAACACACACACATTAAAAAAAAACACCTTGTTATTCAATAAGAGCAAACTGTTTACATCCCTATATGGGAGGGTAATACATGCTAATCTTGAGAACTCTATAACTATTATGACATTTAAGAAAGATATACATAGATAGAGAGTGTGGGTATAATTTAACTGATGTGATGAAAAAAATAAAACCTAATTAAGGGGTGCAAATGGATTGTCATGGGAGAAGAAGAAAGGAGGCAGAAAAGGGTAAATTACATCACATGAAGTGGCACAAAAAGGTAGTAGAGGGAAAGAAGGGAGGGAGATGAGCATTGTATGAGCTTTACTCTCATTGGCTTTGGTTCAAGTAGGGAATAGCACACTCAATTAAGTATAGGTATCTAACATGATGAGACACAAAAAACTTATAACACAGGGAAAGAAGGGAGGGAGAAGAGTTTTGTTTGAGATTTACTCTCATCAGATTTGGTTCAAGGAGGGAATAACATTCTTTGTTAAGGTATAGAAATCTTTTTTTTTTAATTAGTTTACAACATTCAGTTCCACAATCCTTTGAGTTTCAAATTTTCTTTCCTTCTCTCTCCTACCTCTACCCCCAAGATGGCATGTGATCAAATATAAGATCTACAAATACCTTCACATTAAACTTTATTCAGGATGTAAATGATTATAACCAATGGAATGAATGATGGGAAAGGGGAATCAAAACAAAACAAGAAAAAGAAAGAGAGCAAGTAGTTTGCTTCAAACTGCATTCAGACTCTGTAGCTCTTTCTCTGGGTGTGGATATCTCTTTCCATCACTAGTCTTTTGGAGTTGTCTTACAACCTTATTTTGCTGAAAGGAACCCAGTCTATCAAAGTTAGTCATCACACATATGTTGTGTCTGTAATTGTGTACAAAATTCTCCTCAACATCAGTTTATATAAGTCTCTTCATAATAACCTGGAGAGACTTATATAAATTGATGTTGAGTGAGAAGGTATAGAAATCTTATGTGCCCTACAAGCAGTAGAAAGGGAAAGAGGAGAAAAAAAGTTGGTCGATGAGAAGGGAGGTAAGAAGTAGTAAAGGAAAAAGGTAGGAAAAGAGAGGGAGGCTGATAAGGAAGGAATATTGAGAGAGGCAGTGATCAAGAGCAAAACTCTTTTAAGTAGGGGAAGGTAGAAGGGAAAAATAAAAGCATAAACAAGGTGAGAAATAGGATGGGGAGAAAGACACAGATAGTAATCACAACTGTGAATGTGAATGGGCTGAACTCTCCCATAAAACAGAGACAGATAGCAGAATGGATTAAAAACCATAATCCTACAATAATTTTTTTACAAGAAACACATTTGAAACAGGGAGATACACAAGGTTTTAGCAGAATATACTATACTTCAGGTAAAGTTTAAAAAAACGCTAAAAAAAATCCTAATCTCATACAAAGCAAAAGCAAAAATAGATCTAATCAAAAGAGATAAGGAAGGAAAATATATCCTGATAAAAGACACCTTTGATAATGAAATAATATAATCACTAAATATATATGCATGAGTGGTATAGCATCCAAATTCTTAGAGGAGAATTTAAGGGAGTTAGAGAAAGAAGTAGATAGCAAAACTATACTAGTGGGGGACCTTAACCTCCTCATCTTTGAACTTGATAATCTAACCTCAAAGTAAACAAGGAAGTAGTTAAGGAGGTGAATACAAATTTTCAGAAATTAGATATTATAGATTTCTGGAGATAGCTAAATGGGGATAAAAAGGAATATACGTTCTTTTTGGTGGTACATGGCGTGTACACAAAAATGGACCATGTACTAGGGCATAAAAATGTTGCAATCCATTACAGGAAGGCAGAAATATCAAATGCATCCTTCTCAGATCATGATGCAATACAAATTTTTATGTAAAAGGACCATGGAAAGATAGAATAAAAACTAATCGGAAAATAAACAATCTTATTCTAAAGAATAAGTGGGTCAAACAACAAATCATAGAAATGATCAGTAACTTCATTAAAGAGAAAGACAACAATGAGACAACATTCCAAACTTATGAGATGCAGCAAAAGTTGTTCTTAGGGGACTTTTTATATCTCTTAATGCTTACATGAAAAAAAGAGAAAAAGGAGATCATTGAATTGGGCATGCACCTGAAAAAGCTAGAAAAAGAACAAATTGAAAACCCCAAATTAAATACTAAATTAGAAATACTGAAAACCAAAGGAGAAATTAATCAAATAGAAATTAAGAAAATAATTGAACTAATAAATAAAATAAAGAGCTGGTTTTTCAAACAAAAATAAAATTGATAAAACTTTAGTCAATTTGATTACTAGAAAGAAGAAAATCAAATTATCAGTATCAAAAATTCAAAGGGTAAAATTACCTCCAATGAGAAGGAAATTAAAACAATAACTAGGAAATATTTTGCCCAATTATATGCCCATAAATTTGACAATCTTAGTGAAATGGATGAATATTTACAAAAATATAAATTGCCAAAATTAACAAAAGACGAAATAAGATACTTAGATAGCCCCATCTCAGAAAAAGAAATTGAGCAAGCCATCAATGAATTCCCTAGGGAAAAACTCTCCAAGGCCAGATGGATTTACAAGCAAATTCTATCAAACATTTAAAGAATAATTAATTTAAATACTTTATAGACTATTTGGGAAAATTGGTGGAGTCCTACCAAATTCTTTTTATGATAAAAATATTGGAATAGTACCTAAATTGGGAAGGCCCAAAACAGAAGAAGATTATAGACCAATTGCCCTAATGAATATGGATGCAAAAATTTTAAATAAAATATTAGTAAAAAGATTATAGCAGCTAATCATGAGAATAATACACTTTAATCAGTTATGGTGTATTCCAGTCATGCAAGGCTGGGTCAATATTAAGAAAAGAATCAGCATAATCTATCATATCAACAACAAAATTAATAGAAACCATACAATTATCTCAATAGATGCAGAAAAAGTTTTTGACAAAATACAGCACCCATTCCTATTAAAAAAAAACAAAACTAGAAAGCATAGGAATAAATGGAGTCTTCCTTAAAATGATAAGTAGCACCTACCTAATAGCATCAGCAAGTATTATATGTAATGGGGATAAGCTAGAACTATTTTCAATAAGATCAGGGGTGAAACAAGCATGTCCACTATCACTCCTATTATTCAATTTGGTACTAGAAATATTAGCTGTAGAAATTCAAGGAATTAGAATAGGCAAAGAATAGACTAAGTTATCACTCTTTGAAGGTGGAATGATGAGATATTTAGACAATCCTAGAGAATCAATTAAAAACCTACTTGAAATAACAAATAACTTTAGCAAAGTTGTAGGATATAAAATAAATACACACGAATCCTCAGCCTTCCTATATATTTCTAACAAAGTACAATAGCAAGTAGACAGAGAAATTTCACTTAAAGTTGCTGTAGACAATATAAAATATTTGGGAACCTACTGGCTAAAACAAACCCAGGATCTATACAAACACAATTACAAAATACTTTTCACACAAATAAAGTAAGATCTAAATAATTGGGAAAACACCAGTTGCTCATGGTTAGGCTGAGCTAATAAAATAAAAATGATATTACTTAAAATAATTTATCTATTTAGTGCCATACCAAATGAACCACCAAAAAGTAATTTTCTAGACCTAGAAAAAATAATAACAAAATTCGTCTGGATGAACAAAATGTTCAAAATATCAAAGGAATTAATGAAAAGAAATGTTAGGGAGCATGACCTAGCTGTACCAGAGTTTAAGCTGTATTATATTGAAGCAGTCATCCAAACTACTAGGTACTGACTGAGAAATATAGTGGTAGATCAGTGGAATAGATTATGTACATAAGATATAGTAGTCAATGACTATAGTAATCTACTATTTGGTAAATGCAAAGACTCCAGCTTCTGGGATAAGAACTCACTATTTGACAAAACATGTCTTAAATATGTACATCTTAAACCGTACACCAAAATAAAGTCAAAATGGGTTCAAGATTTAGATATAAAGGCTGATACTATAAGCAGTCTGGGAGAGTAAGCAATAGTTTACCTGTCAGATTTATGGAGAAGGGAAGAATTTATGACTAAACAAGAGACAGAGAGCATTACGAAATGCAAATTCGATAATTTTGATTACATTAAATTGAAAAGTTTTTGTACAAACAAAGCCAAGGTAACCAAGATTAGAAGAAAAGCAGGGAACTGGGAAAGGATTTTTACAATCAATGTCACTGATAAAGGCCTCATTTCTTGTTTTTTTTTTCTTTTTCAAAATTTTATTTTAGACTCATACACAAGAATACAATTACAGAATAGAGAAAAAAAATAAAAACTTAGCACAAACTCAAATTTTGGAATGTAAATAAAAAGTTAGAAAAAATAAAAGCATGTTGTTTGCATCACAGAACATAAAAGAGGATTCAAAATATGTAATTATAGAGTTTCATTTCAAGATTCTATTTTGATCAGATCTTTCATTTAGTCAAACATTTAAAAAATTTTTCTCTTCTTCATCTATTCTCCAAATCTGTTGTTTTTCTTATGACATTTTTTTCTTTTCTATTTTTTCATTATTCCTATTTTATTTAATCATTTCTTGATCTCCTGTAATTTCATTGCCTTCACTTTGCCCAATTCTAATTTTCAAGGAGTCGTTTTTTTCCCTAAGATTCTGGATCTTCTTTTCTAATTGGTTAACTTTCCTTTCATACTTTTCTAGTTTATTTTTTATTTTTTTTGTTTTTTCATTTAGTTTTTCCTCCATCTATCATTTCATTTTTGAAGTCTTTTTTTAAAAGATCTATAAATTCTTTTGGCATTACTCTTAGAGTGTTTCTGTACCTCAATATCCTACTCTGAAGACAAGCCCTAGTCATTTCTATTCCCATAATAGTTTTCTGTGGTTGGATTCTTTCTCCTTTGCCTGTGCATATTTTGGGATAATGTCTTAATTATTTGTAATCATTTCTAGCCCTGGGGTATGGAAAATGGTGCCTCTTGCCTCAGATCTTCAGTCTTTTTATCCTGAAAACCAAAGCCAGACCTCTAACCTCCTGTAAATGCACACTTCCAGGGGCTTTCTGCCCCACTGTTTCTGCATTCACCAGCATGTGCTGGTTCCTTTTTGCCCCTATCACTCTTTGCAGCACAGCTGGGTCTGGCACTCCTGGTCAGTGGAGGTTCGCTTAATCTTCCAGGATTCAGATACCCAATTGCCCTCAATATCCCAGGTGTGAAAGTTCCTGTGGCTGGGGCTGAAACAACCCTTCAATCCAACTAACCATAGAACTTGACAGTTATTTTTTAAGAGGCTTGCTGCTTGTGGTGAAAAGGGAACCTACCATGGAGGTGTTTACTCTTCACAGGAACCAAACCTTGTCCTAGGACCCTGGTTATGAACCTGTTCTTATTTATCTCCAACCACACATTATTTGCCCTAAGGTGCTATTTTATGTGGTTGATGTTTTGCCTTTTTTGGAGGTTGGAACGGAAGGCAATTGGGGTTAAATGACTTGCCCAAGGTCATACAGGTAGTAACTGTTAAGTATCTGAGGCCAGATTTGAGCCCAGGTCCTCCTGACTCCACAGCCCATCCTCTATTTACTATGACATCTAGCTTCCCCCTAATGTGCTATTTTAATTCTTTTGTGGGGGAAAATCTTGAGAGCTTTGTATTTTCTGATTTACAGACAGGCAGAGTCAAGATGGCAGAGTAGAAACAGGACTTCTGCGTGGCTCCACCTCCCACATTCACCAGTCCATGTAAAAGGGGACTCTGAATAAACTTTGGAGCTACAGAACCCACAAAATGACACAGAAAAGCTAATCTCCCACAGAGGACAGCCCAGCAGCCCAGCAGGAACTGGCCAGAATAGGGCTCTGGGAGCCAATCCCAGTCCCGCCTGAGCACTTTTAGCCCCAGGGAGGCCTGACCAGCAGCTGGCTGAAGGGACTAATGTTATGGACAATTAATGCAAATACAAGACAGCATAGCCAATTAATATTTGGGGGGGGGGTACTTTTGTTAGCCGGCGGCTGTCCCCAAAGGGGGAGGCAGCCCCGAGAAGTCTGTCCAGCAAGCTTATATACAGTAAAAAGTACTTCCTGAAACAAACAGTGGTCAGCAAGGCAACTGTTGCTACATAGGGATGTAAACTAAGGGGGGGCTGCAAGCTAACGGGGCAGTTCTTTGTTTTAGTTACATCTTAGTTACAAGGCAGATGCAGGGCGAGGTTTCACAATGGTCATACTGAAGTGGCAGTTAGATTCCTATAGTGCTAGCTCCTACACAAGGCCTCTCACAAGGCCCCTCAGGGGGGGGCCTTCCTCAGAACACCAGTAGCTGAGGCAGTTTCCTGAAGTGTCAACACATAGATGCCAAGGACAAAGTGAGAGGTCAGTACAGTATGGACTTTGGGAACCACTAGTTGGGAGAATGTGGTCAGGCTCTTTCCCCCAGGGTGAGAAGCCACTGAGACACTTAGGTCCAGCCCACTCCACATTGCATCTTCAGGTTCTGGCCTGCAGACTGTAGGGGAACCTGGCAACCAGTCTAGGGGGTAAGCAGTCTTGCTTTAACCTTCTTGGATCTGGATCTAGGGTGCAGGTCTTTGGGTGTGTAACCAGCTTGCCAGAGCGTGTGTGGAAGCTTCATAGAGGGCACCCAACTAATACCTCTTATAGCTGAGAAAACCCCAACATTTTGGAAGGAAGCTCCCCTGTCTGGTGGCAGAGTCCTACTGTGGCAACAAGCCCAAAAGTCAAGTGATGAGTGGCAACATTCCTAGGCAAAGGAAACAAACAAAAAAAACAAAACAGAAAAATTCAACATTAGACTCCTATTTTGGGGGCAAAGAGGATCAAAGCATGGAACAGGAAGAGGACTGGGAGGTCAGAACCCTTGCACCAAAAGCTTCAAATGAAAATATGACCTGTTACAGGCCATAGAGGAATTTGAGAAGCAGAAGTGGAGGAAAAATTGGGGAGAAAAATGAAAATGATGCAATAAAATTATGAAAGGAGAGTCAACAGCCTGACTGAGGAAAATAACATCCTAAAAATAGACTAACTCAAATGGCAAAAAAGGCTGAAAATGGTAATGAGGAGAGGAATGACTTAAAAAGCCAAATTTGCCAGATGGAAAAGGAACTCCAAAGGCTCATTGAGGAGAATCTTTCCTTTGGATTTAGAATGGACCAAAGGGAAGCTAGTGACTTTGTGAGAAATCAAGATGCTGTTAAACAGATCCAAACAAATGAAAGAATAGAAGGCAATGTGAAATACCTCATGGGAAAAATGACTGACATGGAAAATAGATCCAGGAGAGATAATTTAAAAATTATTGAACTATCTGAAAGCCATGATCAAAGAAAGAACCTAGAAATCATCCTCCAAGAAATTCTCAAGGAAAACTTCCCCGATGTTTTAGAACCAGAAGGCAAAATAGTGGTTCAAAGAATCCACTGATCGCCTCCTGAAAAAGATCCCAAAAAGAAAACTTCTAGCAATATTATAGCTAGGTTCCAAAATTCCCAGATCAAGGAGAGAATATTACAAGCAGCCAGGAAGAAACAATTTGAATATTGTGGAAACACAATTAGGATAATACAGGATCTCACAGCTTCTACACTGAGGGATCGAAGGGCCTGGAATATGATATTCCATAGGTCAAAGGAGCTGGGATTAAAACCAAGAATCACCTACCTAGTAAAACTAAGTACCATGTTTCAGGGGAAAATAGGGTCATTCAGTAGATTAGAGGACTTTCAAGCATTCTTGAAGAAAAAAAAATAAACTTGAGTAGAAAATTTGATATTCAGATACAAGAAGCAAGAGAAGCATGAGAAGGTAAACAGGGAAAAGAATTTATAAGGATCTTATCAAAGTTGAACTATTTACATTCCTAAGTGGAAAAATGATAATTGTAGCTGAGGAAACTTTTTTTCAGTATGAAAATAGTTGAAGGGAATAGAAATATATATATATAGCCTTCTCCTGGCTCAGAGAATGTCACAACCCTCTTGACCAATCACAAAGTATCAAGGTGTGGGAATTCCTGAAAAACAAGCCTCCTGCCACAGGCTCCAGGTGACTACATTCAGCCTATTAGGGACCAGAGTATATTTTCAAATCAAGGAAGGTTCTCAGAGTCACTTAAGTCTAGCCAAGGGGCAGGGAAGATCTTAGATTCCCATTCCCATAACATAATGGCAAGTGTAATAATCTTTGCAATAGAATTTTGGTACATTTCTTTTCCTGTTTTGTCTATAGGTAGGATCCCTGCCTACAATGGTAATTCAGGTCAGGGTTAGGGTTGGTAAAGTAGACAATTTTGGGGCACCCTTTCTAACCCTTTCATCATACAAGAAGGTGAATAGTATGGTCCTTACAAAAGGCTACTCAGATACACAGGGTGCTGCCAAATCCCATAGCTGCTTCAGTCCAGTAAGAAGACAACCATATGACCTGGGCCACCTGTGTGCATCGTTGTGACTATAGCTCCCAATGTATCCACACCTGCCACATTGTCATTTGTTTATCACCACATAACTTTGAAGTAGATAAAAGTACTCTGAGTGATGTCTTTGACTTTCACACAATTTGGATTTAAGTAAAGCAGTTTCACTCTTTCTTCCAGAGGCATGGTAGTCTAATGGTAAGACAGAAGTCTAGACAGCTGGTGATGGCTCAGGATGCTGTGCATGATCCTGGGGTCTATGATGTCTAGGCAGGCTCTAAGCACTCACAGTTCCTGATTCTACTGCTTTCATTGGCAGTTGGAACACATTGTTTACATTGGCCCATTCTATTGGGGAAAGTCTTCACATGTTTTAGGTAGACATCCCCCTAAACCACCTTCAGGTTTGAGGTCTGTTGGTTACCCTCAACCTAGTTTAACCCATATGCCTAAATGAATTACTGGGGTGTGACTACTGTACATGCAACAGCTTCCTGGAACCATAGGTGAGAGTTGGATGGCAGGTGGACAGACACCAAAGGTGGAAAGCAGCCCTGAAAAGTCTCGGCAGCCCTCACTCTACAAGTAATAGTCTTGCCTGATGCCTGCACACCCACGTAAGCACTTACTACACAATTGTTGACTGTCTTGTTTTTGTTGTTTAGCACATAGCAAATGGTTGATCAGTGCTTCTGGTTTGCTTGGTTGATTACAATAGACATAAAGGAAGTCTGGCACTAAAGCTGTCACAAGATAATCCTTGGGGGAGAAAGAATCTATTTGGAAAGAGAACTGGAACCAGAGTCATTAAACTTGTGTTCAAATTCTAGCTTTATCACTTGCTACATTGATCAAGTTATTTCTCCTCTCTGTGCCCAACTGTCCTTGTCCTGTTGGAAATGATGATCATGAATTTTTCTCTCAGTTATAAATCCAAAGTTCCTTATCTATCTTCTGCTATTGTATTTTTCTCTGTATAATTTCTGTGAGGGCCAGCATTTTGCATTCAGACCCCAAAAATACTATATAAATGTTTCTGTTCAAATGTTCAACATGCCCAGTGACATGCTGGTTTATCTCTTTGGAAGCCTTGAGGCAGGTACCTTTGAGAGGGACTTTCAAGTTCATAGAATAATCCCAAGGAAGTGTGCCACTTATTAATAATGGAAAGTATTTTTCAAGCATCTCTTAGATCTAAATATTTGGGGATTGTTGTTGTTATTGGCATGTTTCTGTGATCCAGCCCTGTGTTTTCATCTATGAAGAGAACTATCAATGTGGACTCATTCTCTGCCAATATGGATAAGGGATATATCTGAAACAGAGTCCTAGAGAGTGGCTGGGATTTTCATGTGTCAGAGAAAAGACTTGAATGTGTTTTTTGCTGGACCTAATGCTGGCCTTCTATCCATTATGCCCAGAGAGTCTTTCATTTTGA
>WOXC01005545.1:240000-362829 GCA_011680675.1 Gymnobelideus leadbeateri
TACCTAAGTTATTGATAACAATATAAAACTAAACACAGTACCAAGTAGATATTACTAAAGATATTCCAATGGAATTTTTTTCTCTAAAATTACTAATGTACTCAACCACCAAAAACAAAACATTTCCCTCCTCAGTTCTCATACTTCACCTATATTAGTATTTTAAACTATTAACTATCTCTCTCCCTTCAGTTTTGCAACACTTCTTACTCCTGGATTTCTTCCTGCAATTCTGACATTTCTTTCTAGTCCTACTTTAATGGTTGATTATCTATCACCTTTCTTCTTAAAATCCCTCAACAGTGAGTCCTCCTAAAGTGACAATACTAGATCCTTTTCCTTTAACTCTATTCTCCTTCTTGCTCAGTTCATCTGTTTTCACAGGTTCATGAGTTGATGCAGATACTGCCAACATCTTTATGTCTCTCATAATCTTCCTCATCGGTTTTGTCTACCACTGCTAAATACATCCACTTGGATGGCTCAGTCATAAACTAAACTCAATATAGTAAAAACAAAACAAAACAAAAAAACATAATCTTTGCCCCCAAACCATCCTCTCTTTAAAAATTTCCTATTTCTTATGAAGGCTCCATTCTCCTACTGGTCACCTAGGCTACGAGAGAGTCATCTATGACCACTTTCCTCTCACCCACTATATCCAAATATCACTAAATCTAATAATTTCTGACTTCACAACAACTGTTATCTCTACTTTCCTTCTCTCTACTCATAGGGATAAAGCCTTATTTTTTTCATCCTTTCTTGACTAGAGTACCCTACTTCATCTTTTCTTTCACAATTGTTATCTTTGTTCAAGTGTTAGTTAAGATGGCATCTCCTTTACAAAGACTTTTCTTATCATACCAGTTATTAATACTCTGTCCCTCCTTAAATTACTTATTTATCTCATTACATTAAGTGCTACCCCACATTGGAGTTTAAGTTCCTTAAGAAAAGATTTTGTATTTTTGTGTATCTTTGTCTTCTGGGATCTAGAAGTATGTATTATAGACATACTAAAGATAAATGGGGAGGGGTTGGTACTAAGTCTCCCTAATAAAGGTAAAAATATGTAGAAGGAAGAAAAAGTTTGGCCTTAGAATTTAGCATTGGAGGTGGGGGGTAATTCTCTAATTCATAGAAATCTGAGACCAAGGGAATATATAGGACAAAAACTGGAAAGGTAAGCCATTGATATGATAATATATTTGAAAAGAGAGGCTCTTAACTAATATTTACTGGTTATAGTTTTAAAAAATGAATATTGCACAGAAAGTTATAAAGTATTTCTTACCCTAAAGTCAGAGTGAGATTTCGAAGAAAAATACTATTAGAAGTGATTGTTAAAAAAAAAAAAAAGTGATATAAGCCTTAGCTACTTAGTATTGTTCAGTTAAGGATATTGATGACTCAAAGTTATTTAAAAAATAAAAGAGTAGGGGCGGCTAGGTGGCTCAGTGAATCGACTTGAAGATCCACCTAGTAAGCTGGATAGTGCTTTTGAATAAAATAAATATTTCTTAAATTGTGCTGAATATTATCAAAGTATCTTTCTAACTTTAACATTCTATATTCTATTATCCCTTATAGCCCTAAAATATTGATCAATATTCTAACTTTCTAGCTTCTACAATGTCAAGAATTTGTATATACTTACATAATTTCCTAGTGCTCCATAGACAAAACTACAAAGAAAATAATCTCCCACCCATATAGAAACAATTTGTCAGACACCAAAATATATAAGATATAAGAATTGTGATAAGATCTCCACTCCCCTCAAAGAAGGATTTTGTAGACCAAAAAGACTTATATGGTGTGATATCTTTTTTTTTTTTAGATAATTAGGACTTCTTTACCCATTTTTTTTTCTGCTTAACAAATTTTTATGTAGTGGATGAAATGTTAAAGTTAAGAATACCTGGTTTTATGTAGGTATTGTTTTGAGAAGTTTGTGTGATCTTGGAGAAGCAATTTCCATCAAGAAAACAATCAAAATAATCAATGGAATGAAAAATTTTCCAGACCACATTCCTATAGCTCAATACCAACAGAAAAAGTTGTTCATGCCTTTAATTTCTTTTATTTTTTTTATCTTTATTAATTTGTTTGTTTACCTTTAGTTTACAAGATTCGGTGCTACAATCCCTTGAGTTTCAAATTTTCTCCCACTTCTTTTCCTCTCTCATTCCCCTCCCCACCCTCAGCATGCATTCAAGTGTAGAATTTACAAATATTTTCACATTAGACATTAGTCAGGTTGTAAAGAAGGACTGTAACCTTTGGAATGAACAGTGAGAAAGAGGCAACCGAACCAACAAGGAAAAGAAAGAGAGCAGGTAGTTTGCTTCAGTCTGCATTTAAACTCTATTCTTTCCAGTTCTTTCTAGTTCTTTCTCTTAATGTAGACATCTCCTTCCATCATGAGTCTTTGGGAGTTGTCTTATAAACCTTACTTTGCTGAGAGAAGTCCAGTCTATCAAAGTTAGCTGTCACACATATGTTGTGTCTGTAATTCTGTACAAATTTCTCCTGGTTCTGCTCTTCTCACTCAGCATCAGTTTGTATAAGTCTCCCCAGGTAAATATAAAGTCTGTCTGCTCCTCATTTTTTATGGTACAATAGTATTCCATTAAATTCATATACTGCAACTTGTTTAGCTATTTCCTAATTGATGGGCATCCTCTTGATTTCCAATTCTTTGCCACCACAAAAATAACTGCAATAAGTATTTTTATGCATATGGGTCTTCCCCCTGCTCCTTTGATCTCTTTGGGATACAACCCAAGATGTGGTATTACTGGCTCAAGGGTATGCAATTATTTATAACTATTATAATTATTTGGGCATAGTTCCAGACTGTTCTCTAGAATGGTTGAATCAATTCGCAACTCCACCAGCAATGTATTAGTGTTCCTATGTTTCTACATCCTCTCTAGCATTTGTCATTTTCCTGTTTTGTCATCTTAGCCAATCTGACCGGTGAGATGTGGTCCTTCAGAGTTGTTTTTATTTGCATTTCTCTAATCAATAGTGATTTAGAGCATTTTTCATATGCTTATAAATATCTTTAATTTCTACCTCTGAAAATTGCCTGTTCATATCCTTTAACCATTTATCAATTGGAAGATGACTTGTACTCTTATAGATTTGACTCAATATATTTTAGAAATGAGGCCTTTATCAGAGACACTGGTTTTAAAAATTCTTTCCCAATTTCCCACTTCGTTCTTTATCTTGGTTACATCAGCTTTGTTTGTACCGAAACTTTTCAATTTAATGTAATCAAGATTATCCATTTTGCATTTTATAATGCTCTCTAACTCTTTTTGGCCATAAAGTCTTCCTTTCTCCATAAATCTGACAGGTAAACTATTCCTTGCTTTCCCAGACTGCTTACAGTACCAGCCTTTATACCTATATCATATACCCATTTAGACTTGATTTTGGTATACAGTATTAGATGATGGTCTGTACCCAGTTTCTATTACACAGTCATTGACTGCTGAGTCTTGTGTACCCATGCCTTCAATTTCTGTAAAAAAAAAAAAATCTCTAGCATATAAGCATCGGAGGGGTATTTTTTTTCTTTTTTTTTTTCTTTTCTTTTTTTTTTTTTAAAGCAATTGGGGTTAAGTAACTTGCTCAAGGTTACACGGCTAGTCATTTGATTTATGCGTGGGTGCTCATTTTCTGAGGCCGGATCTGATCTCGGGTCATCCAAACTCCGAGGCCGGCGCTCTTACTCACTGCGCCACCTAGCCGCCCCTTTAGGGCAATTGGGGTTAAGTAACTTGCCCTAGGTTACACGGCTAGGTTTTTGTTTGTGCGGATTAAGTGTCGGAGGCCGGCTCCGAACTCAGGTCCTTCTGATTCCAGGGCCGGCGCTCTATTCACTGCGCCACCTAGCTGCCCCTATTTTTTTTCTTGTTGTTGTTTTTTAATGTGATAACTTAAAAGCAAAATCAAAGGTTATGTGGTTATATATAATGGGAAAATACTTTAAGATTACTCTTTAAA
Source organism: Gymnobelideus leadbeateri (assembly GCA_011680675.1). Taxonomy (NCBI): domain Eukaryota; kingdom Metazoa; phylum Chordata; class Mammalia; order Diprotodontia; family Petauridae; genus Gymnobelideus; species Gymnobelideus leadbeateri. The sequence continues at coordinate 244,024 of WOXC01005545.1, forward strand.
TATAGTATTAAAACTATGATGCTTTCCCCATTGTTATTTTATATTCTAGGAATGTGAGCAATAGTAGGGACAAAAGAAAGAAATTAAAGGTATAAAGCCTGGCAAAAGGATACAAAACTCTCTTCTTTGATGGCATCACAGTTTACTTAGAAAATTTTAGGGAAACAGCAAGGAAAACAATTGAGACACAATAATTTAGGTTAATTTACAGGCTACCATTTAAAATAACTAAAAAATGCAAAAAAAATTGGCATTCAAAATAACAAAGCACAATCAATATCTCTATGGAGCCAATCACACAGCATCCATTAATAAAATAAAGGGCAGTTAAATAATCACTACTCATAGCTAAGTTATACCATTACAAAGAAATTGACAGTCCTAGAAAAGGTAATTTACATATTTAGTCCTTTAGCAATCAAATGACCAAAAGGACACTTAACAAAACTAAGCAAAATAAGCATAAAATTTATTTTAAAAAGCAACAAATCTAGAATATCAAGAAAAATTATTTTAAAACATAGGAGCAAAGGAAGAAAGAATTTCTAGTTCCCAAATATTAGAAGAGAAAAATTATGACAGCCATGTGGTACTAATTTAAAAAAAAATGGAAAAGTAGATATATGGAACAAATTAAACAAGAAATAATTAGAAATAATGGAACTCAATAGCCCAGTGTTTGAATAAACACAAAAATGTAAATTACCCAGCAAAGAACTTTATTTTTAATAACTTCAGAGATAACTAGAAAGTAATCTGGCAGAAAATAGGCTTGGACTCATATTTTACACCATATTCCATAACAAATTCAAAATGGAAATAAGACTTGAATATTAAAGATCTTACCATAAATTATTTAGAGGAGAAAAGGATCATATGTCTTGACAGCTATGACTAGGAGGTGAATTCTTAATCAAACAAAGGAAAGAGATATTTAGAAAAGACAAAATGTACAATTTTGGTTACAAGAAAAGAAGGGAATGAGGATTTATTAAGGACCTACTATGTCAGTCACTGCATTAAATGCTTTACAAATACCATATCACTTGATCTTAACAATAATCCTATTAGGAAAGGACTACCATAATTTCCATTTTATAGTTGGGGAATGTAAGGCAGTCAGAGGTTAAATATCTTACCAAAGATCACACAGCTAGTAAATGTTTGAGGTTGGATCTGAATTTAGGTCTTCTTGGCTCCAGGTCCAGCACTCTATTCACTGTGTCACTTAGCTGACTTTTGTACAAAAATAATGCAACTAGGTTAATGAGAAAAAATAACTGACTAGGAAAAATACATGTGTACTGAATATACCTGGTAAAAATTTTATCTCCTATACATAGATGATTAAAATAATTATATGAGACAAAATAATCATTTACCATTAGGTAATCAAAAGACATAAATGAGCATTTATCAAGAAAATTGCTAATTATGAATAATCACATGAACAAAGGCATAAAATCCCTAATAAGAGAAATGTGAATCAAAAGAATCTGGACTTGTTGCCTCAAGCCTAGAAAATTGACAAAGATCACAAAATACAAAAATAGTAAATTTTGGAGGGACTGTAGACAGGCAAACTAATATATTGTTGGTGGGGCTGTAAACAATAAAACCATTGTGTCAAAAAAGGAATTGTGCTAATGAGTTCCTAAAAATATCCATTTTTGGACACAGAGATCAACTATTAAGGAATTTCCCAAGGAAATCATTGACAAAAATTAAAACTCTTTATATAGCAAAATATATAGCAGGACTTTTGTGTGGTAACAAAGAACTGGAAACAAAGTAGATATTTATTTACAAATTGCTAAACAAATTGTGGTAGGAATTTCATGGAATGTTACTATGTTGTAAGAAATGTTGAATATGGAAAACACAGAGAAGCATAGAAAAAATATATGAATTGATCCAAAAAGAGTAAAACAGACCTAAGAAAGCAATGTGGATAATAGTTACAACATAAATGGAAAACAACAAAAAAAACAATAAAACAATTTAAACTGAATGTTGCAAAACCACAAAGTCCAATCTCATTCTCCAAGACAGATATGAAACCTCACTGTATTCCTGTGAAGAGGCAGGAGTGAGCAACTGGAAAACATCACTTACAATATCAATATGTTTGACATGTTGAATGAATATCTCTTAGTTTCACTTCCCCATCTGTAAATTTATAGGATTTTGATTTTTTTTCTCTTATTCCTTTAAAAGAAAACAATATTTGTTAAAGACATGACTCTCTAGGTGTGTGAGGTATACAGGGGGGAAATATATGAGGCAAAATTAAAATATATCAAAATCTAATTTAAAAATTAAGACAAAATTATAATATGTCAATAACAATACTTTGAACTTTGCAAAGTTCTATGCAAAGATTATATCTTTTGTTCACCACAGTAACTTCATGAGGTAAGCTATACATCTGTTATGTGTATTTTAAGATTAAAAACTGAAAGCAGAATTGAAGCTTGGGTCTCTCCTGGTTTCAAGATGTGTGTATATATGTATGTGTGCATATATGTATAGATAAATAAACATATGCATATGCACACCCACATGTTCACATGTATGTATAGATGTACATGTATATAGATATATAGATTGTGTACATGCTTACACATATATGTGCATGTATATACATTTGTATGTTGGCATGCACACATATATGTATGTATATGTGCATGTGTGTATGCATATTATATATCTATATATATAAATATACCGAAATAGATATCTAGATATCTATATCTATCTGGGTGTATGTACCTTATCTCTTTTAAATGCTTCAGTAAAGACAAAAAGTAGGCCCCTTCATAGAGCGGAAACTTCTGGTTTTCTGATTATATGGTGAGAATCATATACTTAAGGGGTAGGGGTTTGTGACAGCTATTACTGTACTTGAATGAAAATGTCTATAGTTATTAACCAACCTAGATACAACAGAGAATTATTAGAACTGCCTAATTACAAAGTAACAAAAGGTGTGGACCTTCCTGAAAAAATAAACCTTCTCTAAGCAAGTTTCTCTTTTTTGCCTCCAAGTAAGGCCTCTTAATGGGCAGGGAAGATCTTCAACTCCCATTAACATTACAGAAGGCCATTGTCACTGAATTGCACAGTATGCGGAGGGGAGTAATGTGTAAGAAGACTGGGAAGGTTGGTAGAGAAATTCATTAAAGGCTTTAAACATCAATCAGGATTTTACATTTGAGCCTGGCAGTAATACAGAATCCATGGAGCATATTAAATAGAAACAAAGAAATGATAAGACCTTAGCTTTAGGAAGACCAGTTTGAGAGGTGAATGGAAGATCTATTGAGGCAGGGAGAAACTTGAGTCAAAGGTATGTGAGGAGAAAAATACCTACACCATAGTAGTGACCATGGCAGTGGAAATTAGGGGAATATACAAGAGATATTTAAGAAGATAAATTCAATAGAACTTTGCAACAGATTGTATATGGTGGGTGAAATAGAGTAAGAATTGAGGATGACGTGTGTTATGAGCCTGGGTGAGAGGATGATGATGGTAACCTTTCCTAATGGAGAAATTAGGAAAAAAATGAGAATATTTTTGGGGGGAAGGTATTATAGTTATTGATATGTTGATTTTAAGATGCTGACTAGATATCCAATTTGAGTTATCCAATAGGCAGTTGGAGATATGATGGTTAGGGACTGGATAAGTATAGTTGAGAATCATCAGCATAGAGATGATTTGATCTCCAAATGAAAGAATATATAGGTAAAGAGAGAATAAACATTTATATCACATTTACTATGTGTTAGTCACTGTGCTAAGTGTATTTAAAAAGCAAATATCTCAATTGATTGTCACAAAAATTCTGCTTGGTGTATTGGCAAGCAAAGTAGTACTTTGCCCCCTTTTTTAGCTATTCAAGTGCCTTTGAACCTCACCTTTGTGCCAAGTCTTTGTTGGAAACATTATACCCTGTGTTTCGATAAATAGACCTAAGGGAGTTTGGAGACCTGCCCTGCCCTTAATAGGCCTAAAGTCATCACATGGGGTCCAGAGGAGTTTGCTGAAAGAACAGGAAGGGTAGAACAGGAAGGAGCAGAGTTCTTAATCTCCTTTTAAATTGAAGCATGAGCTAGAACCAAGCAGAGCTAAGAGAGAGAATGTCTGTGATGTCAGCACTCTGTCGTTCTGTGTTGGTGTTACTTTGTCAGACAGAAGTACTCTGTCTGTTGATTTATATTGATTTCTCAGACAAAATGTGAATTGAACTGATAGTGCTGGTGATGTGTGTAAATATTGTAGCCCCGTTGAGCTTTGTTTTCCTAGAAACAGAAACTTCGAAGAGGTTGGACTAGAGTAGACCCCATGAGTTGCAATATGGAACAGGAGTGGAGAATTACCTACCTGTGAATCCACGTAAGAGCTGGGAGTGTGGAAGAGGAGCCAGAGGATTTGGAAGTCAGCCTTGAGTTAAGATTAAAGGCGACTTTACTTGGGTACACAGTGCTAACTGATGATATTGTACTCACTGTGATCTAGGGGTAGATGGCCTAGGTATTTTCTACTTTAAGGATGATTGGCTTAAGGATGATTGGAAGACAACCTGGAGTCAAAATGAAAGAAGACTTGGGCACTCTATATTGATTGAGGAGATTGTGTCTTACTTAATGATATAGTTTGTCTAAGACAATGTGGCCACCTTCAGAATAGGTTGTTATGTTATATTGTTCTGAATGCTGTGCTTTAGTTTCTTTGATGTTTTGCTTTAGTTTATTGCTAAACAAATAAAGTTCACTATGTGATTAGATCCTTAAAGTCATTCATAGAAGCAGTCTTCAAGAGAGCTGCTTGTGATTGGCATTATACTTGGTAAGTGCTATTATTATCTATATTTTTACAGTTGAAGAAACTGAGGCATAGAAAGGTAAAGTGATTTGCCTAACATAACACAGCCAGTGCCTGAGGCTAGATTTGAACTTAGAACTTCCTGACTCCATACATATCATTCTATCTTCTGAACCACCAACTGTCTCTATAAAAAAAAAAAATGACGTGAGAAACTGGCCTGGAACTGAATCTTATGTAACACTCAGTTAGTGGACATGACCTGGATGAAGATTCAGCAAAGGAGATTAAGAAGGCAACTCAGCTAAGAGGAGAACAAGGAAAGGGCAGAAACTCCCCCCAAAAAATCACACACACTCTAGAGAGTAGGGAGTGTCAAGGACAATAGGGTGATGAACAGTTTCAAAGATTCTAGAGAAGTTAAAAGAATGAGGACTAAGAATAACTAGATTTGACCCTTAGGAGATCAATGGTAACTTTGGAGAGAACAATTTCTCTTATGTGATGATAGTGGAAACCAGACTGAAGGGAGTTAAAAAATGCATGAGAATTAAAAAGTGGAGTCATCTATTATATCATCCTTCTCAAGTAGTTTAACCACAGGAAGAAAACATATGGGAATAAAAAGAAAGATCCCTAGCAGGACTGGATAGATCAAGTGAGGGGTTTTGTTTTTGTTTTTTGAACGGGGAAAATATTGTCATGTTTGTAGGCATCAGGCCAACAGGGAATTGGCAGAAAGTGATTGAAGAAAAGTAGGGAGGGGATTCTAGAATGGGAAATCTGCTGGAGGAGGCAGAGTCAAATGGAATCTCTTCTATTTATAAAGCAATGTGCCTTGGTAAAAACTGCTAACTCTTTTTGTGAAACAATGTAATGGCAGATATAGAGCCAGAAGACATAATGTAATATAAAGAAGAAAGGGAAAAAGGTATCTCTATAGCAAATGGACTCAATGTTTTCAATGAAATAAAAGCCAAGGTTGCCAGGTGAGAAGGTTGGCTAGGACAAATTATATAATGCTTGAGAATTATCAAAAGGATTTAGAAAAATTACTATGGGATGTAGGATATTGAATCTATTAGGAAGGAATCTATTAGGCAGATTTATCTTGTAGCAATGAAAGCCCAGGCAAAATTATGAAACATAATTGGTTGTGGATCCAGTAAGCATGTTTTCATAATTTTCACTAGCTTCATTAAACAACATATCTAAGTAGGCACGGCAGCTGATGGTGTGATTTCTTTCAGTGCTCAGGCTTGTTAGACAAAGGTGAGTGTTAGGATATGGGGGTAAGGCATTCAAGAGAAGAGAACAGTGTAGAGTGAAACTCATAGATCAAGTGGCTAATATGGGGAAGGAAGAAGAATGTCTTCAGTGCAGGTTTGATGGCCTGGTGAAGATTTAATAAGCCAAGAGAATGGAAGTGAGAACAAAGAACATAGTTTGATGTTGCAAGAAGACAGAGAGGCAGGATGTCCAAAAATAAAAATGTGACCAGGTGAGCCAAGCCAATGTTTGTAAACATGGAAATGGTGCATTGTGTGGTGGGAGCAAGATCAAAGTCATGGCTATCTATGGGTAGTTGAGGTAGTGGAGATGATTAGGTTATGGAAATGTTGAGTTGAAAAGCAGATAGATGTGCCTGAGGGAGTAAATATGTGTGTGCACACATATGTAGATAGATAGAAATATAGATAGGTAGGTAGATAGATAGGTAGATAGATAGATAGATAGATAGATACATAGATAGATGGAAGGATAGATCTAAGTATGATGCAGAAGTTGAATAGGGAAGAAATAATTAATCAGGCACTGAGCTCATTGAGGGAAGATTGTCCTAGAGGTTGATAGGTAACAGCTATCAGATTTTTGAATGTGTAGTAGATATAGAATAATTAAACCTCAAAGGAAAAGAGCTTCCTGAATGATTGTGAGTGACAAAGATGAACTAGGAGAATTCTAATTCTTACACCTCATCCTCTGAGTTAGAACAAATAAGTTAAAGTTCAACTAGTGAGATTTTAAAATGGCCATAAGGGACATACTATCAGGAGAGATTTAGATCTCAGTGAGTGCTAGGATATGGAAGGATTGAAAAAAGAACAGATTTAAGATGAAATCCAGTCTGTTTCCTATGCAACAGGTATTCCAGAGAGAACAATGAAAAGGCCAGATATTTGGGAATAATGCAATGGGAGAGGCAGAATGGGGTTTGAATGATGGCAAGCAGGAGGCACAAACCATTGGTATGGAGAAAGTATAACCACCTGGGATTAAGTTTACCTGGGTTATTAACATCACTGTGGTGAAGTTATCCAGGTATGTTAGCCATAACTGAAGAGAGTTCCAATGCAGGAGCTAATGGAATTATGTTTTACTCCTACAGTTTAAGGTAGACTAGGCAAGGAAGACAAGCAAAGAAATTAGGAAGTAATACCATCTCTTTATCCCCTGCAGGCAGAAAAGATCCTTTATAAGCAGGAAGAGAGCATTCTAGGAGATTGGCTCAAAATTGAGTAGCATCTCTCCAGTCTATTGCAGACAGAAAGAGATCAGTTTAGGAGACCAAGTACTTTTTTCTGTCCTTCAGCAGGAAGGGTGAAGGCCAGTTTGGGAGATTTAGCAGATGATGAAATGGCATCTCTGATCCTCTGCTGGCAGAAAGAGAAAAGCTTAGGAGAGCAGCAGGCATTGAAATGTCAACTCTCCATTCCATCAAGTGTCCACTGAGACTGAGATTGAATAGTGTTTATTTGCTACATATGATTTCTTCCCATTCATCTTGGGTTGAAGGATGCTTTAATCCAGTGGTGTCTAAGCCAAATAGAAATGGAGACCACTAAACTATATATAAGGATCATCATGGGCCACATTGACTTAGAAAACAACATATTAACATTACCAATGTTTTATTGCTTCATGTATTTATTTTGTTAATTTTTTTTTCAGTTAAATTTTAATCTGACTCTGGATTCACTCAGGAGTATTGAAATGTGGCATGGGGACTGTATGTTTGATGTGTGCCTGCATCTATTCATCCACAGCCTTCTTTAGCATTTTATGTTCTCTGCTTGTTGTCTAGAGATAATGATATTTTGGGGTATTGTCAACATCTTTTGGTTTAATGAGACTTCTGGATTCAAACTTGACACTTTAAGTCTCTCTATATGCTCTTGATATATATTAAGTATTTTACATTTATTGAGTACAAATGGTATTTTGTTATCCTTAGGATAAAATTACATGATATAGCAGAACTGCTTATTTTTTGGGTGGGGTAATAGAGCTATATAATTTGATGTCCTCCCTGGACATCAACTGATAAATGAAAAGTTTTGATTTCATTATATCTTAATTTAGAAGACATTTTAGTTTTCTTTAGGAAAGATTAAAATTGATTTAAGGCTAAAGAATTTTATTAGTTTTTGCTGTTATAATGTCAATTATACCATCTTCACTTTGAAGAATTCAGAGGATATGCATTTAAAGAGGAAAGGGGCCTTAGAGAGCATTGAATCCCATCCCAACCCCTCATTTTACTTATTATTAAATTCATAGCACAATTAAGTGGCTGCCTTTTCCATCACACAGCTAGGAAACAGCTGAGTCAGGAATTGAACTCAGGTTTTCTTAATTCTAAATTCAATGATTTTCCCACGTCATGATCCTTCCTCCTGTGCACAATAGAGCTTGCAGCCAAAATAGGAGCCATGAGATTTGTCTCCAAAGACCATCATCCAGATGTTACCTTCTATGATTCTGGGCTCTGTGTTTGTGTTTGTTTATTTCAAGAGACAACTCTGAGATAAAGAATATTTTTTAAAATGCACCAGTTTTGCAATCCAATAATAGCCAAATGGTAATTATAAATTATATCCACTGGCATTAACAGTGACAAGGAGGGAAGTAAATTTGAAGAGGAAAGGGAGGAATTCTCCCCCACCCACCTTTACTGAGAGCATTTTGAGATGCAGGTGGCCCTAGTCCTGCAAATTAGTATTCTTTCAGAGTTTTATTTTAACATCCCTGAACATATTAACTTAAGATCAACTAGAGATGGATTTTTTTTTTAAATCACATTCTCAAACCATCTTTTACATTAAATGGGACAATGACATTTAGGGAGTGCCCACCATTTACAGAGCACTTGTCTAGCTTACTCATGCATTGCATCAGGAATAGAGCATGGGAAGGGATGGGGGGGCGAGGCAGTTTTAAGACACAGCTCTCCCTTCATCAGCCTACTCAAAGCATAATATCAAAGACTATCCTCCAAAGTTACCTGATTTCTTAAAACACAAATGCCTCAAAAGATTTTAGTTTTAGCCTCAGTGGTGCTTAGACACTTGTTTCTCCCGAATGTTGACTGAAAGTTTTCTGCAGTCTTCTCCCACTCCCTAAAACGGGGAAGAGATCTGAAAGAAATGCTGATTTTTCAATTCAAAATTCCCTATCTTTATTTTTGATTTGTTTTGTCTTGTTTTCCCCTCTTGACAGTAACTGAAATGTAATCAGTCATAATACAATTAGGGAGGAAAGGATTTAAAAGACTCATCCTCACCCCTCTCATCCCAATCCAGAGCTGGGGGTCAGCAGCATGAGTTTCTCCCTAAAGTGTAATCAGTAAGAGGTGGATCAAGGGACACTTTCTCATTTAATTTTTTTGGAAATTGTGGCATTTAGAAATGAAAAGAAACCTAGAGATAATTTAGTCTTTCCTCTACATTTTCCCCTGACATGGGAAATAAAACTTAGAAAGGTTAGTTGAATTGGCAAGGATTATACAAATAATAAGTGACAGAGTTGTGATTTGAGCCCAACAATAAATCAATTTCTTTTTTAAGGTCAGAAGATTGTGTTCTGTGTGGCCTATTGTTATTTATTCTCTGGTAGGCATGGCATGTTAGAAAGAGCTTTGGAGTCAGAGCCCCTCCATTCAAATCCTGTCCCTTTCACTAACTACCTATGTAACCTTTGGCAAGCCAGATAACATCAAATACAATGTGTCCTCCTACATCTAAATTGATTATCTTAAATTGGGTCATTTGTTTTGAGTGAAGGTTCAAAGTCTCTTTTGGACAATCACTCAGAAAACAAGATTCTCAAGCCCTTTTTAGGGTTCATAGATGTGTTATGCCTTTTCCATTAAACTATTTATTTGTGAAAGGGGGAAGATAAGGACAAGGACAAGGACAATGCCCTAGGAACAATTAGTGGGGGTCCAGTAGGATCAGATTTTTTTTTGCAGTGCCCTTGATGGTGATTGATAATGTGTTACATAGTATTACAAAGCCCTTTATAAGTACACATTATTTCTATCTGTGCTCTCTTTGGACCCAAAACTCTTATGAAGAAGGAACTTCGAGCATTATCACAGATTTCACATGTGGGGAAACTGAGGATCTGAGATTAATTGATTTATTTCAGATCATACAGCTAGCAGATTATTAAACACTTACTTTGCTCGTAATTTTTGCACTTGGTTCATGCTAAGATAGGTAATTTAGGTAAAATACACACAAAGCAAAGTGAAGATAAAGGGGGAAAAGTAACAATTCTATCTATTTGCAAGTGGAATGGACTGTCTCTGGAAACAATGGCTTCCCATTTCCTAGAGGTTTCCATTCAGATGTTCTCACAAGTCTATCTATCCAGCTTCAGGTTGAAGTAGATGACCTTTGAGACTTCTTTGATCTTATGTTAATTTATCCTTGTTCTCTTAAACAAGTTGAGAGTTTAAGCCAGGACAATGCAGTTAACTATATGTAAGATAGGCAAACACATTGGAGACTGGCTAGCAGGTATTCTACGGTCTCTCTAGCAAAAATCCCATTCTCATCACTGATTGTTTCACAAGTTACACAAGGGAGGCACTGAAAATTTCAGACTCCAACCTTTAACCTCTAACAAGTTCACTCTTAATCTGGTCAGATAGGAAGGCCACCAAGATACCTTCAAAGGGGCTAATAGTCTTACACTATTCTAGTCTAGTCTTCTCATAAGAGGGTTTTCTGATAATGGGAGCACCAACTCCTACAGCATTCCCTAATCACCCTTCTTGCAAGGGCCAGCGAAAAGGGGTGGGGGTGGAGCAACCGCCCTGTCTCAATGGGGTCAATTTAGATAAACACAGCATTCCAGCTTGTATATTCCCCTAAATCCCTTGAAGCCCTAATGGGGGTCATTTGAAGCAAACACACAGATTGCCCCAAGTTTCAATGAGGGCCAAAGCAGGTCAATGCACACACAGCATTACAGTTTGTACATTCAAACTTAGGGGTTCCCCATTCACTGACAAGTACTCACCTATTTTATAGGGCAACAAAGAAGGAAGGCATATTGTCAACAATAGCCTCAAATTTTACATTACCTCATCCCTATATTTCACTGTGCATTCACAGTAGATATTTATAATTTAAAGCACAAATGTTTACATTATTTCTCATTACATAATGATGCACAAGCATGGTGGAGATGTTTTGAATCATAATTGTGAGGACTCATATATAATACCTGAGAACAAGAGACTGTTATGACTAAAGACTACAACATCCCTCACAGATGATTATTTTTGTTTGAAGAATTCCAATAATGAGAAATCTAATTTGTTGTTAGACAGATCTATTGATTAAAGGTTCAATCTTATGAAGAAGGAATCCAGGATTATGGACATCATAAGATCTAAGGATCTTCACTTTATCCATTTTCCAGACAGAACCTGGGCTTTACAGCTCACTCCATTTTATAGCAGAAGTTCTGCTTGGTTTCAGCTCCATAGAACAATAATTATATGCTGGGTACCCATTCCCATGGACCCCCCCTTTCCTTTCCAGTTTCTTTTTGTGTGTTGTCTTTTCCTCATTCAGTTGTAAACTACTTGAAAGAGGCACTAGCTTCTTCTTCTTCTTTTTTTTTAATTTGTGTCTGCAGTGTATGGCATAGTGCCTGGCACATACTAGGTGCTTTCAAATATTTATGGAATTGAATAGGATAGAATGTGATAGTCAATGCCTTTGTTCTTTGTAGTTTGACATATTATGTACTTGATAAATACTCCTTGATTGATTGATTGTCTAGCCATGGTTTACAAACATGAAAATTAGCATACCTTTGAAAAATATATTTTCTGTAACTGTGGTATCAGATTCAAGATAAGCTTGTTCTAGACTTACCACCAAATCACTGAGCTTAGGCAAATCCCTTCACCTTTCAAAGTTTTAGTTTCCTCAACTAGAAGACAAGGTTGTTGGGCAAGATGATTTCCAAGGTCCCTTCAATTCTAAATTCTACATTTTAATGTCTACTCTATCTCCAATACTCTCTTTACTTCGGTCTCTTCAATTCTTGACATTCTATATTCTATATTTTTTCAAACCAGAATATGCTCTGTGTCATTCATATAATCTCCTATCTATTAATCTATTACTCCTCCGAGGAATAGGAAATGAGAATCAAGAACTGTCCTATCAAATATGGCTTCTCTGAACAATGCATATTGTATCTTGTTTGGGAAATAGAGAAATCCAAATCCGAATATCCTTACCTTGCTTTTCTAGATAACATTTAAGTTCAAACACCTTCTATTCTAGCTAAGTAATAGTGAGATATGGAAAAAAGTAGTTTGGTGCTGGAGGTTATAGTGATGTGACCTAGTCTAGTCATGTGACCTTTATAAAATTATTTTGTTCTTCTTAGACATTTTAGCCATCTCCATCTATAAAATGGAGAATTTGGATTATATGAAATACCCTAGAAGGTACTGTCTTTGGTAGAGTATACCACTTTATTAGATGTACATAAGGGAAGTCTGGCTTAACTCATTTGGAAGTGACATGGAAAGGATTTTTAGATTCTTCAGACTGATAAAACTCAAAGGAATGGATGAATTTTGGAGCATAAAATATAAAATGCAAAAATTGGAAGGGACCTCGGCATAGAATCTTTCCTTAAAATAAACCTTGAATAAGTTTAATGGGAAATTTGAAAGTCAAGATTGTTTAATCTGTTTTGTATATTTTTTTTTGCAAAATTCTTTGATTAAATTATCAAAGACAAATACCCTGTAGGTGAAAAAAACAACATCAAAAAACAGCATTTATGTCTCCATCTGAAAACAAGCAAAAAACAAACAAAAACTGAAATAAAAATGGAAACAAAAATACCTAGTCCCTGAGTGTACTCATTTAAAACCTTATCATTAAGCATCTATGAGGTAATGGATTTCAATCAGAACATGGGTTATTTGACTTACTAGAAGATCCCACAATTTTTTTGTTACTGTTATTTTTAATCATGTAGCCACTAATTTGGGATTATCATTATTTCAGTCTGTTAATATAGTTAATTTGCGTACACAGTCTTATTAAAGTCAAATTGAAATACAACCTGTTCTTGAAGGTGCTATATGGCTTCTCATATGGAAAAAAATCTATGCAATGAATATAAAATTTCAGTAATGCAGTTAAGATATTTAGAGTCTTTTGTGAGACTTGGGGCTCCCTAGTGAGACTTGATTGCTTGCTGAAGATGGTTGACATTTTGCCCTGGGGTGTTTCTACACCTTTTTTTTTTCTTCAGTATCTTGACTTCCTTTGACCAGTCACATATGCTTGTCTTTAATAGCAGGAAAATTCTACTTCAGTATGACCCAGATAATGGAGGGGGGGTAATATGACTTTCCCATAAATTACCATGGTCTAGTGTTGACGTTCTTGAACACTTCAAGTTCCTGTAAGCATTGCCTGAAGCCTGGAGAGGTGTAGCCAATTGTCCATGGTTGCACAGATAATATTGTACAAATGTAACATGAATTTTGGTCTTGCTGTCTCCAAAACACTAGCCACTATGAAACACTATCTCTCCAGTATAAATAAGTAAATAAGCATTTATTGATATCTGTAAGGCACTGTGCTATGTTCTAGATATATGAAGAAAGGCAAAATCGTCCCTGTATACAAGGAACTTACAAGCTATTAGTGGATACCACATGCAAGTAATTTGGCAAATATGTAAAGTCATTGGAAAGGAATCTGAACGGGGGAAAAAGTAGAGTGGGGAGGGGGAGAGGTGAGGGAACAGGTCTGGAAGGGTCTTTTGCAAAGTCTAAGGTGAGCTGTCTTTTTTTTTCACTTAATAGAATTTTATTTTTCCCCAATAACATGTGAAGATAGTTTTTGACACTCACATAAGATTTTGAGTTCAAAATTTTTTCTCCCTCCCTCTCTTCCTCCCTCTCCCTTCCTCTCCTCCCACCCAAAATGGCAAGTGATCTGATATATTAAACATGTACAATCATATTAAACATATTTCCAAATTACTCATGTTTTGAAAGAAGAATCAGAATAAAAGGGGAAAACTACAAGAAAGGTGGGGAGTATATCTCAACCTGCAGCAGGATAGGGGGAAGGGGGATGAGAGGAGGGATGATGGATGGGAGGGCATCCTTGGGGGGAGGGAAGGTTGGAAGTACCCACTATAGAAGAGGGACAGGATTATGTAGGGAATGGACCAGGTAGGGGGTGGGATGAGTGGGAGGGAATTATAAGCAGCCTTGTACAATATATCTACTATGATAATGTCTTGCATAGCTAGACATGTACAACATATACTGAATTACTTATCTCCCAAGAAGGAATGGGTGACAAGGGAGGAAGGAAATGGATCTGAAATTCGAGGTCGTAACATTAAATGTTTCAAATATATATAAATACTATTATTAATACTCTTTCGCTTGTAATAGGGAGATAAGATGTGCAGGCATTGGGACACAAAGATTCACCTTCCTCTAATGGAAAAGTCGATGGGGGTATGGGAGAAGGTATGGGAGAGAGCAGATTGGAGGAAGTGATATCTTGTGGGACTGCTATTCTGGGAGGTTGGGTAGGGGAATAATGGGGGGAAAATGATTGTAACTCAAAATCTGGCGGAAATGAATGATGTAAAACAGAAGTTAATAAAGCATTTGTTTAAAAAAAAAGAAAGGTGGGGAGTAGAGAGGGGAGGGGGGAGAGGGGAGGGAAGAGGTTTGGAAGGTCTTTTGCAAAGTCTAAGGTGAGCTGTCTTTTTTTTAACTTAATAGAATTTTATTTTTCCCCTAATAACATGTGAACATAGTTTTCAACATTCACTTACATAAGATTTTGAGTTCCAATTTTTTTCTCCTTCCCTCCATCATCCCTTTCCTCCCACCCAAAATGGCAAGCAATTCAATATGTTAAACATGTACAATCATATTAAACATATTTCCTCATTACACACGTTGTAAAAGAAGAATCAGAATAAAAGGGGAAAACTGCAAGAAAGGGGAAAAATTAACGAGAATAGTATGCTTCAATCGGTATTTAGATTCCATAGTTCTTTCTCTGGATGTGGATAGCATTTTCCATCCTGAATGTTTTGGAAAGTTCTTAGATCATTGTGTTGCTAAGAAGAAATAAGGCTATCATGGTCAATCATCTTGCAATGTTGCTGTTATCTAAATGATGGTTCTGCTCAACTCACTCAGTATCAGTTCATGTAAGTTTTTCCAGGTTTCTCTGAAATCCACATGTTTATCATTTCTTATAGCACAATAGTATTCCATTACATTCACATACCAGGATTTTAGCCATTCCCCAATTGATAGGTATCCCTTCATTACCTCATTTTTAGCCACCACCAAAAGAGCTGTTATAAATATTTTGGTATATGTGGGTCATTTTCCCTTTGCATGATTTCTTTGGAATACAGGCCTAGTAGTGGTCTTGCTGGATCAAAGGGCATACACAGTTTCAGTGCCCTTTGAGCATAGTTCCAAATTACTCTCCAGAATGATTGGATCAGTTCACAACTCCACCAATGTAGTTCAAATTTCCTACATCTTCTCCAACTTTGGTAATTTTTCTTTTCTGTCATATTAGCCAATATGTAAGTGTGAAATGGTACTTAAGAATTGTTTTAATTTGCATTTCTATCATTCATAGTCTTTAGAGAATTTCATATGGCTATAGATAGCTTTAATTTCTTTATCTGAAAACTGTTAATATATTTTGATAATTTATCAACTGGGGAATGACATGTACTCTTATACATTTGCCTCAGTTCTCCATATATTTGGGAAAATATGTCTTTATCAGAAATACAGGCTATAAAATTATTTCTCAGCTTTCTATTTTCCTTCTAATCTTAGTTGCATTGGCTTTCATTGTGCAAACCTTTTTAATTTAATGTAATGAAATGTAATGAAAATTATCCATTTTGCATTTCATAATATTCTCTATCTTTCAATTAGTCAAAAAATTCCCTTCTTGGGCGGTTAGGTGGTGCAGTGAATAGAGCACCAGCCCTGCAGTCAGGAGGAACTGAGTTCAAATCCAACCTCAGACACTAAACACTTACTAGACCTGTGACCTTAGGCAACTCACTTAACCCCATTTGCCCCTACAACAACAACCAAAAATGTCTTCCCTTCTCCATAAATCTGAAAGGTGAACTATGCCTTCCTCTCCGAATTTGCTTATGGTATTGTCCTTTATGTCTAAATCATGTATACTTTTTTTTTTAAACAAATACTTTATTAACTTCTGTTTTACATCATTCATTTCCACCAGATTTTGAGTTACAATCATTTTCCCCCCATTATTCCCCTACCCAACCTCCCAGAATAGCAGTCCCACAAGATATCGCTTCCTCCAATCTGCTCTCTCCCATACCTTCTCCCATACCCCCATCGACTTTTCCATTAGAGGAAGATGAATCTTTGTGTCCCAATGCCTGCACATCTTATCTCCCTATTACAAGCAAAAATAATAGTATTTATATATATTTGAAACATTTAATGTTACGACCTCGAATTTCAGATCCATTTCCTTCCTCCCTTGTCACCCATTACTTCTTGGGAGATAAGTAATTCAGTATATGTTGTACATGTCTAGCTATGCAAAACATTATCATAGTAGATATATTGTACAAGGCTGCTTATAATTCCCTCCCACTCATCCCACCACCTGGTCCATTCCCTACATGATCCTGTCCCTCTTCTATAGTGGGTACTTCCAACCTCCCCTCACCCCAAGGATGCCCTCCCATCCATCATCCCTCCTCTCATCCCCCTTCCCCCTATCCTGCTGCAGGTTGAGATATCCCATTTAGTATGTATGTCATTTTCTCCCTGAACCAAATTCAATGTGAATGTGGTTTTGCCTTTTTAGCCTTCCTTATTCTCCCCCTCCTTTGCAACCACTTCCCCTACATGAGATAGTTTACCCTACCATGTCTCTCCCCATCTCCTCTTGCCACTTTCCTCTCTCACCTCATAATTTCATCCCTTGAGTACTCTCCCTTCCCAACAAAATCAACCTATGCCCTCTATCCATATATAACTGTAGCCATATACACATACATTCACATATGTATTCGTATGACCACACCCCCTTCTTCCATTATTTTCATAGTGAGAAAGATATCAGTCACAGATATTGCTTTTCCATATAGGAATGTAAATAGTTCAACTTTGATAAGTTCCTTTTGATTTCTTTTCCCTGATTACCTTCTCAGGCATCTCTTCCTTCTTGTGTCTGGATGTCAAATTTTCTATTCAACTCTGGTTTTTTCCTCAAGAATGCTTGAAAGTCCTCTATTCCACTGAATGACCATATTTTCCCCTGAAACAAAATACTGAGTTTTGCTGGGTAGGTGACCCTTGGGTTCATTCCCAGTTCTTTTGCCCTCTGGAATATCATATTCCATGCCCTTCGATCCCTCAGTGTAGAAGCTGCCAGGTCCTGGGCTATTCTGATTGTGTTTCCACAATATTGAAATTGTTTCTTCCTGGCTGCTTGTAGTATTTTCTCCTTGATCTGGGGATTCTGGAACCTGGCTATAATATTCCTGGGAGTTTTCTTTTTGGGATCTTTTTCAGGAGGTGATCTGTGGATTCTTTCAACCTCTATTTTGCCCTCTGGATCTAAAACATCAGGGCAGTTTTCCTTGAGAATTTCTTGAAGGGTGATTTCTAGGTTCTTTCTTTGATCATGGCTTTCAGGTAGTCCAATAATTTTTAAATTATCTCTCCTGGATCTATTTTCCAGGTCAGTGGTTTTTCCCATGAGATATTTCACATTGCCTTCTAATCTTTCATTTGTTTGGATCTGCTTAACAGCATCTTGATTTCTCATAAAGTCATTAGCTTCCATTTGCTCCAGTCTAACTCTGAAGGAATGAATCTCCTCAGTGAACTTTTGAGATTCTTTTTCCATCTGGCAAATTCGACTTTTTAAGGCATTCTTCTCCTCATTGCCCTTTTGGGCCTCCTTTGCCATTTGAGCTAGTCTATTTTTTAAGGTGTTGTTTTCCTCAGTCAGGCTGTTGACCCTCATTTCATACTTTTCCTGCATCCTTCTCATTTCTCTTTCCAATTTTTCCTCCACTTCTCTTATTTGATTTTTAAAGTCCTTCTTAAGGTCCTCTATGGCCTGCAACCCACTCATGTTTTCCCCTGGGGCTTTTGGAGCAGGACTTCTGACCTCACAGTCCTTTTCCTGCTCTATGCCCCCAAAATAGGAGTCTAGGGTTGCATTTTTCTGTTTCCTTTGCCTTGGCATGTTGCCACTTAATTGCTTGACTTTTGGGCTTGTTGCCACACTATGGCTTTAAGGCCAGATAGAGGAATTTTCGTCCCGAACGTGTGGGGGGCAACTTCCGTTTCTGGCAAGCTGTAAACCCACCCACAACTTCCACCCTAGATCACAATCCAGATCCAGGGAGGTTAAAGCAAGAGCGATTACCCCCCAAGACTGATCGCTGGATCTCCCCACGATTTGTAGGCTGGGAGCCGGAAATGCCTCTGAAAACTACAAAATGGCGTGTCTCCTCAGCAGCCTCTAGCCCCCAGGGGAGGGAGCTGACGCATTCCCCAAATACAGGTCCCAAAGTCCATAGGACACTAACCTCTTACTTTGTCCTAGGCAAGTCTATGTTGATAATTCTGGAATCTCCACAGTTCCTGGTGTTCTGGGGTTCCTCCAGCCGGCTGCTGGCCCTGCCGCCCTGGGGCTAAAACCTCGGCTCACGTGGACCTGGGCTCGGCTCGGCTCCTGCGCTCTGCACGCTGCCGGCTCCCAGACCACTGCGCTGGTCCTTCCTGCAGGGTGCTGGGCTGTCCTCAGCGGGAGGTTAGCTTCTCTGTGTCGTTCTGTGGGTGCTGAGGCTCCAGAAATTTTTCAGAGTCCTTTTTTACATAGTTTGTGGAGAATCTGGGGGCAGAGAGGCTTGGATGAGCTGTTTCTACTCCGCCCAATCATGTATACTTTTTGACCTTATTTTGCTATAGGGTGTGAGATATTGGTCTATGCCTATTTTCTGCTATACTATTTTTCCAGGTTTCCCAGAAATTTTTGTCAAACACTGAGTTCTTGGAGATTACTGCAATAATTCACTTCTGTGTTTTATATACCTAACCTATTCCACCGATCCACCACACTGGTTCTTAGCCAGTACCAAATAGTTTTGATGATTGTGACTTTATAGTAGAGATTTAGAGCTCTTATGGCTGGTCCACCTTCCTTTGCATATTTTTTCATTAATTCCCTTGATATTCTTTAACTTTTGTTCTTCCAGATGAATTTTATTATTATTTTTCAAGCTCAACAAAATATTTTTAGTAGATTTTTTGGTATGGCACTGAATAAATTAATTTAGGTAGAATTGTCATTTTTAATGTATTAACTCAGCCTATCCATGAGTAACTGATATTTTTTCCAACTGTTTATATCTGACTTTACGGTTTGTCTTGAAAGGTAGATTCCCAAATATTTTATATTGTCTACAGTTATTTTATATGAAAATTTTCTTGCAATCTCTTACTGCAAGACTTTGTTAGGAATGTCTAGAAATGCTGTTGAATTATGTGGGTTTATTTTATATCTTGCAATTTTGTTCAATTGTAAATTATTTCAAATAGTTTCTTTTTTAATTCTTCAGGATTCTCTAAGTATGTCATCATATCATCCGTAAAGAAGAAAAATTTCGTTTCTTAATTGCCTATTCCAATTCCTTCAATTTATTTTTCTTCTCTTATTGCTAAAGCTGATATTTCTAGTACAATATTGAACAACAGTGGTGATAATGGACATCCTTGTTTAATCCCTTATCTTATTGGAAATGCTTCTAGCTTATCCCCATCAAACATAATGCTTGCTGATGGTTGTACTTATCACTTTAGGTAGTACTTATCACTTTAAAGAAAACTCAGTTTACTCCTATTCTCTTAAGTGTTTTTAACAGAAATTAGTCTTGTATTTTGTTAAAAGCTTTTTTCTGAATTTATTGACATAATCACATGTTTTCTGTTGGTTTTGTTGTTGATATGGTCAATTACACTAATATTTTTCCTAATAGTGAACAGTCTTGAGTTCCTCATATAAATCCCACCTGGTCATGATAAATTACTGTAATCTATTTGCTTATATTTTCTTTACAATTTTTGCATCAGTAGTCATTAGGGAAATTAGTCTATAATTTTCTTTCTCTGTTTTAGCTCTTCCTGGTTTATTCAATAGTAATATATTTGTGTCATAAAAAGAATTTGATAGGGCTCCATCTTTACCATTTTTTCCCAAAATAGTTTATGTAGTATTGGAATTAATTGGTTGTAAGTGTTTGGTAAAATTAACTTTTAAATTAATCAGGCGCTGAGGATTTTTCCTTAGGAGCTTATTGATGACTTCTTCATTTCCCCCCCTAAAATAGCATTATGTGAGCATTTTATTTCCTCTTCTGTTAATCATGGCAATTTATATTATTATAAACATTCATCCCTTTCACTTAGATCATCAGACTTACTGGCATACAGTTGAGCAAAACAGCCCCTAATTATTGGTTTAATTTTTTCTTCTTTGCTGATGAATTCACAATTTTCATGTTTGATATTGGTAATTTGGTTTTCTTTTTTTAAAAACAAATTAACCAAAGGACTATCCATTTTATTTTCCCCTCACAAAACTAGGTCTTAATTTTATTTATTAGGACAATATATTTCTTACTTTAAATTTTATTAACTTCTCCTTTAGTTTTCAGAATTTTTTTTTTGCTACTTCAGTATTTTTTATTTATTCTACTTGTAGTTTTTTTTTTTAATTTGCTTTCATGATATCCTCATTCTCTACTTTATTCATGTAATCATTTAAAAATATAAAATTTCCCCTAAGAACTGTTTTTGCTGAATCCCATAGGTTTTGGCACATTGTCTAATTATTGTCATTCTCTTTGATGAAAAAATTATTGTTTCTATGATTTGTTGTTTGACCCATTCATTCTTTAGAATTCTATTAATTTCCAATTAATTTTAATCTGTCTTTTCATGATTCCTTATTACATGTAATTTTGATTTCTTCTGGATCTGAAAATGATGTGTTTAAAGATTTCTGCCTTTCTGCATTTGATTGTGAGGCTGTTTTTTTTTTTTTTTTACGCTCTAGTACACGGTCAATTTTTATGTAAATGTCATATACCATTGAGACAAAAGTATATTCTTTTCTATCCCATTAGATTTTCTCCAGATACTTTCGGGGGCGGAGCCAAGATGGCTGAGTAGAAACAGCATTTTCAATGTGCTCTGCCCCACACAAATTTCAAACAATGTGAAAGGGGACTCCAAATAACTTCTGGAGCCCCAGCACTCACAGAACGGCACAGAGAAGCTAACCTCCTGCTGAGGACAGCCCAGCAGCCCTGCAGGGAGCGGCCAGAGCAGCACTCTGAGAGCAGGCAGCACAGCACACTGGGAACCGACAGCACAGCTCACAGAGCCCAGGTCTGTGGTTTTAGCCCCAGGGCGGCCGGGCCTCCAGCCGGCTGGAGGGACCCCAGAACACCAGCAATTGTGGCGATTCCAGAATTATCAGCACAGATATGCCTAGGACAAAGTGAGAGGTTAGTGCCCTATGGACTTTGGGACCAGTATTTGGGGAACACGTGGCTTCCTCCCCTGGGGGCAAAAAGCTGCTGAAGAAACAGCTGCACAGAAGCCATTTTGCAGCGTCAGTAGTGGCTCTAGCTCCTGGACTGCAAATTGTAGGGAGATCCAGCAATCAGTCTGGGGGTTAATCACTCTTGCTTTAAACTGCCTGGATCTGGATTGTGGTCTGGGGGGAAAGTTTGGGGTGGGTATCCAACTTGCCAGAGTGGGTGGAGGCTTTACAGAGGCCACACAACTGGCAGAAGTTGTGAAGACCCCACGTTTGGGCGGAAGCTCCCCTGGCTGGTGGCAGAGTCCTACTGTGGCAACAAGACCCAAAATCAAGTAATTAAGTGGCATCATGCCTAGGCAAATGAAACAAAATAAACAGAAAAATTCAACATTGGACTCCTGTTTTAGGGGAAAAGAGGCTCAAAGCATGGAGGAGGACTGTGAGGTCAGAACTCCTGCACCAAAAGCCCTAAATGAAAATACAAGCTGGCTATAGGCCATAGAGGACCTTAAGAAGCAGATAAGAGAAGTGGGGGAAAATTTGGGAAGAGAAATGAAAAAGATGCAAGAAAAGTATGCAATGACAGTCAACAGCCTGACTGAGGAAAACAACACCTTAAAAAATAGACTAACTCAAATGGCAAAAGAGGCTCAGAAAGGTAATGAAGAGAAGAATGCCTTAAAAAGTCGAATTTGCCAGATGGAAAAAGAATCTCAAAAGCTCACTGAGGAGATTCATTCCTTCAGAGTTAGACTGGAGCAAATGGAAGCTAGTGACTTTATGAGAAATCAAGATACTATTAAACAAATCCAAACAAATGAAAGAATAGAAGGCAATGTGAAATATCTCATGGGAAAAACCACTGACCTGGAAAATAGATCTAGGAGAGATAATTTAAAAATTATTGGACTACCTGAAAGCCATGATCAAAGAAAGAACCTAGAAATCACCCTTAAAGAAATTCTCAAGGAAAATTGCCCTGATGTTTTAGACCCAGTGGGGGAAATAGAGGTTGAAAGAATCCACAGATCACCTCCTGAAAATGATCCCAAAAAGAAAACTCCCAGGAATATTATAGCCAGGTTCCAGAATCCCCAGATCAAGGAGAAAATACTACAAGCAGCCAGGAAGAAACAATTTCAATATTGTGGAAACACAATCAGAATAGCGCAGGACCTGGCAGCTTCTACACTGAGGGATCGAAGAGCATGGAATATGATATTCCAGAGGGCAAAAGAGCTGGGATTGAAGCCAAGGGTCACCTACCCAGCAAAACTGAGTATCTTGTTTCAGGGGAAAATATGGTCATTCAGTAGAGTAGAGGACTTTCAAGCATTCTTGAGGAAAAAACCAGAGTTGAATAGAAAATTTGACATCCAGACACAAGAAGCAAGAGATGTCTGAGAAGGTAATCAAGGAAAAGAAATCAAAAGGAACTTATCAAAGTTGGACTATTTACATTCCTACATGGAAAAACAATAACTGTGTTTGATGAAACCTTTCTCATTATGAAAATAATTGAAGAAGGGTACATGGCATATGTTCACAGGTATACATGGATAGAGGGCACAGGTTGAATTTGATGGGAAGGGATGATTTTTTTTTTTTTTGGAGGGCAATTGGGGTTGGGTGACTTGCCGGGGTCACTCGGCTGGGTTTTTGTTTGTGTGTTGGGTGTCTGGGGCCGGATCCGAGCTCGGGTCCTTCTGGCTCCGGGGCCGGTACTCTGCTCGCTGCGCCACCTAGCCGCCCCAAGGAAGGGATGATTCTTAAGGGGTGAAGTCAAGAGGTGAGAGAGGAAAGTGGCAAGAGGAGATGGAGAGAGACAGGGTAGGGTAAACTATCTCATGTAGAAGAGGCAAGGGGAAGTAGTTGCAGGGGAGGGGAAGTACAGGAAGGCAAAAAGGCAAAAGCATATTCTCATTGAAGTTGGCTCAAGGAGAGAATCACATACATACTAAATGGAATATCTTACCCTCACTTACTCTCCTGAGTAGGGGAAAGTGGGATGAGAGGGGGGATGATGGAGGCGAGGGCATTCTGGGGGAAGGGGAGGTTGGAAGTACCCACTATCAAAGAGGGACAGGATCAAAGCAGGGAATGGACCAGGTGGGAGGTGAGACGGGTGGGAGGGAAATATAAGCAGTCTTTTACAATATATCTACCATGGTAATGTTTTGCATAGCTATACATGTACAACACATACTGAATTGCTTATCTTCTCAGAGGTAGTGGGTGACAAGGGAGGAAGGGAATGGATCTGAAAATCAAAGTTTTAAAATTAAATATTTCATAAGATGTCCAGGCATTGGGGCTCAGAGATTCACCTTGCCCTAATGGCAAAGTTGAAGGGGATATGGGAGAAAATATGGGAGAGAGCAGATTGGATGAGGGGATATCTAGTGGGACTGCTATTCTGGGGTGGTGGGTAGGGAAAAAATGTAACTCATAATCTGATGGAAATGAATGATGTAAACCAGAAGTTAATAAAGCATTTGTTTAATAAAAAAAAAAGATTTTCTCCAGGTCTGTCATATCTAACTTTTCTAAAATTCTGTTAAACTTCTTGTCTTCTTTCTTTTTTATTATGTGATTATATTTATCTAGTTCTGAGAGGAGCAGGTTGAGGTTCTTCTCTAGTATAGTTTTGCTGTCTATTTCTTCCTGTAACTTACTTAACTTCTCCTCTGAGAATTGGTGTTAATATTACTTCATTGTCTATGGTAACCTTTAACAAGATATAATTTCCTTCCTTGTGTCTTTTAATTAGATCTATTTTTGCTTTTTCTTTGTCTGAGATCAGAATCGTGACCCCTGATTTTTTTTTTACTTCAGCTGAAGTATAATATATTCTCTTCCAGCCTTTTACCTTTATTTTGTATGTATTCTGCTGCTTCATATGTGTTTCTTTTAAACAACTCACTGTAGGATTTTTGTTTTTAATCCATTCTGCTATCTGATTCTGTCTTATGGAAGAATTAATCACATTCACGTTCACATTTATGCTTACTGTGTCTTTCTCTCCATCCTATTTCTCTCCCGGTTTATGCTTTTATTTTTAGCTAAGAGGTAGGAAAAAACTAACAAAAGGAATGTCCATGCAGCCCTTGCACAGACTGGGCCACGTTGAGGCCCCAACCATTGCCAACAGAATACATGTGAAGAAAATGAAACAAAGTTAGGTGAGGAGGCTTTTATGAGTGCAGACTTTTGCCCAATACTAAGAAGAAAGCAGGGGAATTAGGGAGGCCACACAGTTTTTAGGGAGGTCATTGAGAATTTTACTCAGTAGGAGGTCACTGATATATAAAGTCAATTCACCCAAAGGATAAGAGAACTATTAGTGTCTTGGATGGTGAGAATCTTTGATGAAGGAGTCAGAAGAATATTAATAGATAATTTAGATTGCTTGAAATTTATAGGTATTAATCAGAATCCTTTTGTATAGCAAGTTTTTAGGGATTACTATGTGCAAGAAGGTAACAATGCAACTAATCTATTAGCTTTAGCTACAGAAGGATGCAATAGACAGCATCCTACTGATTCTATGTGGTCTAGTGGAGAGAGACACTGGTACTTGCTTAAGAGATTGTATGAGAAAGTTAAAGGAAGAGGTAATGAAGACTACAATTATGATGGGAGTCACAGATGTGTATCATTATACCCCCTTAGCAGTTTCTCATAGAAATATCATAGTGAAGATGACCTGCTTATAAGCCCCTAATTCCCCTAATTCTAACCCTACTAATTGGGGAGAAAGGATGTTCTCTTTCAGAGGTGCTGGATAAGACTTCATAGTTAAGTGAGTTAGGGGAATGGGGAAAAGATAAATTTCCTCAAGAAAGAAGAGTAAATAGCCAGCAGATTCAAAGTCAGAATAGAAAAGAATTGGTTACTGCTCTATTGAGAACAGGGGTAGATCTTGGAAGAATGGATGGTATTCCAATTAATGAACTATATAAAATGTATCAAGAAAAGGGTCTTAATATTAGACTGAGCAGGGAAGGAAAAACTGCCCCTACAGATCCTCCTGAAACATTGCATTAGAGTTGTTCACACCTGTAGGGAGAATTGAAAATTGGCCAGGCTACAACTACGATTAAAGAAAGTATATTTCTAGCCAGAATGATGACCCCCAAACTGCAAAGTAGAAAACAGTAAACAACAATGAATAAGGCTGTGATAATGGGTTCATGGACTCCAGAAGCACAGCTGATCCTATATCTGCCCTCCTTCTTATTGTCTTCTTGTTTCTTTTTTGGCTTTTTGTCTGTTAAACTTGTTTACTAGATTTGTTTCCTACAGGATTAGTACCCTCCATATGCAGATACCTGATTACTTATGCCAGATGTCATCCCCTGTCCAAGAATGTGATGTGTCACTCCTAGACCTAGCATCAACCAAGCTCCTGACACTTGCTAAAGTACTGATCCCTCCAATGGGAATTCTTGGGGCAGGGACAGCTCCATATCCAATTTCAGCAGGAATTGTTTATAGAAGAAAAGAACTTTGCCCCTTACCCCAAGATTTGGAGTCTTGTTTTTTCAGGGGGGGATAATGGGGTTCTTGTGCTCAAGCCCCACCCTAAGATGTCATTTCATGTGCTAATTTTGTGTTATCCCTGTTATATTGTGGTGAAATTTTGTTGATATCAGTTGCCCAATTGACCTATGTACTGGATACAAAAGATCTGGGGGTCAAATATATGTTTAATGTATTTTGCTTAATGGGAAGGTCTTTCCTATACATCAATAAGTCCATGTGGCTTGAGTCACATGGAAGCCTGAGTCACATAAACCTGTGGTGGCAAGAGCAGGAAGGTGGAGCAGAGCTAGGAGGAAGTTGGTCAGAGCAGTTAGAGCTAAGGGAGATAGAGGAAGCAAGCATCAAGATGGGAATGTTTGTTTTCGGGAATGCCTGAGCAGGGGGAAGTCTTGGGGATGGCGGTACCCCCTGCATTCTTAATGTGTATAGATTTTGTTCCTATGATGGATTTGTTTTTCTGGTATTGGAATTCAGCTTTCTGGTGTTTGAATAAATGTTTTTGTTATGGCATCCAAGTAGAGAATCTGTTATATTTTGTGATTCAGAATTACACTCTCATAATCATAGCAACCATAGGCACTGTGAATATCACATCGGAGTTATACCTGGTCACTGGCTTTATATGCTGCAATCTCAGGAGCTAGAAGCTTGCTTACCATGCTTGGGTTGCCTGACGTAATTGAGCCTATTGTTGCCTGGCTTCCAGAGCTGGCAATTTACCTTCTGTGCTGGGGCTAGAAGCCTCACAGCTGGTCTGTGTGCCTCTGGCCTACTGAGCCAGAACCAAGGGCCCTTGGTTGCTGATCTATGCTGTGGGTGAGAGAATCCTGCTGGTTTGGGTAAACACTGTCTGTGGTGGGATATGCTCCCCTTTTACCCAAGTGAGATAAACCTTCCCTGAATTCCTTCTAAGTTATATTAATCTGAAAAACTGTTTCTCTTCATCTTTTTGTAGGTTCTGTTATTCCAGAATCCTCTTAGAGACTTGATTTAATGTTATTTCTGAGGGGAACTGGAGAGAACTCAAGCAAATTCCTGGTTTCTTTCTGCCATCTTGAATCTGCCTTCTTGAGCTGAGTCTTGATGGACATCAGGGAAACTAAAACATGGAGATGATGACTTTAGAATTTACTCACATTTGGGATAACCAGTGCAAAATCAGGGAGTAGTGAGACAGCATAATATCTGAGGAACTAGAAATAACTTTGCATTGCAGAATAATAGAATGCATGAAGGGGAGTAAAATTTAAAACTGAAAAGGTAGGAGGAGACAGATTATAAAGAACCTTAACTTTCAAATAGAAAATATTATTGGTAGTAAGAACCTATTGGAACTGCTTGAGCAGTGCAAATGATAGCAGGACAGTATTCTGGAGAAGTCAAGACATGATTGATTTAAGTGAAAAAAAATTAGAGAGGGTTGTCCTTGAATAGAGAAGGGTAATTTCTTCATACATGTCACAAGTAAGAGAGTAGATAGTGGAGAAGGAAGAGAAGGTATCTAAATGATATATACAGAGGAAGAGAAGGGGAAACTTTCTGCAAATAGTCTCATATTTGTTTGTTACTTGAAGCATGATTTGAAGTCGAAATAGTTATGTTGATGGTGCGATGAATGGTAGGCAAAAAGGATAAAAATGTTTGGAAGGTTTATATATAGAATGAAATAGCAAAGTCATTTAGAATGAATAGGATGATTTTTTTTTTCTTTTCTTAATACAGTGAGGACTCAGTTGGGATTAGGTAATGCAAATTTCAAATGACCCACATCAGCATAGTTTTGTGGTTCCTCCAGTACTATTTAGTAGCAAATGAATATGAGCAAAGAGGGTAGAGGTTTTGAAATATTCTAGTACTGCTGTTTGGGAAGAAATGATAAATAATAGGATAAAGACTTAAGGGATTTCAGAATAGAAGATAGGGGAGAGTTGAACTGGTTCAAAAGAGGTTCTGAAAGGTGAACATAGGGCATTTAGTCATTATATTTGGTGATGCTCTGGGAAAAAAAATAAATAGAAGAAATCATGGCTTGCTGAGGGAAGAGATGTAATAGGCTGGACAATGAACAGGATTAGGGATCATAGGGCATAGGGAAAAGTGGAAGGAGAGATGGTGATCAGATAAAGGAATTTCAGAGATCTTGAACAAGGTAACAGGATATTTCAGTGGGATAGCATGATTAAAGATGTTACCATTTTTGAAGCTAAGGTACCATGGAAGAATTATTCATGTGAAATGAGTAGACTAAGGAGACGACAAGTTAAGGGAGTTGAGGGAGCCTTGATATATATGCTAAGATCTCCTAATATGAGGGCAAGAAATGGGGAAAAGAGTTAAGTTAAGAAGTAAACTCACTGAAGAGGAAGAGAGAACTTCCTCATGATCTATAGCTAATAGCCAACAGGATGTAGATTGGGTAATAAATTTGCCTAAATGACCCTCTAGGTTAAAGGATAGCTGGACAAAGGATAGGTTTGCTTAATGAAAATAGGTGGTTTGGTTTAAAAGGCAATGTGTGTGAAGGAGTAATTCCAATTCTATAGTGACAATAGTCAGTTGGTGAGTACAAGGGAAACAATCCTAATACTTAGGAAGCTATGGAGTATATAAAACAGGGAAAGTATATTGATGAGGGTCTCAAGTTCATACCATATGTAGACTGGTTGAGGGAAATGGGGATGCAATGTTTAGCCTGAAGAAGAGACATAGGGTAGTGGATATGATTGCTACCTTTGGAACTGATTGAATAATCAGACTCAAAGAATAGTCAATGCTGATTCAATGTCAGTTTGACATTGACATAGGTCTCTACTGGAGTGCCCTAGGAATGTCTTCTTCACTCTGCACTAATATTGTGAACACTGACTTGGATAAAGGAATAGATGCTATGCTTATAAATTTTGCATGTGATACAAAGATGTGAAGGGTAACTTATACCAAGGATGACACAATCAACATCCGACAGATCTTGACAGCCCAGACAATTGGGTTGAAACTAATAAGATGAAATTTACTAAAGATAAACGTAAACTTTTAATTAGGTTAAAAATAATTTCACAAAGACAAGAAGGTAGAGATGTAAATAGATAGCAGTTCTTTAAAAAAAGATAAAAGGATTAATGGATAGAAAATTCAATATGAGTTAGCAGTATGACAAGGTAGTGGAGTAGGAGGGGAGTAACCATAACAAACCAACAAACAAATAAAAAAAATAACTTTAAAGTGCTTTAAGAGAATATCGGTTACAGATAAAAGAAAATGATAGTACCTCTGCACTCTTCAATTTACAGACCGTATCGAGGTTATTTTGTTGGTTTCTGGGTGCCACAGTTAGAAAAGACATTTATAGCCTGTATAAGCATCCAGAGAAGGACAGTTAGGATGGTCAAAGTCCTTAAATCTAGGTCATATGAGGATCAATAGAGGAAACTGGGGGGATGTTTAGCCTTGAGAAGGACAGAGGTGAAAGAGTGGTGAGGGAACATATTTGTCTCCAAATATTTGAATAGCTATGTTGCAGATGAGGGATTATATTTGTTTTGCTTGGCTCCAGAGATTAGAACAAATAGTAGTAGAGTAAAGATTCAAAGAGGTATGTTAGGGTTTGGTATCAGGAAAATGAAACAAGACAAAACAAGACAAAATTTTGGAATTAGTCAAAAGTGGAATTGACTGCTTGAGGAAGTAGTGGATTTCCTTTCCACTGGAGATCACCAAGAAAAGCCTGCAGAGTGATGTTAGGTGTGTTATTGGAAATAATTATCAATTGGACTAGAACCCCACTGAAGCCCCTCCCACTTCTAGAATTCTGCATTTTTGTGAATGATGAACAGACCTGTGGAAGAGGGTTTAAATTGGTTTTGTTTATTTCTAGAAGGCAGAGCTAGGATAAATGGATGGAGATTTCAAAAAAAGCTAATTTAAGCTTTGAATAAGAAAGAAAAAAACTTGCACATAATTAGATCTATTAAAAAGTGGAATGAGCATCCTTAGCAGGCATTGTATTCCTTCCTTAATGGAATTTGAAGTAGACATTGCAAGAATTTTAAAGTGCTTTGCAAAGGGATTAGTGGAATGCTTATACTCCTGAAAGCAAGAGATGTTTTATTTCAGTGTGCTTAAATCACAAGACAATATGGCATAATCTATAAAGAGTTAGCTTCAGAGCCAAGAAGACCTAGAAAGCTTTGCCTCTGACACATAATAACTGTAGCTAATATTGATATAGTCCCTATATGTATCAGGCACTGTAAGAAGCACTTTGCAAAGAATTCCCTCATTTGATCTTCACCACCACCCTGTGAAGCAAGTTATTATCATCTCAATTTTACAATTAAGGAAAATGAAGCAACCATAGGTTAAGTGACTTGCCCAAAGTCACACAGCTAATAATTATTTGAGATAAGTTTTGAAGCTAGGGTCTTCTTGACTCCAGAAGTGAGGATGAATCTTGAATCCACTGTGCCATTTTGCTGCTTGCAGAGAAGAAGAGAGTGACCTGCAATAGTCAACATGTTTTCTTCATTTGAGAGCTCCTTGAACCAATGAAATTAGAGGTCCACTTTTTATAACTATGCTAACACCTAGGGGAGATCACATGGTTCAATGAGAGAAGAAAGAAGTGAAG
Organism: Gymnobelideus leadbeateri; assembly: GCA_011680675.1. Classification (NCBI taxonomy): domain Eukaryota; kingdom Metazoa; phylum Chordata; class Mammalia; order Diprotodontia; family Petauridae; genus Gymnobelideus; species Gymnobelideus leadbeateri. Next base: position 274,975 of record WOXC01005545.1, read on the forward strand.
AAGGGAACAGGGGACAAAGTATACAACTGGAAGCTGGAGAAAGGTCTGTAGACAATGACTGGTTTCGCAAGCATCCTACTGAAATTCAGAAGTGGGATTTTGGTGCCAGGGCAGGATGATAGAGAATGAAAACCTCCCAAGGGAGGCCACTTTGAGGACATAGGCTACATTATAATAATCTCTTTACACAGCTATGTGCTTCAGTGAAGGAATGCTGAAAAATTCCAGGAATTTTGTAGGGGAAGGATGGAATCTTCATTATGTGGGTCTGAGTATTTTCCTATCTTTGAGGTCATAGGGAGTATTAAATCCATGAAGTTCTCTGTGAAAGGAAGTTTCATTCAATCAATCAATAAAAAATTATTAAGTGACTACACTACAGGCACTGTACTAAGTGCTGGGGGATACCAAAAAAAGGAAAAAAAAGACAGTCGGAGCCTCAAGAAACTGACACTTTACTGGAGGAGAAAACATGCTAGCAAACATATGCAAAGCAAGGTATATAGAGGATAAATAGGAAATAATTAACAGATTGGAGGCATTAGAGTAGCACAAAAGTCTCCCAGTGTTTTCCAAAAAAAGGGACTAGGTGTAGCTAAAGCAATGACAACCCACTAGAGGAATATCAGAAAGGAAAAAAATGAGAAATTTAATATGGCTAAAAATCATTCCTGGAGTCAACCTGGTAATGAACCTTTCCACACTCAGCTAGTTTGATTATGAAACACCAGCCACACAGTCTGTTACTTAATCTATGTTGTTCAGTATTTTTCAGTTGTGTCTAAATCTCAATTTGGGATTTTCTTTGCAAAAATACCAGAGTGAGTTTCCATTTCATTCACCAATGCATTTACAGATGAGGAGGCAAACAGAATTAAATGACTTGCTTAGGGTCACACAGCTAGTAAGTGTGTGAGTTCACATTTGAACTCAGGACCATAAGTCTTCCTGACTCCAAGCCCAGTATTCTATCTACTTTGCCACCTAGATTCCCAGTGTAACCTATAAGGAAAAACTTTTCCTCAAAACACCCAAGAAAATTTGGCCTCTATTGGCAGGCATAGCCTTGGGAATCTGGGATTTTCTCCTTGAATGACTGAATGAATTAATGAATTTTATATCATTTATTAAGTACTTTCTATTGCCAAAATAGGTCCTTAAGTTTTAAAGAAAGGAGTTTATCTATACAGTCATTGAATGACTGAATTTCAGAGCTGATAGGAACACCACAGTGGCAATCTAGTTCAATCTATATCCAAACAAAACACAACAAGACAACATAAAACAAGTGTAGCAGCAAGCACCCCAATATCCCCAGGGTGGCTGCCAATACAGGTTCTTAGATCTGCTTTTGTAAAGGGAAGCAACTCAAAATGGGTTAACAAGCTTACTTTAATCAAACAAACATATATTACCTAGCTCATGGGGAAAAGGTCAGCGCCCCAAACTATTACATCAATACCAAATCACAGTTACCAGAGAGGGAAGCATCATCTGGGTTTTCAAAGCCGGGGAGCTCTCAACAGCTGCCCAGAGTCTCATCTGGTCAAATCACACAACATTTCTCAAAGTGAGCCCCAAAGCAAAGCCTCACATCAGGAATAGCCTTCTCCTGGGTCAGAGAATGTAACCACTCCCTTGACCCACGCCCCACAGCATCAAGGTGTGGTCATTCTTGAAAACCAAACCTCCTACCACAGGCCCCCTGTGACCACATTCAGCCTATTAGGGGGCAGAGTATATTTTCAAAAGGGCCTAGGGACAGGGAAGATCTTCAAATCTGCATTTCCATTACAACAAGTTAACACAATCATTCATTTTTTGCTTGAAAATCTCAGTGAAGGAAATGCCACTAGCCCAGAAAGAATTTGTTCCATAGTAGGATAATTTTAATTATTAGTAAAATTTTCATCACATCAATGCTAAATTGATATCTTTTTATAGACTCTACCAATTGCTCCCAGTTTTTCTATCTAGAGAAAAAAGAGTGGAAGTGGTTTTGTTCTTTCATGTGGTAATGTTTCAAGTTTTTGAAATGTTTCAAATTTTTGTCCTTCCCACTTGGACCAGAATTACTTCAATTGGTTAATGGAATTGGGAATATTTTAGCATGGAGGTAGCAGGTTTAGTAGGTCCATGATGACTGTCTTAAAATATCTCAAACACTCTCATATATAAGGACAAGAGTAGAAGCAAGGTATGTCTGTGTAGGCAGAGTAGGAGAGGATTTGTATGGAAGCTGATTCCTGCTCAATACAAAAAAATCCTAAAAATCATAGTTTTCTAAAAATGGAATAGGATCAAGGATATAGTGACCCCCTTGTTATTGGAGATATTCAAGCAGAGACTGGATGATCAATTATGTTTAGAGAGGATTTATACCTCAAGTGGGAATGGAGTAGGTTCCTCTGTATTCCTTTCCCACTTAAGTTTTTATAAGGCAAAATATTACTTTGCTTTGTCCATCCTTCCACTGTATGATCAAAGAAAGTCACACATGAACATATGCATATATACACACATGAACATGTGCAAATATACACACATGAATGCACACATATGTATCTGAATTGCATCGTGCATATACAAATATGTATATGTATATATTTGGACTTGTGATTTAATCAATGTAGGGAATTCTTCATCAAGATAGATCTGTTAACTTTAGTTTAAAATCTAAAGCTTTCTCAGAGCACTAAAAGAGAAAGAGATATGCTCAAGTTTATGCAGCTAGTATCTGTCAAAGAAAGGATATTAATCCAGGTTCTTTTTTTTTTTTTGCTCCAAGGCTAGTCCTCTATTGTCTATGCCCTCCTTCTTCTCAACAACTGATCATAATAGCTAGTATTTATGTAGCACTTTAAGCTATACAAAGATCCTTATATAACCCTTACATTTCATTCATGCTAGCTCTGTGGAGAAGACATCATTATCTCTGTTTTACAGATTAAGAAACTGATACTCAGAGAAGTTAAGTGGCTTTCTGAGAGTCACATTGTAAGTAATTGTTAGATATAGGACTCAAACCCACCTTTCTTTTGATTCCAAGATGAGTGGTCTTTCCATTATGCCATGCTGCCTTTCAAAAGCCAATCAAAACAAGGGACAGACACTTATTCTGAATATGGGGAAGAAGGAGGAACAACAAAAGAGAAAACTGGATAACCTAGATTCTTCATGAACTCACCTGCCCTCTCCTCCTCTCCACCACTAATACCAACTTTGCCTCTGCTTTAAGTTTTCTTGATCTGCTAAGACTGGAGCATTCCTTTTCCCCACTGTGTTTATCTCTATAATAATGAAATACTGTGTTGTTTTTATTGTTCCAATGAGGTAAAGGGCTGGAACAGGTCAAAAAAGGGAATCACCATGAATGATGGTAAAAGGAATTGAAATTAGGAGTTTATAATTATATTATGTTTGTAAATGGCCAAATAAGTGCTTGTGTACCAATGCATTCAATCAAGTGTCCCTAATGATATTTCACGCTGCAGGGCAAGTGATGTATTCTTCCCTTTGTGGGCAAGCTTAATGCTCATTAAAATTAATGAGAGTAATGTGTTCATAAAGATGGGGAAATACATTGAGTAAGCATGTTGAACACTTGCATTGACCTGAGTGGGATGATAAAAGCACTGTCTCCTGGGTCAATAACTCACTAATAAAGAGATCTCTGAGCAACTGCCTACCAACTATCCACAGTGACTACCAAGCAGTTATTCAATTGATAAATAAATCCCTAAATTACAAATTAGTAAAATTAGGATTAACCAGTTCGCCAGCTTCCACGATCCCAAAGATGTCCCTCATTACCTCTCACTTGAACTGTTTTAATTTCCTCATTTCCTTCTTCCAGCAAATAGTCATTAATTACCTACTACGTGTATGTGCTCATTATCTTTCTCCCAAAATATTTCTTCTTTCTATTTCAGTTTTTTCCCCATGACTGGAATTCTGTCTCTCCACAACTCTGCCTCCTGGTCTCCCAGGCTTTCTTTAAATCCTGGCTGAAATCTCACCACCTACTAGAAACCCTTTTTTCATCCCCCTTAAGGCTATTACTTTCAATCTTTTAATTAGTTCAAACCAATCCCATATATAGCTTGTTTTTTCATACCTGTTTTCATGTTGTCTCCCACTTTAGACTGTGGGTTCCTTGAAAGCTGGAAGGGACTTTCTGCCCTTTTCCTTGTATCCATAGCTTTTAGCAGCATACCTGGAACTTAGTATGTGTTTAATAAATATTTATTGACTGACTGATGGTACCAAAATTCTTCCAGACACCCACATTCATATTCTAAGCTGATCTTTAACTCATCACTCTCCCAAACAGCACAAAATAAATCTATTGCCAAATCCTGCCATTTCTACATTCATGAAGTATCTCACAACCAACCTCTCCTCTCTAATTACACATCCACCAACCTACTTATCACCTCGTGATTAAACTATTGCAGGGGTCTTTCAGTTTGTGTCTCTGAGCCAAGTCTCCCCACTTCAATCCACTTTAAAAAGAGTTACCATAATAAATTTCCAAAAGGACAGATCTGACCATGTTACCCACTTTCTCAGTAAAATCTTCTGACTCCCTATTTCTTCTGGGAAAAAACAAACAAACAAACAAACTTCTGTTTGCTTTTAAACCCTTTACATCCTTGCCCCATTATTTTTTTCTTTCCAGGCTCAATACACATTACTTTATTTCCAATACTCTGAATACCTTCTCACTGTTTCTCATACATGACACTCCATTTTCTATCTCCCTGCTTTTGCATTCATGATTTCCATTCTTGGAATACACTCCATTTTGCCTTATAGAATCCTTCTCACATAATGCAGACACCATTTTCTAGAAGCCTTCCCTAATCGTCAGTCACTGAGTCCCCCTCCCCCCTCCAACTTGCTTTAACTATATTGTACTTATTTTGGGCATACTTATTAATGAAGGTCTGGCACATACTCAGATAACCTGAAGTTTATTCCTCAACATGGAAGAGGTGTGGAGCCTGCTTGTGGAAAAGTTATGAGAACATGCATTTTGTTGTTTGTTTTTGTTCTTTTCTATTCTTGATTTTATTCCTTTCTTTGTATTATTCACAGCTTTTAATAAAGTGAATGGAATATAGATGATGCTTAATAAATGCTAGCTGACTGTTTTAAATATATGCATACATATAATATATGTCTACACTTATGTATATACATGTGTGTATATGTATATACATGTGTATCTATAATGAAGTGCTTTGGAGAAATATTAGAGAATATGGAGGAATTCCATCATTGGTTCAAATGTGCTAGAGAAGTTGTAAAATGTAAATCTTTATTGACTACATGACCATGTCTTGGCTTGCCTTTAAAACACCTTATATGGTTTCTGCCATTCCCTTTGGTTGCTCACTTTTAGTGGTTTTCTGGTGGTTTGATTCCTTCAGTTACAGTGCCCAGTGAGAGATAATGACTGCAAAGAGGATAGACCTGGGGCCTTTTCCTTTGAGGCCACATATCCTCCTAAAATATGTCATGGGCTTTTGGCTACATTTGTTCTTTCATTAAGTGAAATTAAGATTAATCTGGTTAATCAAGTATGTGACTCTTGAAGAATCAAGAAAGAGAGGAGACACAGATTAGAATTCATGCCAAATGTTTTTCAGCCAGCCTAGCACTGATGTCCAGAAGAACAAAGAGTGACTTTCTGGAGCCATTCTAGGGATGGTTGAGGCAAAGACTTATCCCATAGTCATGCTTCTTTTGCATATGAAGTTGGAAGGAACAATGGTTTTGTAGAAATATTCAAAGTCTGAACCCACTCTTTCTAGAGATTAAGTGGGATAGGAGCAAGTATTCCCCTGAGGTGTCATGATTAAATATTTGGGTTTTTGTTCTTATTATATCTTCAAAGTAAATATGTATTTCTAAAAGATGATTTATGTTTAATGCTTAAATAAAATGTGGTTTCTAGCCATTGGTACTTAACAATTGAAGAAACACAACTAAATGAATGCTGTGGCAAATAGCTTTAAGAAGAGAGGCCCCAAACCCCTCAGAGCACCTCTCCCCAAACTAAACCAAACCAAACAAAACAGCAAAACAACCTTGAGGTAAACATATAACAGCCTTGCTCTAGGAAGGTGAGCACAGACCATGCTGACAAACATATATGTCACTCCTCATAGAATGCCTGCTCTTTGAGAATGTGAAAATGTTCTCCTTTTTTATATTTGTTAGTTCAGGGTCTGCTTCATGATGAGGGATTGGGCACCTTGGATCGAATGTTACAGTGAACTCTGAGTTAAGGAAATTCCTTTTGCCAATACAGATCAGCACCTCCTCTGCAGAGAACTTGTATAGATTTCTCAGTTTTACAGAATTTTCTAGAGCAAAGGTATCAAAAATCAAGCCCATATAATATTACCAAATGTCACACAAACCAGATTAAAAATATAACTGGGAAATATTAGGCAAACTAAATAAAAATACACAAATAATAAATAATAAAATACATAAATAAAATAATTAAAATACAAAAATAAATTAAAATGACAGATAATATTACTATTATTATTACACCCTAAGTCAACAATTAATCCCTAGGAATTCTTAAGTATGGTTTAGTGGTACCCATTTCTATTTGAGTTTAGTACTACTGGCCTTCGTGACATAAAGTGACTTGCTCAGGGTCACACAGCCAATATCTATCAAAATTAGACATGAACTCAGACCTTTCTGGCTTCAGGATTAGCTCTGTAATTGCTATGACATGCTGCCCTTCTGGCACATAATAGGTATTTAATGAGTTTTTTAAATTGATTTATTGGATATTATATTCTTTACAAAATATTTCATAAAAAGAATGCCAGAGCTAGGAAGAGAACTTAGATTCATAGATTTTTAGAGCTGAAAGACTTCTCAGAGATTATCTACTCAAAATTCCTCATATAGCAGATAAGTAAACTGAGTCCTAAAGATTTTATATAGCTTGTCCAAGGTCTCAGAATTGATTAGTGGTAGATGTGGGAATCATATCTATGTCCCCTGACTCCTAGTCCAGGTTATTCTTCCAATATCATATTAACTCTCATGTAGTTGAACCCCTTCCTATTACACATGAGACAGCTAGGTGAATGAATGCTTGACTTGGAGTCTGGAAGGGCCGAGTTGGAATCCTGTCTCCAATATTTTCTAGTTGTATGGTCCTCAGCAAAATCACTTAATGTCTCTAAGCCTTAATTTAATCATGTATAATAACTGCACCTATCTCATAGGATCATTGTGAGGACCAAATGAGTGCATGTATGAAATATTTTATAAAGTGTCAAGTGTGATATTAATGCTAGTTATTGTTATTGGGGAAAAGAAAACTGCCTCCCAGAAGGGTTAAAGGATATGTCCCAAGGTCATATGTCAAAACCCAGACTTGAGACCCAAGATTCTTTTACATTGCTTTATGCAGTCTAGTTACTTAGCACCTAGTAAATGGGCAGCAGTGGGCTATGTGCATTCAGTGATTGTCAGGAAAAGGATGATGCCTCATTGGAGAAGTGAAGCCTATGATGTGACCAGTTAGCCAGCAGATATTCAATGCCTGGACCACCCCAATGATTATGCAAACTAACCCATTCTCCCAAGTTCTGAAGGACCTGAAATTGATGCTCTCTTTGAAGGGAGAGGGTGGCAGGAGGTTTTTGACAAGTTTTTGTCTTTCAACAATTACTTTGTGTAATGGAGTTTGAAGGTGAGAAGGAAGCCTGAGTGTTTTCAATGAATCACTCCCTTCAGAATGACTAAGTACTCTGCAATGTCTGGAAGAACCCAAGGGTGAGAGTTAGGCCTTCTGGTGAATCCAGATTACTCCATCCAAAAAGCTTTGCTTTAGACTCATGCTGAGCTAAAACGTGCTTGACTTCATGATGTTTTCAAAGTGCTTTGGTGTGTTGCATTGACTGTGCTGCTGCTGGGAAGGAAGTATGCCCAGAGGGAAAAATATGATGACTGAATGGGAGAAGGGGGAGAAATGGGGGCATTGTTGAGAGGTATGTGAAGTGAGCTTATTATTGTAGGAAAGAATTTATTAATGTGTCTTTGGGCTAGGAAACACATAGTAGGTTTAGTCTTTGCCTTGGCTACTTTTAATATATGTGACCCAGCTTGAATCATTTCCCACTTCTGAAGCTCACTTTCCTTATATCAAAAATGAAGATGGTAATATTTGTGCCATCTACCTCACAGCTATTTTGAGCCATTAGTATTCTACTTTTTAGGCAAGCCACACTCTATGCATTCTCAGTTACTTAAGCTATTTAATGATAGATGGACGACTGGAAAGATGAATGGATGGACATACAGATGATGGAGAAATAGATTAAACATTTAGTAAGTGCTTATTATGTAGAGACAGGAAGATAAATAAGCACTTCTTAACCTTTATGGGCCAAGGCAACACTGTGTGAGGTGCTGGAGATAAAAAAATAACAAACGAAATAAAAACAATCTCTGTTACTAAGTAACTAACATGCTAATGGGAAAAGACAACACCAAAAAATGGGAGCTGAAAGGAGGTGCAAGTAGAAGGAGGAAGCCATTGTGCTAAGGGCTGAGAATACAAGATGGTTCCTCTCAATGACCTTAAATTCTAACAAGGAGCTTAAATTCTAATGGAGAAATACTATGCTAAAAGGAGAGGTAGAAAGTAGAGTGGTTACTGAAATGGTCACAAGAAGGTACATTTGGAAAGCTACTGGTAGGAAAGTAAGCCGAATATCTCAGACTTCTAATAATATGGGTCCAGTCAAAGACTCTCCAGTAATAAAGTAGGTCCTGATCATCATCAGGGGGTCCAGTTTGCAAAATTATCCAAGAAGAAATGGTATTAATAATGGTTAATAAATGGCATTAATAATGTATGTATTACTGTATTTGGACTAATCTCCAGGGACATTTGTGAATGTCAAATAATATACTGCACAAAAATAATTTTATAAATTATAAATCACTATAAAAATAACCATTTAAAATTATTGTGATGATTCTTGGTTAGATTACAGAGCATCCATGCCTTCTATTCCAGAACAACAACAATGGTGTATCTTTCATGGATTCTATTCTTGGGCCTTCTAAGCACTCTAATTTTGGGTGGTAAGTGGTCCATTTTCCTTTGGAGAGTTTTATTTTAATTGAATATATTGAAAGATTGTTCCCTTTTTCTGGACTTTTACATTTGGATTCATTTCCTCCATGATATTTCTTATTTCTTTACTGTATTATGAACTCTTTCTATCTCTTTCTCCTTCTCTGTTTCTGTTTTTTCTTTCCCTTCCTCTGTTTTTTTTCCTCACTTACTTAGACTCTTTTTCTTTGTGTGGGTTTTTCTGTGAGAATTCTACTCCTTTCTTCTCTTAAATGTGTTGTTTTAGTTTATTTGGTGCAATTCTAGTAATTTTAAGATGCTAAGAGGGATATGGGATTATTGGTAACCTCTTGGTTAACTTGAAAGAAATATTTAATATTCTTGTCATATATCATATCACAGTTATCTGCCTTCTCTTCTTCTAAGGCTGTAAACTACTGGCAGGCAGGGGTGTATGTCTTATCTAAACTTTGTATCTTTAGTGCTCAGAAAAGTTTTAAGAACACAATAGGTACTTAATATTGCTGCCTTTGTACTTCCTTCTCCAAGAGGACCATGACATCAGGGAAATGATGACATGACTTGCAGTTGACTTGGATTTGAGGGAGAGAGGACTGTGTAAGGTCACAAGTCTCATTTTCTTCTCCAGGGTCATCTGGGTTCAGTGGCCAGATACTCATTAGAATAAATGGAGATGGCACAGGATATAATGGGAGACCTTAGCCCTTTTAGGCTAAGCCCTTTTAAAATACTCACTTGTATGAGTGAGATAAAGCCCATTCAGTGAATAGGCCTCTTTAAGAAGTGAGTCAAGTGATAGCCCCTTTAATCCCTAACCCCCAAAAAATCAAATTAAAAAAATCAAACTGGGAGGGGAAGATCCTCAGGGTTGCTGGCTAAAAGAGAAATAGTTACTATTTACTGTTTACATTCACTCTGTGCTAAGAGGGCAGTAACCTATTGTTGTCCTATCTATGAGCTCCAGAGTGAATGGGCTTAGGGTATTTAATAACTTGTCCTTGGAATGGATGAGTGAATGAATGAATTAAACTAAATTAGAAAATCTCTAATGTCAAATAAATTCCCTCCAATCCAACAAAGCCTTCTATAAACTTTTCCTCCAAATTCAAGTTTACTCAGTAGTGAATTCTAAGTCCTCAAATGCTAAACAACTAATACAGCTGTGACCTTTCCATGCAGAGCCCCAAAGTCAATGAGGAAACTTTTTTTTTTCATTTATATTAATATGCTAGCCTCGAACTATATTTTAAAACTGATGCTTGGATGACTTTATTAAGCAAGCTCATTTGTTAAATCACAGCTCTTGTCCTGTCTGGCATGCATTTAACCAGACAAAGAACTGACACAGCCAATATCTCTATTATTAAGATAGCCCCTACTTTGAGGGCAATATTTAATTCTACCATGCTGAGGCCCTTCAGAACCCATAGATCTCTAAATGAGGGGACCAAATGTGATACCAAAGCATACATAAATGCTTTGCTCCATTCTTTCAGCACCTCTATTATAGAGCATTTCAGTTATGGCATAGTTGATCTCAGGCACAAATAATTAAACATGTACTATCTCTGTGGCCTTTGAAAGTGTGTACACAGAATAAATATAATGGTGATTCATCAAGCTCCCTGGGGAAGGGAAAGAAAATTGCCAAATTACTTCTTGAGCCCTTTGAAAATGCTGATGGTCCAACTCTAGGGCCTTTAACTCTGCTGCTATTTTTGTAGGAGGACAAGGCATTTTAATGTGATACTACTAACTTAAAAAAAACCCTCTGGTATCTTTAGAGAAAAGATGGATGAAAAATGAATGCAAGCAGTGTCAATTGTGTCTTTAAATAGCTCCTACCTCAGATATCGGTTGCAACCCTCCTCTTCCCACCATCGACACCCTATCCTTAGATAAGACTTCTGGTCTGCATTCTAGATGAATCAGAAAGAAAAAGAGAAAAATTATGTTTAGCTGATTAGAGAAATAAATCACTTAATATATCTGTAATGAGCACAATGGTCAAGGTTTAAGTGGTGATTTTACTGAAGCTGTACTTAATGAGTAGGTAATAATGGCATTAGACTCCTGCCAGTGACCATCAACTCTGAAATGCCAGTGTGATGTTGCAGAAAGAATATTATTAGATTTACAATCAGAAAACCTGACTTTGAGCTTTAGTACTGGCATCCATGTGACTGAAAGTATTCTCCTTGCCAAAGTATCCTTTTAAAATAATCATCATAATACTTATATTCTTTACCTTTCAGAAGATATTTTATAGGAAGTACCTATAACTATATGGGGCAATTATTGCATTTTAATTTGAACAAATGCTTATGACGATATTGATATTTTCATGTGATATATGATTGACTATGGCTTGAATGGACAATAGCAGGGACATTTTTACCTTTCGGGGCATGGGGGAGGCAATGGGTTAAGTGACTTGCCCAGGCTCATACAACTAGTAAGTGCTTGAGGTCAGATTTAAATTCAGTTTCTCCTGACTTCAGGGTTGGTGCTCTAGCCACTGCCACCTACCTGCCCCTAACATTTTACCTTTTGAAAAACAACAATTTTGTCTTCTTCTCCTTCTCCTTCTCCTTCTCCTTCTCCTCCTCCTCCTTTTTCTCCTTCTTCTTCTTCTTCTTTTCCTTCTCCTCCTCCCCCTCCTCCTCTTTTTCCTCCTCTTCCTTCTTCTTCATTCTCCTCCTCCTCTTCTTTTTTTTTTAACAAATTAAGTATGAAACCTCTTTTAATTTAATATTAACAAGTATGGCAGGTCTCTTAACCTACGGGTGTGCCTTATTATGAAGAGATCAACAATGTGTTATATTCCCAAGAAGGAATATAAGTGCTCAAAGGATCACGAGTCATAGATATTCATAGGCATGCAAATATGGTGCCTTCTAACCTTACAGTCATGTGAACACATGACAATGACGATGGTGACACAGGAGCATGATGGGCAGTATATTCCAATCAAGAAACCAGATCCCTGGATCTCTGCCCTTATATTTGATTGTTGTTGCTGGGCAGATTCACAGAGCATGAATAGGAGGAAGAATTTAATCAGCAGATGGTCTGGACTGCCACCACCCTTATTGATCAACAGGATATTTCGATTAAGAAAGTTTGCTAACTATATCCTTGGATAAGAAGAAGTCTGCTCAACTGATCATGTGTTAACCTTGAATCCCTACCCATAAATGTAGCTGACCAAGCCATTTCTTGGATACATAGAAAATTCCTGGTGTATAGATTGATCAATCAGTGGCCACCCACAGAATCACTTTGTTATACTAAGGTCTATCACTAGGTCAATCCTCATGTTAGGAAGAATTTGGGTAAGAAGAGTAACATATATGAAGTCAGTGGACCCACAATCAAATTTTAACTCAGTCACTGTGTCCTTCAGTGATTCAAATCCTTCTTTAGGGATCAGCTTCTTAGTGTGCAAGATGAAAGAATTGGATAACAATCTCTATAGGCCCTTCCAGTTCTGAATCTGATGATCACTATATCCCATGGTTTAGTGTCTTAGTTTTCCCATTTACCTTCTAAGTATCCTTAGGGAAGTTTCTTCACTTATCTGAATCTCTGCAAAATAGAGATAAGAGAAAACTGACCACCTATGTCATAATTTTCCACTAGATATACATATGGAAGTAGATCGAGGTTTTGATGGAGATATGGAGATAGACAGATATAGATAAATATAGCTTATAGATATAGACAGTCATGTGAACACATGACAATGACGATGGTGACACAGGAGCATGATGGGCAGTATATTCCAATCAAGAAACCAGATCCCTGGATCTCTGCCCTTATATTTGATTGTTGTTGCTGGGCAGATTCACAGAGCATGAGTAGGAGGAAGAATTTAATCAGCAGATGGTCTGGACTGCCACCACCCTTATTGATCAACAGGATATTTCGATTAAGAAAGTTTGCTAACTATATCCTTGGATAAGAAGAAGTCTGCTCAACTGTTCAACTGTATTATTTTTAAGAGTTAATGTTTGTATAAATTCTGTAGTTATTTTTTTTAATCCTGGCTGAATTTTATAGGGGCCTGCAAAACTGCTGACTCCAAGGAGTAATATTTTATGACATTGCTGCAGTGACAAATCCTAGCATCCATTAGCTATTGATATTTTGGAATAGGGACTGCTGAGAACAATTTTTCCATAGAGAATTTTGGGAGAAAGATTCTAAAGTTGAATGTTCAAGCACTTATAATATCTTTCATCTTGGTTCTACATTCTGAAAAGGTCAACACCCAGACTCTTCAGTTCTTCCTTTCAAGGAGGCAGTGACAAGATGTTGAGTTGTAGCTACTGCAGTTAATAAGGATATTTGATGCACTAAGGACAATTATTTGTGAGATAACGTAAATGTCCCTCAAGGATAGTATCCTTCTCCTATGTCTCTGAATGTTCTCTATCCCTGGAATACTCTTCTTCCTCTATTCTGTCTTCTGATCTCCTCAGCTTCCTTTAAGTCCCATCTAACATCTCACTTTCTCCAAGAAGCCTTTCCCAACACCTCAATTCTAGCGTCTTCCCTCTGTTATTTCCTATTTATTCTGTATATAGCTTCTTTTGTATATAGTTGTTTTCACATTGTCTCCTCTGTTAGATTGTAAGCTCTTTTAGGGCATGGCTTGCTTTTTGCTTCTTTTTGTATCCCTAGCGTTTAGCACAGTGCCTGGTACATAAAAGGTATTTAATAATTGTTTCCTTATTTATTAATTGGTGTCTCCAAGTTGTGAAAAGATACTGCCCCACTAACTGAACAATTCTCAAATCATTCCCCAAAAGTACAGTCATCTAAGCAGAAAAGTCATCTCCTAATCCTACAGTTAGAAGTGCCTGGCACTTCTCATTGACTATTCCTCTTTATGATTTTTTTCTCATCTCCATTTAGTCTGTTGTCTATTCCTCATTATAAGAGAAAAAAAAAGAATCACTAACCTATATTGTATAATAAATTCTAGTAGCTTCCTAATAGAGATTTTGGAAACTACTCAGTATAAGAAAAAATGAAAAACATATCCTGGATCTAGGGTCAAACATTAGGGGAAGTAGGGGGATAATGATTTAAATTCTAGGGGACTGATAAAATTTTCAGTAGCTCTGTGGTCATATACACTGACCAATCTGATTTAGAGAAGATAGAGGGAAAATTGAAAAATAAAACTAACTTGAATTGAATTAAAATTCCCCTAGACTAGAAATGGTAAGCTTATTTAGGCAGTTATATGTCAGCCAAGGATGATGAAGAAAGGAGACGGGATTTCTGTTGATAAATTCCATTTATTTTTTTATTTGTTTATTTTTAGTTTACAAGATTCAATTCCATAGTTCCTTGAGTTTCAAATTTCCCTTCCTTCCCTCCCCCCACCTCCCACAATGGCATATCATCCAGTATAGGATCTGCAAATACTTTCACATTAGACATTAGTCAAGTTACAAAGGCGAATTGTACTAGATGGGATGAAAAATGGTAAAGAAGAAATAAAACCAAACAATGAAAAGAAAAAGATCAATTAGTTTGCTTCCATCAGGATTCAAGCTCAATTCTTTCTAGTTATTTCTCTGGATGTAGGCATCTCTTTCCTTAATGAGTCTTTTGGGATTGACTTACATCACTGCATTGCTGAGAAGAGTCCAGTCTGTCATAGTTGATCATCACACATGTGTTGTGTCTGTGATTGTATACAAATTTATCCTGGTTCTACTCTTCTCATTCAGCATCAGTTTGTATAAGCCTCTCCAGGTAAATATGAAAACGATCTCCTCCTCATTTCTTATAGCACAATAGTATTCCATTACATGCATATACCACAACTTGTTTAGCCATTCCCCAATTGACAGGCACACCTTTAATTTCCAATTCTTTGCAACCACGAAAAGAGCTGCTATAAATATTTTTGTACATATGGGTCTTCCTCCTACTTCTATGATCTCTTTGGGATATAACCATAGAAGTGGTATTGCTGGGTCAAAGGGTATGAAATTAATAAATTCCATTTTAGATAATGTTTAGATGTTGCTTGTATTTCCTTCCCTATGTCTATTTCACCTTTTAGTAACTTGCTGGTGAGTGAAGCCTTTTCATGCTACAAAGACTCCCCTTAGACCTTTCTTCACCCATACCCTTCACAATACATGTAATTAAGTAGTTTGGATACTAATAGGACCTATATCAGGTTTCCTCCTTCTATGACCATTGAATGCACACATAGTCCTGAGCAGGTATTTACAAGTTATACAGAAAGGAAATGTAAGTAAGTATAATCAAGTAATTGATCATTGAAAGTCAAATTATAGTTGAAGGACCAAGTGATCCTGTCCCAGGAGTCACTATCCTCCCATGTTTTTTTTTCCATTGTCATATCAATTATTTTTCAAAAAAATGTTATATATTAAAGATCTGAAGAACATTTTGTTTGAATATAAGACCTATGTAGAAAGCCTCCTTCTGTTACTTACTAGTTATGAGAAAATGGATTAGTCACTTGACCCTTCTAGGCTTAGTTTCCTTACCTGTTAAATATAGATAGTAAATCTGTAAGAGCTACCTCATAGGGTTGTTATAAGGTTTATAGGAGATGATGTTTGTAAAATACTTCATAAGCTTTTAAATATAATTGCAATTTATTAAGTTATGATAATGCATATATCTGCTCTATAATAATGTCTTCAAATGAAATTATGTAATTTAAAAGTTTGTACTTATAAAGGGATTTTAGGTTTGCATGGGGTGATTTCCTAACAGACACACTATGACAGGCACTACTATTTACCCCCATTTTATAGATGAGAAAACTAAGCCTAAAGTCAGGCAATTACTTGCCCAAGTTCAGAAAGCTAAATTGTGTTAGAGTTATGATTTAAAACTCACTCTTTTAATTCTGAGTCATGTTCCTTCCTCCATTAGGCTTAATTCATTCAGTCCAGTTACATTTCATAATCACACACTAGGTATAACACACTTTGTTAGGTGCTAGGGATACATACAAAGAAAAAAACCCTTGTCTTTGACAGACATGCTGATTTCTTCTGATGAATGATGTACGATGCAAGGTAAACCTCACTCTGATGGAGGCAGCACGCATCACTGAATTCCAGATTAGATTTCCATATTAACTTTCTTAAGTGATATTAAAGGAGAATATAGAGAAGACCTTAAAAATCTTGTTTCTTGCCAATTAGTTCTTCCATTAGTTGGGAAGGTATCAAGAAAGGAGCTATGCTGATTGTCAGCCACAGACGTAGAGAAGGTAGGGTTAGTAGATGCCATGTTGCAATAAAGATGTTGCTATGAATGATTAGCTCTAGAAGAAACCGTAGAGGTAATCTAGCTCAGCCCCTTCATTTTACTGGTGAGCAAACTGAGGCCCATTGAGGCCCAAGGTCATTCAGAGAATTAAGAGACAAAGCTTGGTTTTGAATTCAGTCACTCTTGGTTCCAAGTTAGAACTCTTTATTTTATGCCATAAAAGATGGTTAACTGAGGGAGGCTAGTATTCCTTAAATAGAGGAAAAAAGGATGGGAAGCCTGCCCAGTCTCTATAAATATAGTAAAAGGAAATATGAAAAAAGGGAACAGGTATTTTCTCCACAAAGCAGAGGAAAGAAGATAATACCCTTTGACACAAGTCAGTGAAAAAACTTGGAATTACATGGACCAATCTCTCTCCTCCATGATAATATAACTTTTGTATGCTATAGGAATAAATCACACTGACAGAGTGGATGTCAGGATAAAGGTTCCTCAGTGGTCCAGCCAACCCCATTGCTCACAATCACTCCTTTTCTCTTTAGGACCATTGAGTCAGTCAATAATCATTTATTAAGGACTTACCATGTGTCAAGGACTGGACTAAGAATGGAGAATACAACTGTGTTTTAAAAAAAGACAGTCCATACCCTCAAAGAGCTGACACTCTAATTTCTAAATATGATATCTAAAAAAGAGCTGGGTGGGGTCAGGGGAATGTATCCAGTACAGGAGCATAATGGAAGATTCTGTATTCTAGCCTGATGAGAAATGGCGAGCTGGCTGGTCTGGGTACTCTCCTTAAAGACAGGGACTGAGACCAGTCATCCAATGACAGGTAGTGGATGCTGGGACTGAGGGTACTTCTGAGAAATGTATTCCAGTGCTCAAGTGATCTCCTGGGATGGAAAAGTCTTCTGAAGCACAATGGAGAAAAAAGTCCTTAGGTGAGCTGCCTGCTGATAAATGAAGACAAGTTGGGCCATTTGAAGAAATATCCAAGAATGAGAATGGCCTGAAAATAGCAGTCATTAGACTACCACCCTCCAGTGCCCTTAGTTCTGGAGAAGTCAATTGCATTACATCACATTTTTGTGTTTGTGGCCCTAAGGAGTCTTTCAAGGTTGAAAAGTAAGCAAAAAAGTAAAGAGAATCTTGAAAGGGTAGACACTATCAGGTATCATTTAAGGGACAACATGGTGGAGTTAAAAGGGCACTGGCTTGGTCTTCAGAGAACCTTTAGAACTTTGACTCCACTTCTTAGAGATCTAGACTGGAAGGGACTTTAGACACCATGTAGTCGCATCTATTCATTTTCCAAATGAGGAAAGTAAAGCCAAGAGAGGTCATGTAACTTGTCTAAGATCACACTGCTAGTAAGCATCAGCAATAAGATATGGAACCAGGTACTCTGATTATACGTCCAGAGATGTTTCCATTGTATCACACACATACACACACACACACACACACACACACACACACACACTTTTACTACCTGAATGACCTTGAGCAAGTGATTTTATCTCTTTAATCGTCAGTGCCCTTTTCTATAAAATGAAGTGGCTAAATTAAAGTCTCTCCCAGTTTTTAAATAAGGGATGTCAACAATAAGGGATGGAGTCATTTATTATAGGCAGTTAGGAGGCACAGTAGATAGAGTACTGGACTTGGAGAGAGTAAAACCCAAATTCATTTTTTTCCTCAAACCCTAGACAAGAGACTATTGCTCTCAGCCTCAGTTTCCTTATTTGAGAAATGAGGACAATAATATCACTGAGCTCACTGAGCTGTTGTTGATTAAATTAGAAACATCTACAAAGGCACCTTGCAAAATTTAAACTTAACCGTACCACCCAAAAAAGAAAAAGAAATTATATGTCACTTAAAATAGCGAGAAGGCTCATCAAGACAGTATCCCTTAATTTCTAGGTACTCACCAAGTTTACTAGACTACATTGAAATTTTGATTTTGAACTGCCCAGTCAACTTTTTCAGTTTAAGATATACTTTATTTCTCCCTAATTTTATTTCCAGAATCAAAGAATTTCAAAGTTGGACAGCTCCTGTCAAGTCTCCTTGTCTGTCCCTATATGGAAATTCCCTCTATGACAACACGCAGCTAAAAACTGACAGTGATCAAAAATTCACTACAACTATGCCTCTACCTACCCCTAGGTAGCCCTCTTCATTTTGGGCCATTTCTTATTTCTTTCTATCAAGCAAAAATCTTAATATTTCCAAATTCCACATTTTGTTTCTAGTTTTGCCCTCAGGGAATCAGAGAAGCAAGACCACTCTCTCTCTCTTCCATGATGATATCTATTGTATGTACTTGAAGACAGGGATTGTGATCATTTCCCTGACAGTTCCCTCATCTCCTCTCCCACCCCAAATGTATCAATCTAAGATTATCAATCTGAAATGGAAACAACATTTAATTTTAATTTTAATGGAATTACATCAGGTGATATAATTATGGTGCTAATATGCTAAAAAATAAAGTTCAAGGTCCTATCTTTTCCTTTATAAAATGTGAAGGAGATTTTTTCTGGTGAGATAGGAAGTCATCTGGCCATTGACTAGTGAAATTGATCCAAGTACTTAAAAGGTAGTCCTGACAGCCCTGATGTGATTCCAATCAAGTCATTTGAAATATAGAGCACTTTCATGGCGAGGGACTCACAGCTCTAGCACAGATCAGAGGGGTGGAAGGTTATTTTCTTTCCTCCCCATTACCTTTTGTCCATATTTTCTTGCTGCAGAGCCACTTGCTCAGTAGAACACATTGCATCCTACAGGGAGAAGAAACACAGAAAATGGAGGAAAACAAGCAGCTTCAAGTAGTTTGGCATTTGACAGCAAAGGAGAGAGCTGACCACATTACAGAGAGAAACAATCCTGTCAAAAGAGAATTTAGCAGATCCATGGAGGCCAGCAGAGAGATCCACATAGCAGAGGCCATGCATCGAATGGAGAGACGTGTAAGGACACCATAAGAAATGAAAGGGTATCATAATTTCTAAACTCAGAATCAAACTGCTAACTTAAGTCTTGATGACACTACATCCCTCAACCTCCTGTCCCCTCTGAGGGTGGAGTGCCAAACTCCTTCCAATGCCTCCCTTTATAGAGGGAAGAAAAGAAACTATAAGTTCATTCTTTTCATCTGCTATTTTTCTTGATTTCATATCCATGGAACAAGTTGCCTCTGTACCAGCTGCCCCCTTGGCATCCATCCCCCAACTTTTCTTCTTCTTCTTTTGTATTGTCTCTCTCCTCCCCCCTTAGATTGTAAGCTCCTTGAGAGCAGGGCCTTCCTTTCTTTTTATTAATTGTACCCTCAGAGTTTAGCATATTGCCAGGCACAAGGTATAGACTTAATAAATGACGATTGAATTGGATTAGACTGGAGGGGATTGGACGGGCTTCAGATGCCACAGTAGTTGAGGCATTAACTGTCTTGGCTACATGTCTATATCATTACAAGTATAACCTAGGTCTCTTCCCCTCTTCCTATAGACATCTGTCTACTAGTTAGTTTACAACAGTTTTATAGTACAGGGTAGAAATAGGCTTTATAGGCATTGTTCCTAGTATGCCATCTTAGAAAATAGTTTTGCTTTGAGCTAACTGTGTCTACCCAATTAGCTGACCCCTGGAGTGATCCAAATTATAAATCTGTGAGCATTGATTTGGGGAGGTGGTCCAGAAAAGGTGTTATCATAGGATTTTTTTGTGCTGGTGGGACTTTTAGTGGTCATCCTATCCTTAGTGCCTCCAACTAGACTTGAAGATTTCTAAAAGCATTGGGCCTCATTTGATGAAGAAGGTTTTCATTGCACAGTATATGAATCAAGCATATAGTAAGTAAAATGAGACATATTCACTTAACAGATGATGAAAACCATGATTAATTGAGAAAGATCTTACACAAGGTCAATGCTAGGATCCAGACCTGCAATTTCTGAATGCCACTCCAGGGCTCTTTTCATTAAACCCTACTCCATCACCTCCCCTATCATCCTCACCCACCACCCTTCAGAGTCTCTATTTCATACTGAGCTATTTTACTTTAGAATTACTTCCTCTCCTTGATGGTATTTAAATAGATCATGAGAATAGAAGGTAGAAACGTAATATGGTAAAGGAGTGGCCTTGAATATAGCATAGGCCATGCTATACTCAATTAAATTCAACAAATATTTTAAAGTACCTGAACCTTGTAGACCATTGGTCTGGTCAGTGAGAGAGATGCAAAGTTGAGAAAATTCAATTCTCTCTTGCAGTCTAGTAAGTTACCTGAAGAATCATCTGTCATGTGTCCTATACCTGGGAGATGCTCTGTCACCTAGAACTATGGAATAGGACAGAAGAACTAATCTAGGCTCCAGGAGAGAACCTAAAAGTCATTACCATTCTGGGTCAGATGAACAAGTTCATGACCCATATCATACAGGCCAGTACTTTGTACCTTGTCTGAGAAACCAAGAAGGATCCATTGGTGAGAGGAGAGTGTAGGCTTTCTTTGAATGTCATTTGCAAGCTTCTCCTTCTAACTTCCTAGGGCATTTCATTCTGCCCCTCCCTAAGGCATCTTTCATATCATTTAGAGTTACCTATGTTTTCTGCTGCTGATCACTAATCTGTAAACACCACAAATGTATATATCATATGTTATCGAAAAGTTGTGGAATTTCCCCACTGATTGAATTCCTGCCCTCTTTCAGGATCCAATCCAAATCCTGCCTTCTGCAAGAGGTCTTCCCTAGACCTTCCAACTGCTAGCATCTTTGATCTGAGATTACCTTTCATTTACTATATATTATTAACTTCTTAACGTATTGTCTTCTTTATTAGGATTGCCAAATTGGTCTTTCCTTATATCCCTAATGCTTGGCACAGTACTATGTTTACAGAATGTATTTCATAAATACTTATTAGCTTGCTGATTATGACAACCACACAGATAATCCTTAGTAATCTATGATGAATGCATTAAGAAGTTATAAACCCAATTCTGTGAAGACTGAGATAAGGGCGGGAGGGTTTTTCAAAGTGTCATGAGGGTATCAGGGAAAACTTCATAGATGAGTTTTTTTTTTTTTAATTTTGGCTCCATTAAGTGAAGGGGGATGAGGAAAGGCATCCTAAGCATAGGAAACAGTTTAGATGAAGGCCCAGAGAAGTGAGAGAAGAGGAAACAATTGTGGGACATATTGGCAGGCCATTCTTCTACCATGTGAGCGTAAGTGGCAGTGTTGACTAGTGAACAGAGCACTGAAATTGGAGTCAGGAAGACCTGACTAAATACCTACCTCTATCTATCTACAAACATACATACATAGACATATATCTATATGTGTATATATAGATATATTAACATATATAGGTTAATAATGGCCAGAGTAGCAATATCATACTGTCATTTTGTGACTCATGAAATAATGTATATAAGCTTTATCAACTTCAAATAATGAAATAAATGCTGGTTATTATTATTATTATCACATTGCCCATGTGGGATATGTATTATACTGTTATTCTTACCCAAAGGACACAATAAAATAAAGAGAAAACAAACAAACAAACAAACAAACTGATTATGAATTTGTACTGCAGGCTTTTCTCTCCAAGATTGTTAGGGAATTTGGGGCAACTTTTATTTTTTTTTGAAAAGTCAAGGGTTAATAAAAACAAAAAGAAACATCAGACTCTCATCTTTGTGATCTACCTTTTGGAGCACTTATAAAGCTGACCCATTGTTAATTTAAAGAGTCACATGGCTACAGGAACCCTCCAAGGAGTCCCATCATTTAGAATAAGTGTCCTGCTAAAGGGCATGGTTCTGCATGAATTCCCTTAATGGCTATTGTCTGCAGCCTCATTCAGTCTGTCTTAGCATTGCAGAGCTTGGGTTTCTTTTTTGCAGTTGTATGATGTGCTTCTCTCTTCCATGAATTTTGAAAACATGTCTTTGATTGTTGACTTTGTAAGATATAATCATGTAATTGGAAACAGCTGCAAACACAAGAAGTCTCATTTTAATGGATGTTCATTAATATGTTTTCAGTGGAAAATTCCAATTATAGTCCTGAGTATCTTTTGTAAGAGTTTCTAGGGTTTCTAGAACTTTTCTTATTCATTAATTAGTCCTATTTCAGTACCTCACAGTGACTTGGAGGTGAACTTGGGTATTCAAAGACAATGCTGGCAGAAATCAAGCTTTGACATAATCTACTAAGCTTAAAAGGTTTCAATTGGGAGCCTGTTTAGTAAAGTGTATGCCTATTGTTTTTACACCAATTTATCTAGGTTCAGAGAAATTCATCACCAAATTGGAAACGGTTCCATGATATATTTTTTTCCTGGCAATGAAAATCTCAAAGATTATGTGCTAAATTATGGATAGGTTGTGATTAGTGCTCTAGAGTGGAGGAGATAAAAACTTTTGATAAGTCATTGTAGCATCAATGCAATATTTAAAGTGCTCATGATCACGATAAAGACTGCGACTATAAGTATCACATGATGTTCAATTGCAAAATATTCCCAACTCTCCATATTGAGGATAGGACTGAAGCATTTATTTAGACACCAGAAAACCGATTCCCAAAACCAGTAAGCCAATTCCATCATAGCACCAACAATATTCAGAAGCCATAATAATGCTGAGTTCCACAGAGTCCTTCAGCCTCCCCACAAACCAATTCAAGATCAATATTTACTCACAAACCTCTCTATCTCTTTGCCTGAGTGTCCTTTCTCTCCCACTGTCTGGCTAGCTCTGCCTAGCTTCCTGTGGGCTCTGCTTCTTTTCAGCAAACTCTTCCTACCACAGGCTCCATGTTACTACATTAAGTCTATTAAGGGGCAGAATTTACTTTCAAAGCAGGAGAGGGTTACAAACTCTCCCCTAGGTCTATTAAGGGGCAGGGAAGATCTTAAAATTCCTATTACCATTACAGTCATGAAACCCAACTTCATGGTTTTTTGTAGGCTAACAGAATGTGTTGAAAAGCAGACCACCAGAAAAGGATACCAACAAACATGTTGCTTTCAGTTACTTTCAAAAATAATTTCATTTTTAAATTATAATCTACATACCAGGAGTCACCAGTGTCTACCAGAAAAATTTATAATTATAGCAAATTTAACTGAAAGCAACCTAGGTAACAAACTGTTTGATTGTCTCAATTTTAGTTGATAAAATTGACACAAAATTGAAAAATACCTTGAGAAAATTTATACGATAAGTTTATATAAGGACCCTTCATGAAATGGAAATGGGGAAAAATGAAAAAAATGGAATGGAAAAAATGCATTCTCATTTTATGAAACTTTCAATATTTAAATAATGAGACTATAATAAATATGGGTTCTAGATGTCAGGGATTTTTTTTTTATCAAAGATAGATATTTATATCCTTGTAGAGACAGAATGACCATATTTTGAGAAATCAAAGGACTATAGTATTCCAGCTTTAGATGGGACTACAGCAAGACATATACTGTTCAATAGTTTCACTTGATAGTCTGTCTAATAGCAGTAGCATCAGAATTTAAGTATACCTTGAAAGACCAAACACTGTGTTATGTGACACTGATAAATCTCCATCCATCCATCCATCCATCCATCCATCCATTCATCTATCCATCCATCTGTCTTCATCATATTTTTGCTTACTCATCCACATCTCCTGGAAGGTGGAGAGAGAAGCTAGAATATAACAACCAATCCATATGGAATATTTATGTTCAGGGGGAGCAATGATCTCAATTTTCATTGTGCTAAGTGTCACAGCTGTGATTTCTTTCTATGTTCTTTCTACATTTTTTCAGCAATACCAACATCTGTGCTAGCACCATTAGACAATACTCTGTGTGTGTGTGTGTAACACACCCACATATATGTATGTACATTATAGGTGTGTTTTTCTACACACCTGTAATGTACATATAAGTGTATATGTGTACACACAAAAGACAAAATTTTATTTTTTTGTTGTTGATTAGTCATGTCCCACCTTTGTGGTTCCATTTTGGGTTTTCTTTGCAAAGATCCTGGAGTGCTATGCCATTTCCTTCTTCAAATTATTTTACAGATGAGGAAATTGAGACCAACAGGATTAAGTGAATTGCTCAGGGTCACACAACTAGTTAGTGAGGCCAGTTTTGAATTCAGGTTCTCCTTGACTCCAGGGACAACACTCTGTACTGTACTACCTAGTTGCCCAAAATTTTGTTTTAAAATAACATTATAGTATCACACCCTTCCCTAACCATCAATTGATAAGATGGGCTATGGGCATATAGTTGGTAGTTAAATTAGACTGTTTTTTACAATGTTCCCCAATTTTCATATTACAACTTTTATGTGACATTCTCCAATTAAAGTCAACTTTTGAGGGCAACCCATTCTACTTTTGGAACTTAGTTGTTAGGCAGTACCTCAAACTTTTTTTTCTATAACTTTGGTATATTTCTTTTATTTCTTCCTTTTGGGATAAAAACACAATGTGGCTAAAACCTCTTCATAAGAACATACATAGCAGAATCATAGATCTAGAGCTTGAAGATATTTTAGAGATAATCAATTCTAATGCCTTCATTTTACAAATGAAGAAACTGAGACCCCGGAATATTTAGCATCTTTCCCAAAGTCACTCAAGTAGCAAGGGGCAGTCAGCATTCCAACCTGGGGCTCTGTGAAGTTCAGCACTCTGCTGTACCTCCTCTAACGTTAAAAGATGATCATAGTCACCATTTCATTCAAATTAGGGTCAGCTATATTTTCATCCCTATCATGAATTCTAAGATGAATTTACCTTTTTGTTTCAAGGTTTCTTTCATTCTTTTTTTTCATTTTTAGATCAGAATTAAGTCCAGAATAGTGTTTACCCTTCCTCTGTTTTTCAGTCATTTCTGTCATGTCTGACTCATTGGGATCCTATTTTGGTGTTTTCTTCATAAAGAAACTGGAGTAGCTTTCCTTTTCCTTTTCCGGATCATTTTGCAGATGAGGAAACTGAAGCAAACTGCTTTAAGTTACTTGCCCAGGGTCATACAGCAAATAAGTGTCTGAGACCAGATTTAAACTTGTGAAAATGAGATTTCCTGATTCCAAACCCAGTGCCACCCAAGATGCACTTTCCTTCTTCATCTCTGCTTGCTTTGACTTCAAGGAACAAGGTCCTGCTCCTGGGATAAGTTGATCACTTCATTACCATAAAGTTAACTGAACCTAGAATACTCCAGACCTTCACAACTCCCTCAACCTCCTTTCCCCTCTGATTGGAAGGCTGGAAGGTAGGGCACTAAATTCTTCCCAAAGCTTCCATTTATAAAGGCCAGGATTTGGATTTTCTTTAGTTCATTCTCCACTTTTCATTGGCAGCAGTTCTTGGCTTGAATTCCATGGAACGAGATCACCCTAGTGTCTCAGTCCCCCAGTCTCATCCCATTTCCCCATCCTTTCCAGCTTCTTTTTGTATTTTGTCTTCCCCTGTGAGACTGTAGGCTTCCCCATGGCAGGTATTATCTTTCTTAATCTTATTGTTTCCCCAGGATTTAGCTCACTACCTAGAATAGTGTAAGCACTTAATAAATGCATGTCAAAATGAATTGAATTGATATTGTTTTATGTCTAGAATTTATCCCTTGCTCAGCTTTATCAGAGATAAAATTTCAGATATCCAAAGATTCCAAATATCCAAATATTTGCAATCCTCCAAAATTATTATATAATATCACCCTGAAAGTTTTTTTAACCTTTTCCCAGAACTTTTGAAGCATGTCTTCTGTCTGGGTGGTCTATAATATATTTTCATAACAATATAATTTGTTTGGGGCAGCTAGGTGGCTCAGTGAATAGAGCAGCAGCCCTGGAGTCAGGAGGACCTGAGTTCAAATGCGGCCTCAGACACTTAACACAAAAACTAGCCATGTGACCTTGGCCAAGTCACTTAACTCCAATTGCCCTCCAAAAAGCAAAAACAACAATATAATTTGTTGTTTTCTTTCATTGATCCTCATCCATTGCTCTTCACTGTGACCACTCTGCTCTCACATAGTTCTGGGGGATCCTCATTTTAGACTGTCTTCTTATTTCACTGGCCTTTCTTTCTACCATATTGTTTTTAAAGAAATCATCCAATTTCATCGTTCTAGACATAGTCCTATACATACGGATTTTTCCATTTTTTTTACTCTCTGTTTATACTCATCTGGAGCCATGGACATTTTGGCTCTCTCTCAATGATATATCTTTTGTAAAATTTCTGGTACTCTGATAAGGTTGTCCTTATTTTACATAGTATCAGACTTGGCATATATTTGGAAAATGTAATTCCTCTGCTCGTTTTTGTAGTGGTTTAAAGACATTCAATTTTGCAAGAAACAAGCTAGATTGATAGATACACATGTACATACATACACATATATGTATATATGTATGCACACATATTGGATACCCATGCATTGGCTCAATTATAGGTATGACATGTGTTCATATATGTAATCATGTGTGTATACAAACATATTTATTGTGTAAATACATTCAATTCTCATATATTTTCCCATTCCTTATTTAGTATATCAATCATTGAGAATATATCATTATTACAATTTAATCATTGCAACATTAAAATATTAGAAGAAGTTTTGATAATAAATTTCTATCAGATTTTCTAGCTTAAAGCAATAGCTCTGATAATGTCTAGCATTTATGTAGTGCTTTATAGATTGCAAAATGCTTGATAAATATTATCCCATTTTATCCTCATAGCAACAATGGAGGGTAGATGCTGTATTACTTCATAGATGAGTCAATTGAGGCAGAAAGAGATTGTCAATCACCCAGGCTCACAAAGCTAGAAAGTATCTGAAGTAGTATTTGGTATCTTACATTCTTGATAAGAGTCAACACTCCTCTACTTTGCCCCTCTTGTTGTTCAGTTAGTCAGTCATATCTGACTCTTCATGACCCCATAAACCACTGAAGTCCTGTCTTCCACTTTCTCTCAAAGTCTTTCTAAGTTCGTGTTTGTTGCATCCATGCCATTCAGTCTCATCCTCTGCTGTCCTGCCCTTCTTTTGTCTTCAAGCACTGCCAATATCAGGTTCCTTTCCAATGAATCCTCTCTTCTCATTATATGACCAAAATATTTAAGCTTCAGCTTCAATATTTGACCTTCCAGGGAATAGCTTTAATTAATTTCTTTAAGTATTGACTGATTTGATCTCTGTGTTGTCCAAGGGACTCTCAAAAATCTTTTCCAGCACCACAATTAGAAAGTGTCAATTCTGTCCTACTTAATTTTTTTATAGTCCACTCTCATAGTCATGCATTGCTACTAGAAAATTTGTAGGTTCAACTATTTGGTTATTTGACTTTGACTACAGACATTTGTCAGTGAGATGGTGTCTCTACTTTATAGTATGCTGTCTAGATTTGCCATAGCATTCTTTCCTGAGTCAATCAGGGCTCAAACAATGACCAAGTGGTGCTTGGTAAAAGAGGCCATTCTCTCTCTGCCTTATTTCTTTTTTTTTTTAAGCAATTGGGGTTAAGTAACTTGCTCAAGGTTACACGGCTAGTCATTTGATTTATGCGTGGGTGCTCATTTTCTGAGGCCGGATCTGATCTCGGGTCATCCAAACTCCGAGGCCGGCACTCTTACTCACTGCGCCACCTAGCCGCCCCTTTAGGGCAATTGGGGTTAAGTAACTTGCCCAAGGTTACACGGCTAGGTTTTTGTTTGTGCGGATTAAGTGTCGGAGGCCGGCTCCGAACTCAGGTCCTTCTGATTCCAGGGCCGGCGCTCTATTCACTGTGCCACCTAGCCGCCCCTGCCTTATTTCTTAACTAGCTTCAGTCACTGAATGGATGTTGCCTCAGTCAAACTGAGACTTGATAAAGACCTTAGTTTAAAAAGGCCAAGGTCTCCCACTATATGCAGGACCATCTCTTAGTCATCCTAATCCATATCTTGCTACTGGACCCAGATAGCTCCAGAAGAAAACATGAGCATGGTGACTTCACACAGCTGCCTCTCACTTAAATCCAATTTACTTGCATGTCATGGCATCACCTTCCTGATATCATGGTCCTCTTTGAGAACAAAGGTCAAACAATAACAACAACAACATTCTTTCCAAGAAGCAAGTTTCATTTTGTTTTCAGTTGTTTTGTTTTGTTTGATTTTAATTTCATGGGTGCAATCAGTGTCTGCAGAAATCTTTAAGCCCAAGAATAAAAAATCTGACACTGCTTCTATTTCTTCTCCCTCTATTCCCAGTAAGTGATGGGAGTGGTTCCCATGATCTTAGGTTTTATGGTGTTAAGTTTCAAGTCAGTTTTTACATTTTCCTCTTTCACCCTTAACAAAAGGCTTCTTAATTTTTCTTCACTTTCTGCCATCTGTGTTATCCTCTGCATGTCTGAGATTGTAAACTTAATTCCAGCTTTCAATTCATCCAGCCTGGAATTTCACATGATGTACTCTGCATACAAGTTTAAAAAGGTGACAATTTACAACATCATTGTACACCTTTTTGAATTCTAAGCCATTCAATTGTTCTGTATTTTGTTCTAACTGTTGCTTCTTGACCCACATACAAATTTCTCAGGAGACACATAAGATGATCTGGAACTCCGATCTCTGAGGATTTGCCACATTTTGTTGTAATTCACACAATCAAAGATTTTAATGTAATTAATGGAAGAGAAGTATATGTTCTTCTGGAACTCCTTTGCTTTTTCCATATTCAAGAAAATGTTGGCAATTTGGTTTCTGATTCTTTTGCCTCTTTGAAAACTAGGTTGCTCTTCTGGTAATTCTCAGTTCACATACTGCTGGAGCCTGCCTTGCAGAATCTTAAGCATAACTTTGCTGCTGTGTGAAATGAGCCCAATTGTTTAGTAATTTAAACTTTCTCTGGCATTTTCCCTCTTTAAGATTGGGACATAAATTTATCTTTTCCAATCCAGTGACCACTGTGGTGTTTTCCAAATTTTATGGTATATAGAGTTTAGCACTTTATAAGCATCATCTTTTAGAATTTTAAATAATTCAGCTAGAGTACCATTACCTCCACAAGCTTTAGTGTTAGCGTTATTTCTTAAGGCCCACTTGACTTTTTTCTCCAGGATGTCTGGCCCTAGAGCAATAACCATACCATCATGTTTATCAGTGATATTAGGATCTTTCTTAGATAGTTTTGTGTATTCTTTCCACCTTTTCTTAATTTCTTCTACTTCTTGTAAGTCAAATATTCATTATCTTCAAAGCAACATTAAGATACCTATAATGAAAATATTATCATCTTCATTTATTTTACAGATAAGGAAACTGAGGCATGGAGTGCTAAAACTATTTTTAAAGTATCATACAACTATTATGTGTTGAAACTGGTATGTCAATGGTTAGCAGATATTTCAAATTCAAATGTGGTTCTTTTTCCACTATGATATGCTTTTATACTATTTAAAATCCTCCAAGGAGACATATTTAGCATAAACTTTTGCACCAGTTTCATGCTCTTGAAAACATATGCATAAGAATGAACATTTGTCAAATAAGTCTTTTATGTTTTTGATCTTATAAGCTGAAATACTTTTTTAATTGCATGCAATAGATCTGCATCATAAATTCTTTCATTAGGTAACACTGCACTTTAAAATTCAATTATAATTTTCAATCAAATGTCTAAAGCCAAAATGTTTCACTGAAAACTTCAGAGGTTACTCTCCAAACACTATATCTTATTTCTATAAAACAACTTATCAGTATGGGACAACCAGTTACTTTTTTTAGCAGAACTGAGGGACCATTACCAGCAGTCAAAATCAAAAATTTTAAGTGCCTACTATGAACATCGAACTGTGCTAATCACTGGGGTTACAAAGATGGGGCAAAAGAGAGTCCCTGCCTCCAAAGAGTTTTGTCAGGGTTGAAAGTGATGTCATAGTTCATTTAATCCAAACTGTGCCTAAAAATAATTTCTATATACAACATTCCCAAGAAGTATGCATCATGTCTCCCTTGAAGACCTCTCTAAATGTGAACTCATTAACTCCTAATGCCACCTATTCTACTCATAAAGAATTATAGCCATTATGCAGGTTGATTTATTTTAAATGGAAATCTATCACACTCTTTCCACCCATTTATCCTATTTTTGCTCTCTAGAGCTGGACAGAAGCTTAATCCTTCTTCTCCATTATATTCCTTCCAATTGTAAACTGTCATCATGTTTCACACCACCATTGCCCACCATGCCAAGTCATCTCTTCTCTAGACTAAACCCTTATCGTTTTTTCATCTGATCCATGCAGCCTGAGATTGAAATATGGTCACCCTTCAAAGAAAAAGAAAGAATAGCCCACTCCTAGATGGTTTGGCTTGGAATTAAAAGGTCGCAGAATGCTAATGAGTAGAGCAAATGCTAAAATAACCTTGCAAATTTTATGCAAATGAAGCAAGCACATAAGCATTCCTGTATCTATTTGTATATATTCATGTCCACATAGATATATACTTATGCAATACATGCATGCACCCATATGTACCGCTGTTATACAATACATACGCACACACACACATTTATATGTAGAGAGAGAGATACAAATATACATATATACACACATATTTATTCTTGGACATATTCCTTTTTCAAGAATATTGACTTCAGGGGCGGCTAGGTGGTGCAGTGAATAGAGCGCCGGCCCTAGAGTCAGAAGGACCTGAGTTCGGAGCCGGCCTCCGACACTTAATCCGCATAAACAAAGACCTAGCCTTGTAACCTTGGGCAAGTTACTTAACCCCAATTGCCCTAAAGGGGCGGCTAGGTGGTACAGTAAGTAAGAGCGCTGGCCTCGGAGTTTGGATGACCCGAGATCAGATCCGGCCTCAGAAAATGAGCACTCACGCATAAATAATGACTAGCTGTGTAACCTTGAGCAAGTTACTTAACCCCAATTGCTTTAAAAAAAAAAAAAAGAATATTGACTTCACCCTGTTGGTAATGATGTAATTTAATGGAAACTTAAGTAGCATCAATGGTAATATTAGAAATGATAACCACACTAAAAAGTCTGAAACAAGCAGAATACACCTCTATTTATCTTATAATAACTATGGGTAATATATGCATATATTCTGATAAAAGAGTATAAAGTAGTGAAATTAGCTCTTTTATTTCTATGGAACATTTTGGGACTAAGAGATTTATATACAGGGGTATGTTGCTAAATGTTTAACAACCAGCTATCTGAAAATATAAATAAGCATAAAAATTAAGTTTAATTTGCATTATTGACACTTTTCTTCATCATTTTCCTAAGTCTAGACAATACTAAACAAACAAACAAACAAATCAAGTCCTGATTTTAGCATTTGCTGATTTCTAAGGTATAAATGCTCTTATTCAAAATTTAACAATCTGCTTTAAAGAGTCTATTCAAGTTTACTCCCCCACACTTCTGTTACATACCACCTGTTAAACATATATTTCTCAGATATATTTATTTCAGGATTCTTTGAGAGATATTTACTTTGATATTCTAAAAAAGGCATTTCTATTCTTGTAGCTTTTGGTTTAGGTGAGGGATTCTTAACATGGGCTCCATGAACTATCTATCTATCTATCTATCTATAAATATGTATATACACATACACACATATATATTTTGAAGAAGGTATATTTAATTTATTTGTTTTTCTTTGCAATTATACACTTGTGTGTATACATTCATGCATATATATATATATATATATATAATTTGAAAATATTCTTTTTTATTATTTCTGGTAGGTATGAAACTAACTTTGATCTGCTATTTTATTTTATTTTTTTCCCAAATGCTTTATTAACTTCTGGTTTACATCATTCATTTCTGCTAGATTTTGAGTTACAACTTTTCCCCATATTTCCCCTACCCACCACCCCAAAATAGCAGTCCCACAGAATATCCCCTCATCCAATCTGCTCTCTCCCATATCTTCTCCCATACCCCCTTGACGTTTCCATTAGGGCAAGCTGAATCTCTGTGCCCCAATGCCTGCACATCTTATCTCCCAATTACATGCAAAATAGTATTAATAATAGTATTTATATATATTTGAAACATTTAACTTTAAAATTTCGAATTCCAAATCCATTCCCTTCGTCCCTTGTCACCTACTCCCACTGGGAAGATAAGCAATTCAGTATATGTTTTTCATGTATAGATATGCAAAACATTACCATAGTAGATATATTGTAAAAGACTGGCTATATTTCCTTTCACCCATCCCACCCCCCCCACCTGATCCATTCCCTACTTTGATCCTGTCCCTCTTCAAAAGTGGGTGCCTCCAACCTCCCCTCCCCCCCAGCATGCCCTCCCCTCCATCATCCCCTACTCTCTTGAAGGGTTAGATATCCCATTTAGTATGTATGTCATTCTCTCCCTGAGCCAAATTCAACGAGAATATGGTTTTCCCTTTTTGCCTTCCTGTTCTTCCCCTCCCCTGAAACTATTTCCCAATGCCTCTTCTACATGAGATAGTTAACCCCCCCCCCATCTCTCGCCATCTCCTCTTGCCACATTCCTCTCTCACCTCTTAACTTCACCCCTTAAGTATCATCCCTTCCCACCAAATTCAACCTGTGCCCTCTATCTATGTATACCTGTAAACATATATACACACATTCACATATGTATTCATATGCCCATATACCCTTCTTCAATTATTGAAAATATTCTTCTGAGAAGGGGTTCATAGGCATCAGCAGACTGCCAAAAGGATTAATGAAACAAAACAAAAGTTTAAGAAACTCTTGCTTAGATTCAATTTCAAATCCCTTCCAATTTGAGAGTCTATTGAAAAGAGAAAAAAAAATCCTTAAATAATTATTCTACTTTAAAAAATGAGATTAAAGTGGAGTAAAATAATATGTATAGACCTGCCAAAAGTATAGCAAAGCACATTTTTAAGACCAGAGATTTTGAGTGGAAAGGTATCTTGGAGAATATATTCTCAATTTCTGATTCAACATATCTAGAAAATGAGTACCGGAGAGGCAACATCAATTGTCCTAGAGCACATAGCTAGTAAATGGAGAAAAAAATAAGTTGGGATTCAAATACAGGTCAAGTTTTATTCAAAAGCTGGTCAGCATTTTTCTAGACAATTAGAGAGCCCTTCACTGTTTTTGTTGTTGTTGTAGTTGTTGCTTTTTTTTTTACCCTGAGACATCATAGAAGAGACCAAAATCTTCTACACTTAATTGTTCTTTGTTTGTACTGCCTTGTTTTGTTTTTAACCTGTAAATTGAATGGTCTTTATGATCTGATCTCTAAGTTCTTCCCGAACTCTGTTCAAGGTCTCTGTTAGAATCATAATATCACAGATTTTTTGTGGAAGGATAATCAGTGGTCCTCTGGTTCAGTCTTCTCCTTTTAATGATGAGGAAACTGAGAACCATACAAGGAGTAAGTAGCAGATTGAACATTATCCACCAGGTCTTCTTTTCCATTGTGACACTTTCCACCTGTAGTACTCTATATGGTCATGTTCTAAGATTTACGATTTCTTCCAATTCCACCATACTCTAATAGGGTATTTGCCAGGATAGTGCTTTGTACTCTGTTATAGATCTAGAAGCCTTTATTCACCTATATCTATGTTATAAAGGGTTATTTTTTTCTTTTACTATATATAGTAAATATATATCTATAATATATATACTATAGATATATATATTTTTTAGTATAGTATATATATTAAATGGAGAGGAAAAGAAAATAATACATGTGGTATATAAAGTGGACTTTGTGGCAGAGCAATAAACTGTCACAGTACTTTCCAATATTCATTCCTACCATCTTTTCATCCTCATATCCCTCTATTATCCTCTGGTCTCCTCCTTTAGTTCTGTGTGAAGAAATGTAGGATTATTATTAAAGATAGCCAAATTAAAATTTTCAGCAACATTTTATTAAGCAGGTGCTAGTCTCACATTATCATTGTGTTGTGAAGTCAAAATGGTCCATGGATGTTATAACCTCTTATAGGGTAGGGTGGTGGTGATGTATAAAATACATGCACATCAAAAAATAAATGCACAGTAATTTGAGCAAGAAGGAAACACTAACAAGGTTCATTCTCAACATTTTTTTCAATAAATAATTACAATTGAAATTGATCTTAAGTGTTATAATAATGTGGAAAGAACACTGGATTTATACACAGAGGCCTTAGCTTCTTGTCTGGTCTTTGCCACTAAACAAGTTTTTATGTGAACTTAAGGAAGTTGGTTCATGTCTGGAAACTTCATTTATGACTTCTCTGTTTAATGGAAATAGTTCTCTCTATTTCATAGAACTTTGGGAATATGCAGATGAGATAAAGTATGTGAGGTAATTTGTAAACCTTAAATTACTTTAAAATGTGGCGCTGTTGCTATTGTTATTAATAAATCCAAGTCCTTGATTTTGAGGCCAATAGATATGTATGATATTTTCCTTCAATGTGAAAGTGCATTTAGGATGCCAGATACAAAATTATGAAATTATAGCATTTTAAAGCTAGAAGGAATCTTGGCAAAGTTGTCCAAGGCCCTCATTTTATAGATGAAAAATGAAGGCCCAGAGAAGGGAAAACTTTCTTGTAATATCATAGAATTACTGACAGATGACAATACTGACAATTACTGACATGCCTATATAGCCTAGGGCTTAACAAAGGCCCCCAACTTTAATCTCTATGTTGATTTGCTCATTGCAATATATGCTACCATGTTTGTGGTTCCCAGAGAAGGACTACTTCTACTACAGGGCTATAATACAATCTCTTGCTCAGAGTACTAAGGGTAAGCAAACGTGTGTTTGTGTGTGTGTGTGTGTGTGTGTGTGTGTGTGTGTATGTATATATGCAAGTGTGTGGAGTGAGGGCAGTGGATTTAGTGTGGGACCAAGAGTCAGAAAGACACATCTTCTTGAGTTCAAATCCAGGCTCAACACTTACTAGCTAAATGACCCTGGACAAGTCACTTAACCCTGTTTGCCTCACTTTCCTCATTTATTAAAAAAAAGTTGGAGAAGGAAATGAAAAACCACTTCAGTATCTTTGCCAAGAAAACCCCAAATGGAATTACAAAGAGGTGGCTATGATTGAAAAATGACTGAATGACAACAACAAAGAATGGAGGTAGGGAGGAGAAAGATACATTCCAACTCTCTATTATACTTCTTGATGCCCCACTTGTATGCTTCCTATTTATAGGTAACTAAGTCACCATAATAACTGCCATAAAAAATTATCTGAGTATTCGTTTTTAAGTACTGATGTCAATAAAAATAAAGCAAAAAGGGGAAAACAAACAAAAAACACTTATTAAGATGAGGAGCTCTGGAAGGAAAACCAGTTTATTTCCTGGTCAGAGTATAGACCCATGATAAACAGAAGTCAATGAGCCCCAATCATAAGTTTTAGCAACCTTATCTAAGTTATAATTACATAGGCACAATGAAATTTTGTTGAGGGCACAAGGAAATGGTAAAGATTTACAAATCAAAGAACAAATAGTAGAAGGGAAAGATCTCTATCAGGTAGAAGTATAAACTGGTCAGCAAACACTGTGGATAAAACTTGAATTTGGAGACTAATCATTAATACCAGAGCTGTAGCTAGTTATTTGACATCCTCATGTTAAGTAAACAGATATAATAAAGCTGATTTAGAAATTCACTGAGAAAGATCATTACACCTCAGCTAAAGTTTGATGTCACCTAAATTCTATATGGTCTAGATAGTTATACCTGACTTTAGGAAATGATGTTCATAAAGTCAGTGTAAAATATTCTCTTATTTCAGAATATTGATCTTTTAATATGAAAAATGAAGAATTTCTTAATGATAAGGCAAAAGCAAGAGTAATTATAACAACACTTAGTAAATAAAAATTAGATCTAGGAATAATCATAATACCACTATCCACCCATAAATCTGGGTCAGGCCAACTAAAACTTCCCCAGCAATATACTCAATATCTATGGAAGAGAATAAGAACATACTTATAGAAACCCAATAGGGAGACACAAGAATGGGGAAACTCATGCACTCAGACCAACTCACAACTCTTTCCTTACCCCCTTTAGAAACAATCTGCACCACATAAAACACCTCATCTCTTCTTGTCTTCACTAATTTCATGCTAGGCAAAGTAGTATCTCTTTTGACCCCCAACTGTTAAAGCAATGTCAAAATCTTGGACTCACAATTTCTTTAAATAGGATTCTGGGGAAGTATCAATCACTCACTCAATCATTCCATAAACATTTACTAAGAGCCTACTCTGTACAAGGAACTGCTCAGCTCTGAAGAGTGATAAAAAGAGGTAAAGGGCTGTCTCTGCCCTAAAGTAATTTACAATCTAAATAGGGAGACAACATGTAAACAAATACATGCAAAGCAAGTTATACACAGAATTAATAAGAAATAACTGAAGCGAGGGGATGGAATTACGATGAATTAGGGAAATCTTTTTGTAGACTTTGGTATTTAGTTGGGATTTAAAGAAAGCAAGGGACATCCGTAGTCAAAGTGGAGAAAGAAGAGGGAACAGAGAAAATTCCTGGAACTAAGAGATGGATTATTTTGCAATTGTAGTGAGATGTCGTTCTCACAAGACATAAAACTCAGATCAAGTCTATATTTAACACAGAGAAGCCCAACTAGCGTTTAACTCAACAGGAGTCTGAATTGTCCAATCATCCCTCAACTAGTCAAACATCTCAAAGTAAAGCATAGTTCATAGTTATATGGGCAATGAATAGCTAGACAAGCCCAGCCACACCTTTACCAACAGAATTCTGTTCTTTGTTGTTCATCTTTTTCCCCCAAATCAGCTTTCAAACAGGCTCTTCTGGGATCTTCTCAAAGGAAAGCTCACAGAAGAACATAAGCAATGTATTGTGTTTCTCCCTCTCAAATCAGAGGGCAGTAGAGACTAGATACTTTTGATGTTTCTTCTTTCAAGCTGTAGGTGGCGCTAAAGGGAAGCAAGTTTAACAGAAATAAACTCGATGAATCTTGAAAGATCTTGTACAGAGGTGAGAAACTTTACTATAAATGAGCCTGTATATTCAATTTAAATTAATGTGTGTGTGCTCATGCATATGTGTGTCCGTGTGCAAGTGCATGTGTACATTTGAGTCATGCATATGTGCATGTATACATATATAGGCTATATGTATGTTTACTTAGAAAACAAATAGCTCCTCTGAGAGCTGAATAAATATCTGACCTCAGATCTTATCCACCTGTCTACAAGGGCAACTACAATATAATCTTTGTGGTGAGCTGGTGGAATGACATGGGCACTTGCTCCTTTCATTACCTATTTCAAAGAGAGATATTAGGTTAGGAGGGTGTAATCTAGACACAACACCACAAATATATTGGTAGTCTAGAGTTAGAATTCTCTGGGGAGCCTTGTACCAATGCCACTTTCCAT
Organism: Gymnobelideus leadbeateri; assembly: GCA_011680675.1. Taxonomy (NCBI): domain Eukaryota; kingdom Metazoa; phylum Chordata; class Mammalia; order Diprotodontia; family Petauridae; genus Gymnobelideus; species Gymnobelideus leadbeateri. The sequence continues at coordinate 312,905 of WOXC01005545.1, forward strand.
AATTGTTCTTAAGAAGAGGCTAGTATTTATCTTGCTTCTCCACTTCACTCCCTCCCAAAGATAGCTAGGTACAGAGAAGAACATGATTAGCTAGAACAACTATTCATCAAAGTAAGCAGTTAACAGAAATCAGACATTATAGACTAAAACAGAGCAAAAAAAAAATACATGAGTAAATTGCTCTTTGACTCACAATAAAATCAGATTTGAGTTCAAACCAAAGAACTAATTGAGTTACAAAAGATAAATCCACTCTCAGCATTCTCTAGGGTTGCAAGCATTGAAAGTTAAGGGGTATATTGGGTTCTAGCTCTTCCAATGTTTGCAAGAAGGAAAGGGGGAAGGGAAGGGAAGGGAATAAATATTTATATAGTACCTGCTATGCACCACTCACTATGTGCATGTGCAAAGTTTTTTTTTTAACAAATATTATCTTCTTTAATCATCAAAACAACTCTGCAAGACAGGTGCTATTATTATTCCCTTGTTATAGTTGAGAAATTTGAGGCAAACAGAGGCAAAGTGACTTGACCAAGGTCACACAGCTAGTAAGTCTGAGGTCACATTTGAACATAGGTCTTCCTAACTCCAGGCCCAGCATTCTATCAACTACCTCTTTAGTTAACTGCTTCTACAACCCCAGACTATCTCAGTAAGCTATTCAAAAGTTTGTACTCTTCTCTCAGGATCACCTCACTTAAAGTAGTACAACTATCATCCTTCTCTACTACCCCAGGTATATAGCATCTCAACTCAGTATTCTATCAGACCACAAGAGGAAATGTCTCTCTTTGCTTACGTAGTACACAAGTCACAGGGAAGATATTGGGGAAAACAAAATAAATAAACAAAAAAAATCTGCACTAATCTATAATCTACAAGCAACCCAACGCTTTTCAGGCAATTATAAGACAATAAAGATGAATACCTCTTGTAAAATCTTACTTTACTCATACTAATATAGGGTATCCAAAAATTCATAGTACAGATTTAAACTTTCATAGATAGTAATAGCTTGTTAGATTATAAAGCTTTGTTATATTAAACTTTAATAATTATTAACATTTAAAACTTTAATAAGATTTTTGGATACCCTGCATATTCTCATCAAGGCTGTTGAATCCACGTATAGATGATACTCATAAAGATTTTGCATTCATACAGGAGAAAGTACATCAATTGGTGATTTTTTCTTTTTCACTATTTTTGTTTTTAATAATAATATATTGGATTTTTCCATAACTATGGTATACTATATAAATCCCTATATGCCCTCATAATAGATCTCAGATCTGATGCACATAGATCCAGAGATAACTGCATAGATATCTTTTATAAATATTTGGCCCCATCTCTCTGAATTTCCCACATTTATTCTCTCTTTATTTCTGCTTCTTTATAATTACCTCAAGGACTGTTATCTGTGATAGTAGGTATGGTAAGGTCCAATTGTGGTTATTCTGTTATTGTTGATTGAGAAGAGTTTGTTGAAATATTTTCTTTCTTGTTCTTTTTTTGTGGCAGATCTTTTCCAATTTTTTTCTTGTTTGTATTGAGTGTACTATTTTCATCTTTGAAACAGCTTGATGACTTTATTTTGATATCTTGCTAATATTCCTATAAACTGATTTTATTCTTCACTCTTCCCCATTTTTTTGAGATAACAATGATCACAATCATCTACCTTATTTGAAAGATTTTACAGAGTTTATATTATAAACTTACTACTTTTGGAAGCCATCCCACTTCATTTCCAAATAGGAAAGATTAGCTAACAAAAGTGCTTTCTGGGAAACTTAGTTCTCTTTGTTCCAGCAATTAATTTAGATTTCTTAAATGTATGCCTGAAATTATAACTCTTTTTAACTGATTTGTTATTAAACAATTCTCATTTTTTATTTTCAATAACTTATTTTTTTTCCAGATTAAGGAAGCATTCCCTGTGAAATGGTGAGGTGCTCCAAATGTTAGATAGATGGTAGATAGATACTGATGGCAGATAGATAGACAGATAGATAGATAGCTAGATAGATAGATAGATAGATAGATAGATAGATGATTGCTTCAAACATCAAGATAATGATGGCTAAAAAAAAAAAGATCTACAATCAGTACATTTTGGTCTCTACATCCACACAGAAAAGACCAAAGTTAATGAAAAAATGTTCAATGCTCAGATTTCAACATTTATTTCAGTGAACATCCTATAGAATTTTCCAACAATATTTGTATATAGGAAAGATGATACTGATGGGCAATCAGTTGCATACATATATGAACTGGGGAAAGAAAGTAGACTGTGTTGTTTAAAGGAAATTACAAAGCACATTCACTTTCCCCAAGTTTCCATTGAAAGCAAAGAAATATCTTTTCAATCCTACCAATTTTCTAGGACTGATGTATGTAAGTGAGAACTGCAATACTACTTATTGTAAAGAATTAAAGATGATTATCCCCCAGAAGAAAATGGAGAAGTGCATAGTGTGTTTGAATGGATGATAACGTATATCCAAAGAGAAACTCTGAAGATACAAATAAAGTTTGTCATCAAAGAATTGTAGGATGGAAAGAGAAGATAAGAAAATTATAATAAAAGAAAGAGATGATAGAGCACTCTTGCAATGTTAGTGGGAAACAAGGCAACCATACAGGATTATGGGTATTCTGCTTACAGAAAAATGTTCAGAGAACTTGGACAAGATTTACATCAAGTGGATAAACATTGTTATCTATTACATCAGTAGAGGAACTCCTAAATTTGATGAGAACTTGGTCCCTAAAATGATCTATTTTTCATTGCCTCATAGTCCTGAGAAATATGTGCTATTTAACATTTTCACTTAAATGATACAAAAATATATAAAATCCTATACATCTTCAACAGTTTGTTCAGTTTCATTTTCCCTTATATTTCTGATAACTTAATCCAATTCTAAGAATCAACATTAAGATATTATATAGTTCTAGTATTATTTTTATCTTTGTCTTTTGAATTTCAACTACCTGAATTATGATAATAAATGCTATATTTGCTGTATAAACTTTTACACATTGTTTGATTTTTTTTTTTTTTTTTTGCTTTTTGGAGGGCAATTGGGGTTAAGTAACTTGCCCAAGGTCACACGGCTAGGTTTTTTTGTTTGTGTGTGCATTAAGTGTCTGAGGCTGGATCCGAATTCAGGTCCTTCTGACTCCAGGGCAAGCACTCTACTCATTGCACCACCTAGCCACCCCCATTGTTTAATTTTTATTTATAATAAAAACATTTCCATAACATATTGTAATAAAAAGTTGTTCACACATGAAACTGCAAATCTATTCTGTACAACTTGCTACTTCTTTTAAATATATAATAAAGTTAGTATGCACATATAATTTATTTTCCTCCCCTCCCTCACCACAGAGAGGGCTGTCATTAGATACAAAGATATGTGTGTATTAAAAATCACTTTATACATACTTCTATTTATCAGTTCTTCCTCTAGATGCAAAAAGCATCATTCTTAATGTGTCCTTTGTAGTTAACTCTGGTATTTATAATAGTCATGAATCAATATCACTTATAGTAGCAATCTACTTTTATAAATAATATTATATAATTTTCTATAGCATTTTTATGCATACTATGGTTTTCAAATGTGTGATTTGATTCAAATTTGTTTTCACTGTAATCATATGAAATTAAGTCAATTTGTGCTAATTTCTCCTTTTTATTCTGAAAGTACCTTCATATACACATATATAATATGAATGTATGACTATATATGTAAATATATACACACAAAGCATATGTATATATGTATGTATATATATATATATATGTTCATCTCTAGTTCTCCTCTTTCTTTTGCCTTCTCTCTCCCTGTTTGGGCAGCATCCCAGTATGCCCCACACAATACACACATGCATGTAGACATTTGCATACATACATACAATATACATATTATATCTATAATGCACACTTATGAGTATACATATATGTATACAACCATACATATACGTGTGCATAGATATATAGATTTATGTGTATACACAAAACTCTCTTATATATATTTATATGTATGTATGTGTATGTATATATACATATATACATACATATATGTATATATACATATATACATATATGTATATATACATATATATACATATATATACTTTGACTTTCAAATACAAGAATCAAGAGAAGTATAAAAAATGTACAAAGGAAAGGGAAATTATAAGGGTCTTGATAAGTTAAAATTGCTTACATTCCTACATGAGAAGATGACATTTGTCATCATAATGACATTATGTGTCATTATAATACATTATAAAATGTATTATATATAATATATATTTTATATAATATATCATATTATACTATATAACATAATATATAGCTATTATATTTATTGTTGATATATAATTATTTATTATGTTTATTATTATATAATTATACAATATATATATAACTATATTTATATATAGTATATAAAATGACATATTATGTCATTATAATACATTATAAAAACTCATAATACCTTTTTCTTTATTAGGGCAGTTAGAAGGAGCATACATAGAAAGAGGGCAGAGGTATGAATTGAATATGAAGAATGATATTAAAAAAATAAAATTAAGGATTGAGAGAGAGGAATGTACTGGGAGAAAGAGAAAGGGAGAAATAGAATTGGTTAAAATATCTCAAATAAAAAAGGCAAGAAAAAAGCTTTTCCAGTGGAAGGGAATAGGGGAGAGGTGAGGGGGAATGAACTTTACTCTCATCAGAATTGGATCTTTTGGATATTTCCTCTTTCCCCAAGAATGTATGGCCTCAGTCTCCTGGACACGGGATGGGGTTAGTGGGGTATGAGAAAATCTAAGTGTTTCCCTTCCTAAAAGTAATATGGGAAAAGGACTGATCTCATACAGGTTTCTACTCCTCTTTTCCTTGGTTATAGAAGCCATTACCTTCTAGCCAGTTCTGAACTGTTAAGTCATTCCCTCATTCCCACCCTCTAACCCACTCAAAAAGGGGTTATAAAACTTTCCTTAATCTTGACAAACAGAACAAATATTTTCTTCTTTGGTCAAGTTGTGGAGTGGTTCAGACTGAGTTTTTGGCATGGGAGGATCAAAATAGGGGCCATCTTACTGAACCCTCCATCAAGTACAAGCTTATGTGAGGTTGTTTATGTTATTTGTGACTGCCACATGAAGTGGGATCCTATGTGCAGAGGATGAATGGGAATTTTAAGTATTTCAGTTCTCCAATATTATTCCATTAAAAATACCTTGTGCATCTTTTCTGTAATCTTATCTTACTGATTCAGCTATAATTACTATAGATTTGGTGCATAGTTCATCCTATTGAGGTTGTTAGGTTGAAGGATTATGCCCAAAGCAATCAGTCTATCATCTTGCTGATTATGTGACCATTAAAAAAGCATTTCTTTTAAAAAAGATCCCATGATGCACACTTTTCAATATTGCTCTTCAGTAAGTATTCAGAGCCAGCAGTGCTTTGCCATTCAATACATTTATACTGTGATAGTGATAGAAAAAAAATGAAAACATTCCTTGCAATGATGGCCATGAATTCTAGTGTGAAGACACAATATTTACACAGATAATTAAATACAAAATATATACACAACAATTTCAGAATCAAGGAGCATAAGTATGTGGAAGGATCAGGAATGGCTTTATGTAGATGGCAACACTTAAACTGAGCTTAAGTAGAATTAAACATCTGAAGAAGAAGAGATGAGGAGAGAAAGCTTCTTAGGTTTGAGGTGTGATATGTACATAGGCTCAGAAGTGGAAAGTGGAATGCCACTTACAGGGTATAATAATAGAAGAGTTGGGCTATGAGGACTATGAGCAATAAATTCTTTAAGGTTAAGATAGTTTGTTGTAGCTGTTTTACCCAGAATTCTTTGCATACTGTCTTGGACATAGTAGGTGAATAAATGAATGAATGAATGAAAAAAGTAGTTATTAGGTGCCTACAGTGTACAAAGCACTGTGTTAAGCAATAGAGACACACATAGAAGAGTAAGTCACTTTCTGCTCTCAAGAAGTTCACATTCTAATGGAGGAGAGAAAAATTTTGAAGTTGAGTTTTCTGAAATAGAGTTTGAATTCTTGGCAATTTAGTTCAAGAAAGGATTTCAGTGGGGGGCGGCTAGGTGGCACAGTGAGTAGAGCACGGGCCCTGGAGTCAGAAGGACCTGAGTTCAGTTCCAGCCTCAGACACTTAACACGCATAAAACAAAACCTAGCCATGTGACCTTGGGCAAGTTACTTAACCCCAATTGCCCTCCAAAAAAGCAAAAGCAAAAGGAAAAGAAAAGAAAAGAAAAGAAAAGAAAAGAAAAGAAAAGAAAAGAAAAGAAAAGAAAAGAAAAGAAAAGAAAAGAAAAGAAAAGAAAAGAAAAAAAGAAAAGAAAAGAAAAGAAAAGAAAAGAAAAGAAAAGAAAAGAAAAGAAAAGAAAAGAAAAGAAAGAATTTCAGTGTCTGCTCCCTTATCCTGCCAGGATACACCTCAATTCAGATTGAAAAATGCCATGGTCCTTAAGGTACAGTTGAATAGAAAATGGTAAAGCTTTTTCTTTATCAGAAATTTTACTGGTAAAATCACATCAAATTCTGACAGTGAGTCATTCTGAAAGTGTGAAGGGCTTTGGTGATAAGAACATTTATTTATTTATGTAATTATTTATTTGTCTATCTGTTTCTTAATTTTTTTGGGGGGAGGGCTTCTATAACTGTGACTGAGTCACTTGAAGGAGCAGCTGCCTTAGATGTCATTTCCCAGAATGATAGCTGAAGGTGCTAGGCTGAAAGTGTTGTGATCCCAAAGTCTCTTTGGTTCAAGGTCCTGGTATAAGTCTCCACTCGGGTTTGACATGAGAAGATCTATTAATCAGCTAGTGAATAAGCATTTATTAATGGTCCACTATGAGTCAAACACTGCACTATGCACCGAGGATACAAAAATATGCAAAGACATCCTGTGGCTTTAAGGAATTAATAATATAAAGAGAAAAACATTAAAAAGTCATGAGAAAAAATGTACAACAAACTATATACAGAATAAATAGAAAATAATTAACTGATGGAATACTGTAGAATTAAGCCAAGTTGGGAAAGGTGAGTTTTTAATTTAAACTTGAAGGAAACCAGGGAATGAAGGAGGGGTCAACAAGGAGGGAAAACATTCTAGGCATTATGGAGATTCAGAGAAAATGTCCAGAGCTGATAGATGAAGTGTTTTCCTGGGTAACAGAAAGGAGGGTTGCGTGAATGAATCAAAGTGTTCATAGAGGGGGAGAAGGAGGTAGCAAGGACTAAGAAGACTGGGAGGGGGAGGGGTGTGTGTGTGTGTGTGTGTGTGTGTGTGTGTGTGTGTGTGTGTGTGTCTGGAAGTGTGGTTATGTTATAAAGGGTTTTGAACACCAAGGAGATGATTTTGTACTAGATCCTGGAGATGTTAAAGGCTGAGGAGTTTATTGAGTGTAAGATGACATAACAGTACTTGTACTTTAGGAAAATCATTTTGGTAACTGAATTGAGAATGGACTGGAGTGGGAAGAGACAAAAGAGCAGTTTATTGGGATAGGTAGAGAGCTGGAGAAATGAGTGCTTATACCAATATAGTAGCAGTATCAGAGGAGAGAAAGGTGCCAATCATGGTGGAAGTGGTTGCGAAGTCTATTTCCTGTCTCTTTTCAGGGTACCCTGCTTCACCTGGGCTGTCTTACCTAATCTATGAGTGACAGTTAGTTGGAATTTGGTAGGGATTGTTGACCCTTGCCTCATAGCAGTCTCTTCCCCAGATTATACCTGTGAGGGCTGGTCTGGAAGCAGTATTGGTGGTCTGGGGAACGTTGTTTAACAAAGGCTTGTTGGATTGACTTGAAGGGTAACACCTCAATGATTTTGATTAATTGCTTTATATATTGTTAGGGGGTTTTATGGATAAATGAAACAGTTATCTAGAATAATATAATCATAGAATTTTAGAGTTGGGAGGGACGTCAAAGGCCAATAACTCCAACATCCAAATCAATCAATCAAATATTAATCATATATATGTGCCAGGCACCTCACTACTTAACTGGGGCTACAATTAAAATGAATGAAACAATTCTTACTTACAGGGTTTTTATAATCTAATAGAGGAAAGGGGAGGACAAGTATATATTGAATAAATAAAACATAAAGTGAATATATACAAAAAATATACCAAGTAGTTAAGTACAAAATAGTTTCGGAGAGGAGTTACTAACAGTTGGAGAAATCAGGAAATATTTTACACAGAAGATTATGCCTCAACTACATCATAAATAATTATACAAATGGAGAAGTTTTAAATACTATGGAAATGTTCACTTACCTTCATAGTACACTTTCTAGAGATGTACATAGTGATAATGAGGTTGACACATGCATTGTGTTTGGGAGGCTCCAAGGAAAGTGTGGGAGAGAAGAGGTATTAGACTTACTACCAAACTGAAGCTCTACATAGCTGTTGATCTGACCCCATTGTATGCCTGTAAAATCTGGACAGTCTAATAGAATCATGCCAAGAAACTGAATCACTTCTGTTTGAATAGTTTTAAGAAGATTCTGAAGATCACCTGGTAGGATAAGGTAGCATACACTGAAGTCCTTTCTTGAACAAAACTTCCAAGCATTCAAACTCTACTTCAGATAGCACAATTCCAATGGACTAGACATGTTGTTCAAATACTAAATGAAGTCTTGCCTAAAAGATTATTTTACAAACAACTCACATTGGGCAAGTGCTCACATGGTGGTCAGAAGAGGCACTAGAAGGACATTCTCAAGGTCTCTCTGAAGAACTTTGAAACTGATTATATGACATGGGAGACACTAGCCAAGGACCACCCAGCATACTCAGTGTAACTTCATCAAAGGAGGTATTGTGCTATAAGCAAAACAGAATTCAAGTAGCTCAACAGAAACATGAGATGGGCAGATTCAGAGAATCCACCTAAAATGTCCACATGGATTATTTGTGCCTGGCCTGTGCTAGAATGTTGCAAGCTCATGTTGGTCTCATCAGCCACACTCAGACACATTACAACTTGACTCTAATATAATGATGCTATTTTATCTTCTTCAAGAACAAAGGACAATGACTGAATCAATGGAAAGACATCATGAAATGGAGATAAGTTGAAAGTGCAATATGGGAATAGGGCATGGCCTATGAAGATGAAATATGCAGTAAGTGCAATATGGAAATAGGGCATGGCCTATGAAAAGGGAAATAGAAAGGGAGAAGCAGAGGGAAGGTCAGTTTGCCTCAAATAACTGAATATGAGAGGGGGAGTAATAACCAAGGAAGATGGAAAGTTCAGTTGAGCTAGGTGCTTTAAGGACTTTATAAACTAAAGAAAAGGCTTAATTTTTGTCTCCTAGAGGCAACAAGAAACCACTGGAGTTGATTAAAAGTAGGAAGGGGTCACATAGTCTTAGTTTCACTTAAAGAAAACCCCTTTGTCAGTAGCTGCTAGGATAGACTGGAATGAGGAGAGACTTGAGACAAAGAAATCAATTAAATATTGTTTCAGTAAAGGTGAGAGGTGATGAGTGTTGGAACAAAGGTGGCTGTTTGAGTGGAGAAAATGGTTCCAATGTGTTAGAAGTTTTGAATGTAGAAATAGTGGATATGGAAGCTGTTTTGAATATGGGGGTGAGGGAAAATATGAAATCCAAGAAATCAGAGACTGGAAGGATGGCAATACTGTCAATAGAAATAAGCAATTTTACAGGAATTAGGCTTTTGAGGGGGGAAATGATTTCAGTTTTAGAAATATAACATTTAATATGTCACTGGGAAAATAAGCTTGTATTGCCCAGTATTCAATTTGTGACATGGGAGTGAAGATCAGTGGAGAGACTAAGGCTGGATATATAGGTCTATAAGTTATTTACATAGAGATGATAGTTAAACCTGTGAGGCAGATGAGGTTACCAAGAGAATGGGTGAGAAAAGAGAAGAAAGTCTAATATAGAATCCCCAGGTAGAAGGATTAAGATTGTTAAAATATGATGCCTTTTGAAGAAAGATCAAGGCAAGATAAGGCCTTGAAGTCTGCTGAAATTCTAGTTTTTGCTTTGAAAAACTATAATTATGTAATAATAATAATTTGATTTCATTATGTTTTAAAATATAAAGTAATTTTCCTCTCTATATCCCTATGAGATAGTTAGGGGAATTATTATCATTATCCCCATATTTCAGATGAAAAAAAAGTTCATATCTGAGAAGTATCTTGACAAGATTGTATATGTAGTAAAGGTCTGAATAGGATTTGAAAGTAGAAATTCTGATGCCAAGTTCAGCAATCTTTTTCTACTACCCAATGCTGACTAAATCCACTCTTTCTAATTTTTATCACTCGTTCACTGAGCTGGAAATTCAGATGTTGTGGTCTCAATCAACAGTTTAGCCAAATATTCTTGAAACCAATATGCATTTTAGATGCCATTGCAGTGACTGACGACTATTTCATTTCAATTTAATACAGTTCGAAATAGGATTCAAATCACTGACTGGTAAATGTACCATCTTCTACTAAATGGGCTGAAATAATTAAAATCAGAATGAATTCACTTTAATTGGTTCTCTATTTTTTAAATAACTTCAATTCAATTCACATCAACAAACATTTAGAGAAAAATGCACTATTCTACGCCCTGCACTAGGAATAGAGTGGAATATAGTGAAAACAAAAATGAAACAGTCTCTCTCCTCAAGGAGTTTATACTCGACTGCTAGTCCTACTTGACCAAAGAACAAAACGGGCATTTTCTTTCCTTGGGTCCTGCCTCCTGAGAAAGAGTATATCCCAATTCTCTGCACTGGCCTCTAATCTCTCCCTTCATACTTATTTTATATAAATTATTTTTAGTTTTCAATATTTATTTCCACAACATTTTGAGTTCCAAATTTTCTCTCCATCTCTCCTCTCCCTCCCACCCCAAGATGGAGTACATTCTGATTACCCCTTCCCCTAGTCTGCCCTCTATTTTATCACCCCCATCTTATCCTCTTCCCTTCTATTTTCCTGTAGGGAAAAATAGATTTCTATACACCATTGCCTATATATCTTAGTTCACAGTTGCAGGTAAAAATATTTTTTTCTTTTTTTTATTTTTTTATTAATTTCTGGTTTACATCATTCATTTCCACCAGATTTTGAATTACAATATTTCCCTATTTTTTCCCTACCCACCACCCCAGAATAGCAGTCCCACTAGATATCCCCTCATCCAATCTGCTCTCTCCCATATCTTCTCCCATACCCCCTTCGACTTTGCCATTAGGGCAAGGTGAATCTCTGAGCCCCAATCCCTGAACATCTTATATCCCAATTACATGCAAAATAGTATTAATAACAGTATTTATATACATTTGAAACATTTAATTTTAAGACTTCGAATTTCAGATCCATTCCCTTCCTCCCTTGTCAACCATTCCCTCTGGGAAGATGAGCGATTCATTATGTGTTGTACATGTATAGCTATGCAAAACATTACCATAGTAGATATATTGTAAAAGACTGCTTATATTTCCCTCGCACCCATCCCACACCCCACCTGGTCCATTCCCTATTTTGATCCTGTCCCTCTTCAAAAGTGGGTACTTCCAACCTCCCCTCCCCCTAGAATGCCCTCCCCTCCATCATCCCCCCCTCTCATCCCCCTTCCCCCTACTCTCCTGCAGGGTGAGATATCCCATTTAGGTATATGATTCTCTCCCTGAGCCAAATACAATGAGAATAAGGTTTTGCCTTTTTGACTTCCTTTTCTTCCCCTCCCCTGCAACTACTTCCCCTTGCCTCTTCTACATGAGATAGTTTACCCTACCCTGTCTCCCCCATCTCCTCTTGTCACTTTCCTCTCTCACCTCTTAAATCCACCCCTTAAGTATCATCCCTTCCCACCAAATTCAACCTGTGCCCTCTATCCATGTATACCTATAAACATATATACACACATTCACATATGTATTTTATATGTCCATAAACCCTTCTTCAATTATTTTCATAACGAGAAAGGTTTCATCAGACATAGTTATTGTTTTTCCATGTAGGAATGTAAATAGTTCAACTTTGATAAGTTCCTTTTGATTTCTTTTCCCTGATTACCTTCTCAAGCATATCTTGCTTCTTGTGTCTGAATGTCAAATTTTCTATTCAACTCTGGGTTTTTCCTCAAGAATGCTTGAAAATACTCTATTCCACTGAATGACCATATTTTCCCCTGAAACAAGATACTCATTTTTGCTGGGTAGGTGATGCTTGGCTTCAATCCCAGTTCTTTTGCCCTCTGGAATATCATATTCCAGGCCCTTCGATCCCTCAGTGTAGAAGCTGTCAGGTCCTGGGCTATTCTGATTGTGTTTCCACAATATTGGAATTGTTTCTTCCTGGCTGCTTGTAGTATTTTCTCCTTGATCTGGGAGTTCTGGAACCTGGCTATAATATCCCTAAGAGTTTTCTTTTGGGGATCCTTTTCAGGAAGCAATCTGTGGATTCTTTCAACCTCTATTTTGCCCTCTGGGTCTAAAACATCAGGGCAATTTTCCTTGAGATTTCTTGAAAGATGATTTCTAGGTTCTTTCTTCAATCATGACTTTCAGGTAGTCCAATAATTTTTAAATTATCTCTCAGGAGATAATTTTAAATTATCTCCAGGTCAGTGGTTTTTCCCATGAGATATTTCACATTGCCTTCTAGTCTTTCATTTGTTTGGATCTGTTTAACAGCATCTTGATTTCTCATAAAGTCACTAGCTTACATTTGCTCCAGTCTAATTCGGAAGGAATGATTCTCCTCAGTGAGCTTTTGAGATTCTTGTTCCATCTGGCAAATTTGGCTTTTTAAGGCATTCTTCTCCTCATTGCCTTTCTGGGCCTCTTTTGCCTTTTGAGTTAGTCTATTTTTTAAGGTGTTGTTTTCCTCAGTCAGGCTGTTGACTCTCATTTCATACTTTTCTTGCATCTTTCTCATTTCTCTTCCCAATTTTTCCCCCACTTTTCTTATCTGCTTCTTAAGGTCCTCTTTGGCCTGTAGCCAGCTTGTGTTTTCATCTGGGGCTTTTGATGCAGGAGTTCTGAACTCACAGTCCTCCTCCTGTTCCATGCTTTGATCCTCTTTGCCCCCAAAATAGGAGTCTAATGTTGCATTTTTCTGTTTATTTTGTTCCCTTTGCCTAGGCATATTGCCACTTAATTACTTGATTTTTGGGCTTGTTGCCACAGTAGGACTCTGCCACCAGACAGGAGAGCTTCCATCCCAAACGTGGGGTCTTCACAATTTCCGGAGGTTGGGTGGCCTCTGTAAAGCGTCCACCTGCTCTGGCAAGTTAGATACCCACCCCAGACCTACCCCAAAGACCACAATCCAGATCCAAGCAGGTTAAAGCCAGAGCAACTAATCCCCAGACTGGTTGCTGGATTTCTCTACAGTTCACAGACCAGGAGCTGGTGCTGCCACTGACACTGCAAAATGGCCTCTGTGCCAGTTTCCTCAGCAGCTTTTTGCCCCCAGGGGAGGAAGCCAACATGTTCCCCAAATACTGGTCCCAAAGTCCATAGGGCACTAACCTCTCACTTTGTCCTAGGCATATCTGTGCTGATAATTCTGGAATCTCCACAGCTGCTGGTGTTCTGGGGTCCCTCCAGCCAGCTGCTGTCCCGGTCTCCCTAGGGCTAAAACCTTAGCTCACAGGGGCCTGAGCTGGTCTCCCAGAGTGCTGCACTGTCAGTTTCCAGAGCACTGTGCTGCCCGCTCTCAGAGCACTGCACTGGCCACTCCCTGCTGCTCTGCTGGGTTGTGCTCCGCAGGAGGTTAGCTTCTGTGTGTCCTTCTGTGGGTGCTGGGGCTCCAGAAGTTGTTCAGATTCCCCTTTTACATTGTTTGGAAGTGGTGTGGGGCTGTAAAAATATTTTTTACATTTATTTTTAAAGCACTGGGTTACAAATTTTCTCTCTTCTTCCATCCCCACCCAACCTCATTGAGAAGGGAAATAATTCAATATAGATTATACATGTGTAAATTATGCAAAACACTTCCATAGTAGCTATGTTGTGAAAGACTTTATTTCCCTTCATCCTATCATATTCACCACTTATTCTATTTTCTTCTTTGACCTTGTACCTTTTCAAAAGTTTTTGCTTCTGACTGCCCCCTCCCCCAATCTTCCTTCTCTTCTATCACTCCGCCCCCCCCCCCCACACACACACACTTTTATCCCCTTCCCTCTTACTTTCCTGTAGGGTAAGATATCCAATTGAGTATATATGTTATTCCCTCTTTAAGCCAAATCCCATGAAAGTAAGGTTCAACAATTCCCTCTCACCTCCTCCCCTCTCTTCCCTAACATTGTGAAACATTTTTCTTGGCTCTTATTTTTTAGGAAATGCTTTATTAACTTCTAATTTAAATCACTCATTTCCACAAGATTTTGAGTTACAAATTTTCTCCCCATTTCCCCTACCCACCACCCCAAAATATTGACCCCATTTGGTATCCCCTCCTCCAATCTGCTCTCTCCCATATTTTCTCCCATACCCCCTCTGATTTTCCAGTAGGACAAAATAGATCTCTTTGCCCTAGTGCCTATATATATTATTTCCCAGTTACATGTAAAATAATATTAATAGAATATATATATATATATATGTGTGTGTGTGTGTGTGTGTGTGTGTGCGTGCGCGCGTGTGTGTATAAACATTTGATTTTAAAACTTTGAATTCCATATTCATTCCCTTTCTTCAATATGTAGGTTGTACATATGTAGCTATTAAAAACATTTCCATAGTGGATCTATTGTAAAAGATTGACTATATTTTCCTCCATCCTATCCCACCTCCCACTTGTTCTATTCACTACTTTGATCCTGTCCCTTTTCAAAAGTGGGTGCTTCCAACTTCCCTCCCACCCAGCCTGTCCTCCCTCCCATCATCTCCCCTCTCATCCCCTTCCCCCCCTACTCTCCTATAGGGTGAGATACTCTATTTAGTGTGTATGTCATTCCCTCCCTAAGCCAAATTCATTGAGAATAAGGTTCACCCATTCCCTTTTTCCTTTCTGTTCTTCCCCTCCATTTTAACTGTTTTCCCTTGCTTCTTCTATATGAGATAGTTTACCTCATTCTGTCTCTCCCCATCTCTTCTCATTATATTCCTCTCTCACCTCTTAATTTAACTTTATAAGTATCATCCCTTCCTATTCAAATGGTCCTGTTCCCTCTGTCTAAGTTTACCTGTACACATATATACACACTCACATGTTTTCATACACCCATATACCCTCCTATATGTGTGTATATATATATATATGTATGTGTGTATATGTATATATACATGTATGCCTCTCATTGTAGGGACAATGTAGAATAGAATAGAATAGAATAGAATAGAATAGAATAGAATAGAATAGAATAGAATAGAATGGAATGGAATGGAATAGAATAGAATCTACTAGTAGGTGCCACAATGATATCTGTATGTATACATGCATAAATATATGCCTATGTGTATGTGCGATATTTATACATATGTGGTTATAGATTATGCACATGCAGGTAGCTAGCTAAGTATGTTATTCCAAATGTCTTAGTGCAATTTTTATATTTTATACACATATACACACAAGTACATATATATTCATACACGCATATATTTACATGTATATTTAGGCAACTATCTATTTGGTACAGGTTTAGGCTTGGCTAAGTAAATTGAAAGATAGATAGATAGATAGATAGATAGATAGATAGATAGATAGATGCATAGATGCAAAGATGCATAGATACATAGCTACATAGATACATAGATACCCTACTAGAAGACCTGTATGGTGTTGAATAAATCTTCTATGAAAGGCATATGAGACAATATAGAAAATAAGAAGAGTTGGGAAGGTATTGTAGGGTGGGACTATCCTGGTTTAAGTAGTGTACATTTCAATGAGATCAGAGATCCATTAAAATGTAAAAATATCACTATTAATGAAAATAATATTTCTATAGGCTTTAATCATTAGAAATGACTGACATTACAACAAACTAGTAAATGAAGTATATTATCCTTCTCATTATTCAGACTTGGAAATTGAGACTGAAAGAGATGAAATGATTTACCTCAGTTCACAAAGTAATTAAGTTATTGATATTTATTAAGCATTTAGTATACTGTACGCAGTGTGTTAAGCACTGATGATAAAAAGAAAGGCAAAAATATTTCCTGCCCTCAAAGAGCTTACACTCTAGTGGGGACATGATATATAAATAATATAATGAGAACTACATGAATACATAATAAATGTAAGGTATCCTTTAATGAGAAAGTCCCAACAACTAGAGAGACTGGGAAATGCTTCCTGCAAAGGAAGGATGTTGGGAGGAATCTTGAAGGAGGCAAGAGGAGCTAAGGGGTTGAATTGAGGGGACAGAATATAATAATTATTTTAGAATCAAGATAAAATCTCAAATTTTCTTATGCCAAGTCCACAAACACAAGTCCAGCTTGGTATAGTAACAAAAGACAACTCTGGTGTGATATGTGGTATTTGGTTATACAGGGAAAATGGTATCAAAATGACAATAAGGGTTAAAATTTGAAAAAAAAACATCTGATACTAATTCAATGAATTTTCACAAGGAGAAGCTGAGATACAGAAATGGGCTATGATTTACCCAGGGTCACAAAGGTAGCAGTTAACAAATCCCAAAGATTCCAAATGTATAACATTGAGAATAATTTGGAAAGAGATGATGATGGTATTCTTAGAAGCTTATGAAAGTACCAAGGGAGAGAGGGAGTAGAGCCAAGATGGGGAAGTAAAATAAGGAATTGCTTTAACTCTCCCCCAAACCCCTCCAAACATCTGAAAAAATTACTCTAAACATTCTAGAGCTACAGAACTTATAAAATGACAGAGTGAAACAAGTCTCCAGTACAAGACTTCCTGGAGGATTGACAGAAAGGGTATATCACACTGGGCTAGAAGTGAAGCATAGTATGGTGTGGGTTGCACTGGCACAGACAGGGCTGGAGCAGGCCTCAGGGGGCTGAATCACTGGTAGCTGTGACAGTTTCCAAGATTCTAAACCCCCAAACACAAAGACAGCATAGAAGGTAAATTGGAAAACTCTGTGGGACCCAGGTGAAAGAGCACAGTCTGCTAGGGTCCAGCCCCAGCCATGATGCAGTGGACTTTGTGGCAGTGGTAGCAGCAGCAACAGTAGCAGCAGCAGCAGCAGTGGCTCCTTCCAGAGCTATGGGCCCACAGATGGTAGGGAATGGAGGAGCTGACATAAAACTACTGAAGCTTGGGACAGTACACCCACTCCCACTCCCACCCCCCACTGGAAGCAGAGTGTTACCTTGACAAAGAGTTAGAAAGGGAAGTATTTGGCAGGCAAGATGAGAAAACAGCATAAAAATAAACAAACAAAAAAAGATCTCAGACTATAGAATCTTTGGTGACAAAGATCAAAACATAAAGCCAGAAGACAACAAAATCAAAGTTCCTACATCAAAAACCTCCAAGAAAAATATGAATTGGACACAGGCCACGTAAGGGCTAAAAAAAGATTTTGAAATTAAAGTAAGAGGAGCAGAGGGAAAATTAGGAAGAGAAATGAGAGTGATGCATAAAGATCATAAAAGACAAGTCAACAATTTGCTAAAGGAGACCCTGCCTCCCCAAACACACACACAAAAGAAACCTGAAGAAAATAACACTTTAAAAATAGACTAACCCAAATGTCAAAAGAGGTCCAAAGAGCCAATGAGGACAATGTCTTAAAAAAGAAGAACTGAAAAAATAGAAAAGGAGGTCCAAAAGCTCACTGAAGAAAATAATTCCTTCCAAATTAGAATGGAGCAAATGGAAGCTAATGGCTTCATGAGAAATCAAGAAATTGTAAAATAACCAAAATAATGAAAAAATGGAAGGTGACATGAAATATCTCTTTGGAAAAACCACTGACCTGGAAAATAGATCCAGGACAGATAATTTAAAAATTATTGAACTACACGAAAGCCATGATAAAAAAAAGAGCCTCGACATCATCTTTCAAGAAATTATCAAGGAAAATTTCCCTGATATGCTAGAAACAGAGGAGAAAATAGAAATCTAAAGAATCCACCAATTGCCTCTTCAAAGGGATCCCCAAAAGAAAATTGTAGGAATTTTGTAGCCTTTGCCCCTGGGGTAAGAAGCAGCTGAGGCTCCACAGCTATGCAGCTGCCCACCTTGTGGTTGCTTCCAAGCTCCTGGTCTGCAGATTGTAGGGGGAACAAGTGACTAGTCTGAAGGGTAATTGTTTTTGCTTTAACCTGCTTGGATCTGGATTGTGGTCTAAGGTGAAGGTCCTGGGGTGTGTGAGCAGTCTGCCAGAGCATGTGGAGGCTTCAGAGAGGGCACCCAACTAATACCTCCAAACGCTGCAAAAACGCCAACATTTGGGATAAAACTCCCCTTTCTAGTAGCAGAGATCTACTGTAACAAAAGGTTCAAATGTTAAGTAACTGAGTGGCAAAATGAGCAAGCAAAGCAAACAGAGCATTCTAATATTAGAATAGACAAATGGGACAAAAAGGATCAAAGAATGGAACAGGAGTAAGACAGTGAAATCAGAACTCCTGCAACAAAAGCTTCCAAGGAAAATATGAGCTGGTTGCAGGTCATAGCAGACCTTAAGAAGGATTCTGAAAACCAAATAAGAGAAGGGGAAGAAAAATTGGGGAAGAGGAATGAGAAGGATGCAAGAAAATCAGGAAAAGAGAGTCAACAACCTGACTGAAGAAAATAACACCTTAAAATAGGCTAACTCAAATGGCAAAAGAGGCTCAAAAAGGCAATGAGGAGAAGAATGCCTTAAAAAGCTGAATTCGCCAGATGGAAAAAGAATCTCAAAAGATTACTGAGGAGAATCATTCCTTCAGAATTAGACTGGAGCAAATGGAAGCTAGTGACTTTATGAGAAATCAAGATGCTGTTAAGAAGATCCAAACAAATGAAAGAATAGAAGGCAATGTGAAATATCTCATGGGAAAAACAACTGACCTGGAAAATAGATCCAGGAGAGATAATTTAAAAATTATTGGACTACCTGAAAGCCATGATCCAAAAAAGAACCTAGAAATTATCCTTCAAGAAAATCTCAAGGAAAATTGCCCTGATGTTTTAGACCCAGAGGGTAAAATAGAGGTTGAAAGGATCCATTAATTAACTCTTACAAATGATCCTCAAAAGAAAACTACTAGGAATATTATAGGCAGGTTCTAGAATTCCCATATCAAGGAGAATATATTACAAGCAGCCAGGAAGAACAATTTGAATATTGTGGAAACACAATCAAGATAACACAGGATCTGGCAGCTTCTACATTAAGGGATCAAAGGGCTTGGAATATGATATCCCAGAGGTCAAAGGAGCTCTAATTAAAACCAAGAATCACCTACCCAGCAAAACTGAGTATCATGTTTCAGGAGAAAACATGGTCATTCAATGGAATAGAGGACTTTTAAGCATTTTTGATAAAACAAAACAGAGTTGAAAAGAAAATTTGACATTCATATACAAGAAGCAAGAGAAGCTTGAGAAGAAAAACAGGGAAAAGAAATCATAAGGAACTTACTAAAATTGAACTATTAACATTCCTACATGGAAAAACAATAATTGTAACTTATGAACCTTTTCTCAGTATGAGAATAGTTGAAGGGAATAGAAATGTATGTATACATGTGTGTATGTGTGTATGTATATATCTGTGTCTATCTATCTATCTATTTATCTATCATCTATCTATCTGTCTGTCTGTCTGTCTGTCAGTCTACCTTTCTATCTTATCTACCTACCTATCTATTTACTTAGCCAAGCCTAAACCTGTACCAATAGATATATAGATAGACAGATGCCTAAATATCCATGTGAATATATATATGTACTTGCATGTGTATGTGTATAAAATATAAAAAATGCACTAAGACTTTTGGAATAACATACTTAGCTAGCTAGCTGCATGTGCACAATCTATAAAGACACATGTATAAATATTGCATGTACACACAGACATATATTTATGCATGCATACATATAGATATAATTGTAGCACCTAATAGTAGATTCTATCCTATTCTATTCTGTTCTATTCTATTCTATTCTACATTGTCCTTACAATGAGAGGCAAATAATGAATATAGTGCTGGACTTGAATTCTATAGATTATGGTTGATGTATATACTGATTGAATAATTTGCTGAACCATACTGAGCCTCAGTTTTCGCATTTGTAAAATGGAGATCAGTGTAGCACTTTTATCTAAATGTTCTTTTCAATTTCTGATGAGATAGTTGTAAACCTTAAAGCACTTCATATGACTGTGAGTTATTTGATGGAAGAGAATTTTTTGACTTTCTTTGTATCTCTAGCTCTTAGCCCAGTGTCTGACACATAGTAGGAACTCAAGGGGATAATAATAGTATTTGGAAAATGTGTGCTTTTGCATCAGAGAATTGTTTGGAATAATTAGAAATGTTTTATAAAATAAAGGCAAAATATCAAAATTTTTAAAATTCATAAATGAAACCAATATAGCCAAATATAAAAGGAATGCAAAAAATTTGGAATAAACTTTCACAATCTCTCAGATAGGATGTGATTGTGTGGGAATACTGCTGTGGTGTATGAAATGATGAGTTTGTTGATTTAGAATTACATAGAAAGACTTGAACCAATGAAGGAAGATGCTATCCACCTCCAGAGAAAGGGATAAGAAGTGGAAACATGCATAATAAGGTTTTACATATATATATATATATGTGTGTGTCTGTGTGTGTGTGTGTCTCTGTGTGTGTCTATATCTATATATGTATATTTACTTATATCTATGTATGTGTGTGTCCACATTTAATTTTAGCTTTCTTTAGGGTATGGGGGAAGGGAGGAAAATAAAGCAAAAATTCACAGCAGAGAAAAAAGAAAACCTAGAAGGAAGCAAAACCAGGTAGCTTTGAAAGTAATGTATCATATTTGCCATATAGATTTTCTTGAAATGGAAAATTATTTCTTTATATTGAATCATTTCATATGTTCTACTGAATATATGGAAATGCATTTTTTCCTGCTCTCATTTTGCATTTAAATTTAAAATGAATAAAAATTATAAAATCATGTAAATGCACAATTAGGTGACTGAGTTATATTAATTATGTATGTAAATATGGGTAACCTAAGGCTCTTTTCTGTGCTTCTATAAAATGGGAATAATTGTATTTGCATCACCAACTTATTTAGAGTTAATTAAGTAGCTCAGTGGATAGAGTGCTAGGCATAGAGTCAGGAAGATGGAGTTCAAATGTGACCTCAGATGTTTTATAACTTTATGATCATCTGCACGTCACTTAACCTATGTCTTTCCCAGTTTCTTCTATTATAAAATGGGGGTAGAAACAGCTCATCCAAGCTACTCTGCCCCCAGATTCCACCCAAACTATGTAAAAGGGGACTCTGAACAACTTCGGGAGCCCCAGCACCCACAGAACGACACAGAGAACTGAGGACAGCCCAGCAGCCCTGCAGGAAGGACCAGCGCAGCACTCTGGGAGCCAGCAGCACGCAGCGTGCAGAGCGCGGGGAGCCGAGCCGAGCCCAGAGGTTTTAGCCCCAGGGCGGCAGGGCCAGCAGCCGGCTGTAAGAACCCCAGAACACCAGCAGCTGTGGCGACTCCAGAATTATCAACATAGATATGCCTAGGACAAAGTGAGAGGTTAGTGTCCTATGGACTTTGGGACAAGTATTTGGGGAATGCATCGGCTCCCTCCCCTGGGGGCTAGAAGCCACTGAGGACACACACCATTTTGTAGTTTTCAGAGGCAGCACCAGCTCCTGGCCTGCGAATTGTAGCGAGATCCAGCTATCAGTCTTGGGGGGTAATCACTCTTGCTTTAACCTCCCTGGATCTGGATTGTGATCTAGGGTGGAAGTTGTGGGTGGGATTACAGCTTGCCAGAAATGGAAGTTGCCCCCCACATGTTCGGGATGAAAATTCCTCTATCTGGCCTTAAAGCCATAGTGTGGCAACAAGCCCAAAAGTCAAGTAATTAAGTGGCAATGTGCCAAAGCAAAGGAAACAGAAAAATGCAACCCTAGACTCCTATTTTGGGGGCATAGAGCAGGAAAAGGACTGTGAGGTCAGAAATCCTGCTCCAAAAGCCCCAGGGGAAAACATGAGCAGGTTGCAGGCCATAGAGGACCTTAAGAAGGACTTTAAAAATCAAATAGGAGAAGTGGAGGAAAAATTGGAAAGAGAAATGAGAAGAATGCAGGAAAAGTATGAAATGAGGGTCAACAGCCTGACTGAGGAAAACAACACCTTAAAAAATAGACTAACTCAAATGGCAAAGGAGGCCCAAAAGGGCAATGAGGAGAAGAATGCCTTAAAAAGTCGAATTTGCCAGATGGAAAAAGAATCTCAAAAGTTCACTGAGGAGATTCATTCCTTCAGAGTTAGACTGGAGCAGATGGAAGCTAATGACTTTATGAGAAATCAAGATGCTGTTAAGCAGATCCAAACAAACGAAAGATTAGAAGGCAATGTGAAATATCTCATGGGAAAACCACTGACCTGGAAAATAGATCCAGGAGAGACAATTTAAAAATTATTGGACTACCTGAAAGCCATGATCAAAGAAAGAACCTAGAAATCACCCTTCAAGAAATTCTCAAGGAAAATTGACCTGATGTTTTAGACCCAGAGGGCAAAATAGAGGTTGAAAGAATCCACAGATCACCTCCTGAAAAAGATCCCAAAAAGAAAACTCCCAGGAATATTATAGCCAGGTTCCAGAATCCCCAGATCAAGGAGAAAATACTACAAGCAGCCAGGAAGAAACAATTTCAATATTGTGGAAACACAATCAGAATAGCACAGGACCTGGCAGCTTCTACACTGAGGGATCGAAGGGCATGGAATATGATATTCCAGAGGGCAAAAGAACTGGGAATGAACCCAAGGGTCACCTACCCAGCAAAACTGAGTATTTTGTTTCAGGGGAAAATATGGTCATTCAGTGGAATAGAGGACTTTCAAGCATTCTTGAGGAAAAAACCAGAATTGAATAGAAAATTTGACATCCAGACCCAAGAAGGAAGAGATGCCTGAGAAGGTAATCAGGGAAAAGAAATCAAAAGGAACCTATCAAAGTTGAACTATTTACATTCCTATATGGAAAAGCAATAACTGGGACTGATGATATCTTTCTCACTATGAAAATAATGGAAGAAGGGGGTGTGGTCATATGAATACATATGTGAATGTGTGTGTATATGGTTACAGTTATATATGGATAGAGGGCATAGGTTGAATTTGTTGGGAAGGGAGAATACTCAAGGGATGAAATTATGAGGTGAGAGAGGAAAGTGGCAAGAGGAGATGGGGAGAGACAGGGTAGGGTAAACTATCTCATGTAGAAGAAGCAAGGGAAGTGGTTGCAAGGGAGGGGGAGAATAGGAAGGCAAAAAAGGCAAAACCACATTCTCATTGAATTTGGTTCAGGGAGAGAATGACATACATACTAAATGGGATATCTCAACCTGCAGCAGAATAGGAGGAAGGGGGATGAGAGGAGGGATGATGGATGGGAGGGCATCCTTGGGGGGAGGGGAGGTTGAAAGTACCCACAGTAGAAGAGGGACAGGATCATGTAAGGAATGGATCAGGTGGGGGGTGGGATGAGTGGGAGGGAATTATAAGCAGCCTTGTACAATATATCTACTATGATAATGTTTTGCATAGCTAGACATGTACAACATATACTGAATTACTTATCTCCCCAGAGGGAATGGGTGACAAGGGAGGAAGGAAATGGATCTGAAATCTGAGGTCTTAATATTAAAAGTTTCAAATATATATAAATACTATTATTAATACTCTTTTGCTTATAATTGGGAGATAAGATGTGCAGGCACTGGGACACAAAGATTCACCTTCCTCTAATGGAAAAGTTGAAGGGGGTATGGGAGAAGGTATGGGAGAGAGCAGATTGGAGGAAGCGATATCTTGTGGGACTGCTATTCTGGGAGGTTGGGTAGGGGAATAACGGTGGGAAAATGATTGTAACTCAAAATCTGGTGGAAATGAATGATGTAAAACAGAAGTTAATAAAGCATTTGTTTAAAAAATAAATTAAATTAAATGGGGATAATAATTGTACCTACTACCCAGAGTTTTTGTGAGAGTCAAATGAGATGATAATTGTAAAACAACTAGTATAGTGCCTGGCTTGCAGTAGGTGCTTAATAAATGCTTGTTCTCTCTCCCTTTCCTATCTCCTAAAGTTGCTATGAGATAAGCAAAATATTAATGTTATTGGCATTGCTGCATATAGTAGGTGCTCAATAAACATTTGTTTAATGAATGTGCTGAATATATCCTAGAAGATATCTTAAGATTCTCTTTCAAAGGTTGATTATTTTTAAATCCTCCTATCTACAGGATATTCAGTGATATGGAGCTTAAGCTAAATTCAAAAATGCCAGGTAATTTGCTTGGAATAAGAGGCTTTACTTACACTGTTGCCTATTACGAGCAAACTTCAAAAATTTGCATGAAAATAGCAAGTATAAACATGAGACTTCAAGATTGAAACAAAAAAGATTTGGGCTTCCATATTGTTGTTGTTTTTTTTTCTTCTTTTGGATGTATGTTTATTTTTTTTCCTTATCTTTCAAGATGGCTTCATGTAGAAAAGGATTCTGTACTGGAAAAATGCACAATTTATCTTAGCTGATGTGATATGACAGTTTTCCCTTGGAGGGGGAGAAGAAAAAGAAACAAACCCTACCCTTTTGTATATAATGAGAAAAATGGCATTTCTTTCATAAGTGCTACCAAACAAAACATATGAGTCCTATTAGCCAGGAAAGAAATGGCCATTCTAACATAACTTGTGTTTTGTGAATAAGGAAAATGATCCTATATGTAAAGACTTGCCAGAGTCAACATAGTCTATTGAAACGATGACTAGATGTAAAGTTACAGGACTTCAGTTCGAATCTCACTCTGCTTCTCACTGCCTGAATTAGTCTGGGAAAACACATCTTTTTTGTGGGACTCAATTTTCTTAAATATAAAATATGGGATTTGGTCCAAGTAAATTCTGAACCTCTTTCTGGTTCTAAATTCTATTATTTTAGCCATGCTTGGTTTTTCATGTCACTGCCTTCAAATAGTCTGATGGTTAAATTGTTTTCTGAACTTATACTGTAAGTTGCATGATGGTTGAGAGTCCAGTATTTAAAACAGTTCCTGGCATATAATAGGCACTTAATGCAGGTTTATTGACAAATAGATATCACATGTATCTGTTTCACCTGTAAAAGTTAACAACAGACTTTGAATATAGTAGGTGCTCAGTGTTAGGGGGACCAATCAAAGAGGATAATTGACTTGTGGGACTAAACAGACTTTATTTACCCCTTATGTAAAGCCTATGTTTTCTTCTTCTTTACATCTTACCACTCCTTTGTTCCTAGTTCTACTTTTTTTTATATGAAGAAATATTGAATCAAGTCCTGGATTTTAACAGAACAGAACAATGTACCTAAAATGCCACAAAGGAATAATAATTATAATTGGAGAGCTAGTTGTGTGACTCTAAAAATAATAGAAGCTGCCTCCCTGGTTTAGTTACACTTGGCAGTAGGTTTTTTTCCATATTTTATTTCATTCAATTCTCACAATAATCCTGGGAGATACCTGTTATTAGCTTCCTTATGTAGAAACTGAGACTGAGAATTTAAGAGACATATCCAGGATTACACATCTAGTAAGTTCAAGACATTGGATTACAACTCAAATCTTTGCTGAAAGTCCAGATTTCATCCACTGTCCCACCTAACCAAAAAAAGAATGAGATTGACCCAAGGTTTTGGGACTAGTTTAAGTGACAGCCTAAATTAAGTTTCCAAGCCCCTTAACTCTCAATAAAAGTCTCTTTTCTCTCTATTAAATTAGCACTTAGTGAAAAAATACATTATTTAATAAACCCATTTCAGAATTACAAACAATAACTTTGACCCTCTTGTAAACAGGAATTTGAAATTACGAGAAGCAATATTACCATTGTTGTTGTACATTGGAAAATGAAATCAAACCATTTAAACCTTGACAGCCATTGAAGTTGGTTTCAAGTTGGGGTGATTACATGCTTGAATATAAGTATGATTTAAAAGATGCAAATGATGCTCTTTGCCATTGTTCTCTGTTTCATACTTGGAGAAGGCCCTGATTGGATGAAGAAGAGTTGAAGGGGATTTTCCATTTGAACCTTTGTTTTGGAACTTCTGGGTTACGGCACCTTGTCTGTATGGCACTGCATGTGGGGGCAGATGAACAACATGAAATGATTGTTTAATGTCTATAAATAACAGTCCTTAGAAACTCACTCTGTGGAGTATCTAGAGATATTTTTTTCTTTTATCGGACAAATTGACTCCCATTGAAAATGTGCGGTGTATTAAGTAGAGAAAGCTAAACTGCTCTGCTGGAGCTGGTATAATAATTATGAATATCTAAGTATCTAATTTAAAATGTTATCATTACAAATACATCACTGAAATGCCCAAACGTTTCTTGTTTATTGCACAAATTGTTATTTTCTGCATACTTGCCACATTATTTATTCATCTAATAACAGAAATTTCTTGCTCTGGGCACGTTTTTCTGCAGAATTACAAAACGGTGCTTTTATAATGCTAAGCACCATGGCAGTCCCCCAATTGCTATTAGATCCTAATGAATAGGTGTGTAGAACAATATTTGCAATATGAAACTCGATCTTCAAAATTAACTTCGTGAACTCAGTTCCTATGACTACTAGGTAAATGATTCTATAGAAAATTTTAAAGTTACCAGTTCCTGGCTGAAGGTAGATAAAAACTGATCATCTCTCCAAAGTTCACCTTGGTGATCAAATGCTAAATGTAAAAAGAAATTGACATAACAATTTCTTCTTGTTATATATCAGCTCTGGAATCTAAGCAAAGCTGCCATGTGAAAACTACAACTTTTTATAAAATCATGAACATTTATTGGTCATCTCCAGATTTCTTCCATTATGTAATAGGTGATGAGATGAGGATGAGGATGAGCATGATGATGATGAGGAGGAATAGGACAATAATATGAAGTGATATTTAGATAGTGTATTAAAGTTTATCAAGTCTCATTAAACAATTTGATTGTTGCAAAATATTTTTTCTGGTAGGCACTATGATGTAGCAGCAAGCACCCTAGCACACCCAGGGTGGCTGCAATCACATGTTCTTAGATCTGCTTTTCTAAAGGAAAGCAACTGAAAATGGGTTAACAATCTTGCTTTAATCAAACATATATCATTTACCTAGTTCAGGGGGAAAAGGTCAGCACCCCAAACTTCAGAGAATACAAACAAGCTACAAGCAGAAGTTATAAGCAGACAGGCTTCCAACTGTCTAACTATTATATCCATACCTAGTCACAGTTACCAACATCTGGGTTTTCAAAGCCCGGGGGGCTCAATGGCTGCCCAGAGTCTTTTCTGGTCAAATCACAAAACTCTTCTCAATGAGGGTTGTGACATTCTCTGAGCCAGGAGAAGGCTATATATAGCCTGATGTGAGATTTTGTTTTGGTGCTCACTTTGAGAAGTGTTGTGTTGTGCCCAATGACTTTCCATTTCTTTTTTCATTTATTTTTTTCACTATGTTCAAAGCATATATTGTATGACATCTTTTCTTTGTTTAAATTGCTAAGCCAATGTTAAGCTGATTAAAATAGTATGAGCCTTGATATCAATATAGAAAGGGAGAATGTTAGAGTTTGAAGTCTTCTTAGAATATCAAATGTTAGATGAAAAAAAAAGATGTCAGTATGTAGAATATGGTATCATAGACAATGGATGGGAATACTGATCATTCTCTCTTCTAAAATAGCTTGAACCACATATTTAGAGCTAGGACAGATCTTAGAAGCCATAGACTATACCTGTCATTTTGTGAAGAAGAATCCGATGTCCAAAGAGAATTTATTTTGCCTAATACGACTGCACTAATGTTATTAACAATAGGAATGACACACCAATTTCTAAACAAATAAAGACAAGACAAAAAAACGTAAACATCCTTTATACAAGAAACAGAAGTCTTAGTAATCAAAAAATCTTAACAAGATGTTTCATTCAGTAAACATACAGGTTAATTGAAGTTTAACTAGAAATTCCTTCTGGTTGTAATTTATGTAAAAAAAAAACTTTATAAAATTTGTTTGTTTCATTTTGTGCCTTAATAAGTAAAATGAATACTGGTGAATTGGCTTTAGGTGATTTAGGGTTCTAAAACATTTCAGGGCCAGCAAATGGAGAACTCTAATTACTCCTTACTAAGATTCCAAAGATGTGTCACTACCATCTAGAAGTGGAGATAAACCTGTGCAAAGCATTTTCCCTAAGGACATTCTTTGGATACTATCCATATTTTTTTTGCAGGGGTGAAGGCAAGGCAACTGAGGTTAAATTACTTGCCCAAGGTCACAGAGCTAGTTAAGTGTGTCAGTTGCCTTAGTTCAAATTTGAACTCAGGACCGCCTGACTCCAGGGCCAGTACTCTCTTCACTATGCTAGGAAGCTGCCCCTATCCATATATTTTTAATTGTTCAATTTAACAAGCATTTATTATGTGGGTGATCAAGTTCAAAGCAATGCAGGGGATATGGAGAAGAATGCAGCCTGGCTCCTTACCTCAGCAATTTACATTTGTAGTAGAGGAAAGAAAGCCTGGACAAGAATTGTTTGAGTAACAGAAAGAATAAGGCAAGAGGGGCACATATAAGATGCAATAGGCTGTGAAATCAAAGGGATAAGATATCATGCCTTATAGGGGGAGTAAGGGGAAAAAAATCCCAGAAGACCATATTGGAGCTTTTAGGGTATCTCCCATTTCCAAAATGTTCTGGCATTTAATTTTGGTGGTGGTTTGGTCAGATTTAGTGGTTTGGTATTTGTTGCTATTTGCATTTCTATTATTTTGATGACTTGCTAAACTTTTCTTGTTTTTCTTCTCTGTCTCTTTTTTTTACCCTTGCTTTTCTCTTTCTTTCTTCTTTCCTCCTTTCCTTCTCCCCTCCTTTTCTTTCTTTCTTTTTTCTTCCTTCCTTCCTTTCTTTCCTTCCTTCTTCCTTCTATCTTACTTTTTTCTTCCTTTCCTTCTTCCCATTCTCTTTCTTTTTCTTTTTCCTTCCTTCTTTCTCTTTAGTATCTCTCTCTTCCTTCCTTTCCCTTCCTTCTGTTCTTCTTTTCTTTCCTTCTCTTTCCTTTCTTCCTTCTTTTTTTTTTTAAAGCAATTGGGGTTAGGTAACTTGCTGAAGGTTACATGGCTAATTATTTATTTATGTGTGTGTGCTAATTTTCTGAGGCCCGAACTGATCTCGGGTCCTCCTGACTCCAGGCTGGCACTCTTACTCACTGTGCCACCTACTCACTGTGCCACCTAGCACCCCTCTTCCTTTCTTTCCTTCCCTCCTTTCTTTCCCTCCCTTCCTTCTTTCCTTTCCTTCTCTTTCCTTTCTTTCTCTCCCTTCCTTCTCTCTCTCTCTCTCTCTCTCTCTCTCTCTCTCTCTCTCTCTCTCTCTCCCTATGTTTCTGTGTCTCTCTGTGTTTTTCTCTGTTTCTCTTTCTGTCTCTTCCATCTCTCACTGTCTTACTTTCTTTTTCAGGAAGGTGTCAATTCTGTATACCAGACTGCTATTAAAGTACTGTGTTAGCACAAAGGGTGATACAACAGGCAGTAGGGTGTTGTTTTAAAGACAATAATTTTGGATCAAGGGAAAACTGCATTTAAATCTCAGATCTAAAGATGAAAAGTCTTGTGGTCCTGCCCCAGTCACCTTTGTCAGCTTCAGTTTCCTAATATAGGAAACATAATAACTTATACCTCACAGTGTCAATGTGAGGGTAAAATAAATGATGTTTATGAAGCTCTCTGCAAGCCTAAATTAGCAGTATATATTGTGAATATCGGTTATTCTTATAATGCCTCTCCCCCCAAAAAGTTTCCTAATCTCTAATCTATAATAATTAATTTTTTATGAGAGAGAAAAAGAGACATAGAGAGAGAGAGACAGACAGACAGACAGAGACAGTTATAGAAAGACAGAAACAAAGATAGGGACAGACACAGAGAGAACAGCATAATGAAAAGAGTTTTGTATTTAAAATTAGGAAGATGTAGGCTCTGATCGCCTATCTCACACTTACTACCTATGTGATCCTGTGGATATCTTTTAACCTTTCTGTAAAATTACAGGAAGGTCTCTGTAATTTACTTAGGATATCATAGAGAAGTTGTTTTATGTATTTGTGGAGGGATCTCCCCAATTGGGAACATCCCAACAATGATGAATAATCAATACCTGTACCCTCTACCTCACCAGGTTCTTGTGAGGAAATCACTTTGGTAATCTCAAAGCAATATAAAATAAGCATGTTATTATTATTTCATATTAGTCACAAGTGATTATTACAATATAACTTATTCACAAGCCTTATATCAGTTGTTTTGTTTCCTTTATAATTATGTATATTATTATTATTATTATTATTAAGTAATTTTCAAGCAACTTGCTTGATGCCTTCAATAACCTACACATCCCCATTGTATAATACAGGTCTATCAATGAGTAAATTTCTTCTGTTCATCTTTGTTATTATGAATGTCACTTTATCATTTTGGCACATAAATATCTTCTGGTCTTAATGTGAGAATGTATCCCTATACATGCATTCACATTACCATAGTTGCAAAATTCATTGCTCAGTGGTAACATTCTCTTTGACTACCCTAGAAATCAGCTAATATTAGGCTTGCCAGATATAGAAGAAAAGCTGATGCAGTCAATTCTGAAGGACAATACAATTCTCTCTCTCTCAACTGAAATCACAATAATGCTATATTTCATATGACATATTGCTGCTATAATTTATACCACTTATAATGATAATACTGCAGACCCACTGAATGCTGGAATCAACTATACCAATAGTGGCATTTCCATCTTTGCCCAAATCATTGAGCATTAGTTACTCTCATCAAATTTTCTCCTTTTGGTCAATCTGGGCAACTGCTTATAATGCAATAGAATCCAGTCCTATGATCAATCTTGTTGCCCAAGAACCACCATTTATTTTCTTTTTTTAATGATTGATGGTTTACAAGTCAGGGGTGAAATATTTTATTGCTAGAGTTGCTATTGCCATAAGGACAATAATAATATTTACCATGGTGTGAAGGTGACCCTAGGTTATGGCAAAAAAAAAAAAAAAACAACCTTGAACCCTGGCAGGATCCCACCAAACTGTATAGTCTTCTAATATAGCTTAGTGAACCATCATGTACTCATCATTTGATGATAAATTTAACTTGGTGAAACAACTTGCTTGACAGAGAATTGGCCATTACGTAGTGAAATCTTTTGGACATCATATTTCATCAAGACCATTCACTAAGTTCTGGAAGAGTGGTGATCTGGATCTGGGTCTGCATCTTGGAGTCGCATATATGTGAAATCATGAATCAGTGACATATTAAAATATCAGCATCATCTTCATCATCAGTGGCATTATCAAGCATACTCATATTAACCACAATAATAATAGCATGTTACATTTGTGTAAGGTGAACAAATAGAGAGTAGTCCCTCTCTGTATATATAGACGCTGTCTCTCTCTCTCTCTCTCTCTCTCTCTCTCTCTCTCTCTCTCTCTCTCACACACACACACACACACACACACACACACACACACACACACACACACACAAACACACTAGAAGAGAGTGAATGAAAGAGTCAGAGGCTGCAGAGAGTTCAAGAAGGATAAGGACTGAGGAAAGGATTTTACTATTAAGAAATCAATGGTCACTTTGAAAGAAACAATTTTAATTGAATGATGAAGTTGGAGGTCAGACTGAAAAGAATTAAAAGGGCAAGATAAAAGAAAGTGGCTATGTAAAATTCCAAAAATAAGAAATGTACATGTTTGCCATTAGTAATTTTCAGATCACTACACCCCTCCCTGTACCCAACAGCCTTCTATATCAGGGAAAATATTACTATGCCTAATCTAATTAGGGCTCTAAGAGATCAAGCTATTCATCATCAGATCACAAAGGTAGCTGGGAGAAATAGCAGAACCAAAGTAGAGCTTCAGAGTCCAAGTCCCAGTCACATTACCATATAGTTAAACCTAAATATTGTGACTATTGTGTTTTTGATATATTGTGAATTGGCCTATGAAATTAAGTAGGACTATTTTGGAGTTCTGCAGAAGTCATAGAGGACATGTGAAGATCAACAGATGACATAGGACCAAAGACCAAATAACCCAAATTTCACAAAAATGTACTATAAACAACCCATAAAAAAGAGGGGAAAAAATAGACTTTTTCTCTTATACAAAGGGAGGGTGAAAAATTTTATGTGGATTTTCCAGACTGTGGGAGTGTTAACTTCCCTAAGCCCTGAGATGTGGAAGGGATAACTGTTTACTGAACTGCCTCTCTCTTTTTAATGTCCCCCACCTCCATAATGCATAATAAAACATGGATGGGATATTAAATTTTTGAGAGGAAGAACTATGTCTCAGATGTTTTTGTATCCTCAGAATGTTTAGCATAGAAATTTGCACATAGTAGGCTCTTACTAGATATTTGTTGGATGAATAGATGAATTAATGAATGAATAATTACTTTTTGGGGATGTCTGCATTGAGTAAGAGACTGGCCCATAGCTGTCTGCTTAGAAGAGACAAATCCTGCTCTTTCAAAGACATTTTGAAATATTTACATAAAAATTGTTTCTAAGCCCACAAATTCCCTACTGCCAAATGAAAGAAAAATCAATTTTTCTCATAACACATTTCTAGTGAGCAATGCAGATTTTCTATCTCTTGCTAATATAACATCAGAGAAGCTTTCAATAGACTCTGTCACCATTATTATATTACTGGTGAGCTATGGGTTGTTTCCTAATCACCTATACCTGGACTTTAAGTGAAAACTCAGTATTTAAAATGGGAAATATAAAGATGATTTTCTTTTTTCAAAAATTTCATTGTCTTGCTTAACAATGTTCAATGACAAAAGCTGTCATTAGGGAATTGTCTGAAACTCATCTCTAAGATGGTGGAGTATGAACCTTAGGAATACTGGATTATCACATCTGCAGTTTGGGCTGTATCTGAATGCCTATATCATCACAAACTTGACCTTCCTGTGAATATGCCCCTTTGCTAAGGGGAGACCTAGTACAATCAGAGATCACAGGAAGGTTTGAGATACAAAAACAACTCAGTCCCTCCCCTCTTAAAAAAATCAGAGAACTAGTTTGAATTGTTAGGTTTTTTTTTCCAGTCATGTCTAACTCTTTGTGACCCTATTTGGGATTTTCTTGGCAGAGATACTGAAGTGATTTGCTGTTGCTTCTCCAGTTCATTTTATGGATAAGGACACTAAGGCAAGCAGGGTTAAGTGACCTGCCCAAGGTCACATAGCTAGTAAGTATATGAGAACTATAACTATAAGCTATAACAGGGATGTGGTCATAAATGTTTACCAATATGGATGAACACAAGGCAAACTTTTAAGTTTAGACCTCATTGTTAAAAAAAATTTCTCCATCACTTTCTTAAATCTACACAATCAACAGAACAATGAATCCATCCCAGATTTAAACATTTGCTAATTTCCAAAGTATGACTCGTCAAACTGAAAATTTAACAATTGGCTCCCCCCAGTTCAGGTTGGCTGCAACACTTGCCTGTAGGGTAAATTGAAGATAATCAACACAGGAAAGACATTAGCAATATGGGGAGTCGGGAAAATTGTTTTGGATAGGTGGGGTTTTAGCTGGCACTTGAAAGCCAGAGAAGCTAGAAGATTTTAATGTTGAGAATGGAAGTAATTTCAGAAATAGGGGACATCTAGTAAAAATGTCTGGAGCCATGACAGAGCATCTTCTAGGAAAAGCAAGGAGTCTAGTGCCAGGGGAACAAAGAGTAGGAAGAGGGGAGGGAGGGACTTAATGCTCTGCTTTTATGTGTATGATATTGTTATGCTTTCTTTTCTAAGCCTTTTCTTCTCCAAGATAAAAAAAAAAACCCTCCTTATTCAAACAATCCTAATGTGACATGACTTTGAGTTCATTAAACACCATGATTTCCATTCTCTAAACATTCTCAAGTTATCTGGGTGCTCTTCTTTAAATATGTAACCCAGGACTGAACATAGTAATAGAGATATGGTCCAGTAATGGCAGAATTCATCAGGACTACTGCCTCCTTAATTATGGATGCTTTACTAAGTACTAAATAACAAACAAATAAATAATACTAAAAATGGGTAATAGGCTTCTCTCTCTCTCTCTCTCTTTTAATGTCATTGTCTTGCTTAACAACATTCAGTGACAAAAAACTGTCATAAGGGAATTGTCTGAAACACATCCCTAAAATGATACAGTGTGAACCTTAGGAAACCTGGATTATCACATTCTCAGTTTAGACTATATCTAAATCCCTGTATCATCACAAACTTGACCTTTCTGTGATTATGCCCCTTTACTGAGAAGGGACTTAATACAATCACAGATCACAAGAGATTTTGAGATACAAATACAACTCAATCCTTCCTCTCTAAAAAAAAAATTAGTCATTTTTTATTCATATCTGACTCTTCACAACCCCATTTGGGCTTATTTTGGCAAAAATACAGGAGGTATTTGCCAATTCATTCTCCAACTCACTTTACAAATGAGGAAACTGCGGCAAACAGGGTTAAGTGTCTTGCTTAAGGTCACGCAGCTAGTGTCTGAGGCTAGATTTTATTTCAGGACAAGTACTCTATCCACGGTGCTACTTAGCTGCCCAGTCTAAGTACAGCCTGAACATTCAAGTTCAAAGAAGAATGTTCATATAACACCTGCCCTCACCCCATGGTGAAAATCCAGAAAGTGAATTTGGCCTTCCTGAGTTTCTGAAGTCTGCCTGGGTCTGTCTGTTCTTACTCATAGTTTTCATTCATTCACTTATTATTTCATTTATTTATTCATGCATTCATTTATTCAATAAACATATATGTCATAGTATTTTTGCACATAGTACAGAAAAATGTTCTCTCTGCAATGTTGTGCATACTATTACTATTTAGATTACATTCGTATAGTGCTTTACAATTGCGAGGCATATTTTATTTCATTAATAATTTACTCAGCACGTGATAGCATAAATAACATTATCTTTATTTTACCAACTAATAGATCTGATTCCAGATTCAATGTCAAATGACTTATCCAAGGTCATTTGATATTCATCCAAGACTGAAACCTAAAACTGAGCTTTGGCTATGTGCAAAGCAAGTAGAAAAACATTCAGGGTCATGAATGTAGTCACAATTTTTATTCCAATTAAATATGTCTTGCGATGTATTTTATTTCCCATTTCTTCAGTCTCATTGACCAAAAAATGTGATACTCAGAGGGTCACGGTCTGGATCCCCTGCAGTAGCTAGGTTGCTTAAGCTCTTTTGGTAATGACAATGAAACTGTGCAGATGAAAAAGTCCTCAGCAAATCAGAGAACAAGCTGAAAAACAGAAGGCACAGGAAGTACAGATGTTGGGAAGACAGGCTTCATTTAGCTATTACAACATGACGGGTGAAGAGTGGCAAAGATGGAACTGCTTAGAAAAGATTTCATCTCCTGGCTTGGGTTTCAGAAAGAAGTGGAGGGAGGGGGAGGGGAAGTGTGCTTAAAGGCTAAGAGTGTTATTGAAATTCGAAAGAAGTCTACCAGGAGCTGGTAGCTTCAGGCTTGTTATCAGGTCCCCACATTTGGGCGTCCTGACACTCTATAATTGAAATTCATTGCTCGACCTTTAGTCTATAAAAATGGTATGCTGTCATTAGCCCTGACTGCTTGCTATATTCTCTTGTCACTCCTTCGGCCAGCTTAAACCATCTCAGATGAAATAGCCTATTTCATGTCAGGCCCCTGAGTTTGCCTCTATTAAAGTGGAAGGCAAGAGCAATGTTTAACAATGCACTGCAGACGAATGCAGTCAG
This sequence comes from Gymnobelideus leadbeateri, assembly GCA_011680675.1. Classification (NCBI taxonomy): domain Eukaryota; kingdom Metazoa; phylum Chordata; class Mammalia; order Diprotodontia; family Petauridae; genus Gymnobelideus; species Gymnobelideus leadbeateri. The sequence goes on from WOXC01005545.1 coordinate 349,084, forward strand.
ATGGCTGGGGAAAGATGCTGTAGTCCTTGCCCCCTTTTTTGTGAGGGGAAAAAATTAAAAAGCCCCTTCACATATTATCATCTCCATTGCATCACTTGTGACAGCCATGGAATTATTACCTTTTTTTAAATTGCAATTTAATTTAACCTGCCAATGTCTCACTGCCTAACACATACTTGGAGAAGTATTTAAATGTTAGTTCAGTAACAAGACTAGCTGGCAGAGAAATTACAATATGATATTTTACACTTGCTAAAGTGGAGAATTGAGGCAATTATTTAAATGATCCAGATTAAAAAAAAAGAGTCATCCCCACTTCAGTGGGTTTAATAAGACCAAAGTCAGGTCAACAAAATTTTATTATGTGCTTAATGTTTTCAGTCTCATGTTAAGTGTGGTTGGGGAACTGGGGGAGAAAGATAAAACACGACTCTTCCTCTTCTGGAGTTGACATTCCAATATCTTTTCATAAAATAGCTAGCAAGGCATGGGTTTATGTCTGTTATGTGGTTTGCTGAGTTAGCTTCTACACTTTGACATGAATGATCCAGAGCCAATGGTAAGACTCTCTACATATAAGAAATAATAACTTTTTCTAAGGTTCATTTGTTTCAAGAGTAGCTCTTGTTGAATCAAAAGTTAAGAAAGCCATGTCTGAAATATAACTGTAGCCATTAAGAAGAATTGCTATTGAGCCTTTGTTAAGGTTAATGATTATGATAAAAGTTGGACAGGTCATGGTAGCTCCAACATGCCATATAAGATTCGTATTCCTAACAAAACCATTCTCGTGCTTACACTTTTGGAATCTTAAATTCCTGATGCTTGAGATGCTTAAGAATGGGAAGGTGGATGCCACAGAGAATCTGAAAGGCTTTCAATAAGGGATAAAAGTCAGATAAAGCAATTGGACTGACCTTGAATCTATGATGCATTCACTGCCTTTAGTATTCGTGACCAGGGAGGTACTTACTGAAGGTTTAGGTAAGGTCTATCAGCCCTTAAATTCTGAGTTACATTCAGTAAATGTTCCAGAATCTTGGTACTCTGATACAGGCCATACCCTTGAAAGGATGCTCTTCTCCTTAACTTTTATTTAATCCCAATTTTTGAGGTGCTGGTTATGACATATTCTATGGATAAGAAATTGCGATGCATCACCATCTCTAAGAGACCATTCTAGTATACACATCCACTTGAGAAGGAATTCTGGAATCCTTGAATTTGATTAAAATATTTTGATAACTGCATTTTTTTCTTTGTAATCTTACATATTTTATTGTATTCATTTGAAATCATTCTTCTGAGTTTATAGCTTTCAATGTTTGCCAAAGCAGTCTATTACACACAGCAAAAAAGTTAAGAATTTCTGTTATTAAGTCTTTCCCCATAGGGTCAATTCCTTCTACTCTAGATGAATCAGCTAGATATCTATTTATTTATAAGTTATCTCCCTTTTCATAAGCTCCTTGAAAGGAGGGATGCTTTTTATATTTCAGCTTGCCTTGTATCCTTAGAGTATTTCATAGTGTCACTTAGTAAGCTCTAAAAAATGTTTGCTGGCTGACTGATTGATTGATGCAATTAGGCTGAGTAATGCTAGACTGAATGCAATAAACCAAGTACTTCATCCTAGTGTATGCTATGTCCTATACTAGAGAGTCCAATTCAAAACAAGGACTAATTTAGATGTCCATGGTTTCCCTTCCACTACCCTGCCATTGCAATGATGACATAAAAAGAGATTAAAAACCAACACTGTGCGCATCCCAGAGGCCTGCTTCCCGATCTCTATCATTGTCTTCTCTGAAGGGATGGTTTGAATCCTGACTAATGACCTCACATATTTTCCCATGGCATGGAAGACATTTGTACTATAATGACCTTACAGCAACCCTGGCAATATTCTTGCTGTCATGCTCTTGTAACGCAGCAGCCACTTTCAACAGAGAATTCTAAACTCCCACCCTTATCTTGATCTTATTTTTGGTATTTCCCTCCTTGAGTGAAGGTAAGTTCCTTCCAACTAGTGAGTATTAACTGTATGTAGCCTGGACCCAGACCCACCTTATTATCCTCATTTCATAACTCTGGGATGCCATGTTTGCTTCCCTCCTCAGCTTTTCCTGCTCTAGCTCGTAATCAAATAAACAATACCATAACACTCTTCCCTGGGCACTGGGCTCCTATTTGTGTTCTTTTTCTTACACAGTAAGCACCTTGAAACCAGGGACTGTATTTCTTTCTTGAATTTGCATCTCCAGCAACTTTTAACTGACTGGCACATTATATGCATTTAAAAAAGTCTTTCAATACATTCACTATTTCTTAAACAGTAGCTGTCTTTGACAAACCACTAATAAGCTAGCAACTCCTTTACTTCTTGTACACCTGAATCTTGTTCCATGAGGGGCAAGCTCTATGTGCCTCCCTGTCTTATAAATACTATAGCATCCAAATACCACGATCATTCAAATGTTAACTATTTTTAAATGTCTCAGTTCCCTGTTTTTGAAGTTTCTTCTAACTTTCAACCAAGCTCACACTAGCTTTCCCTTGCATTAAAGCCTTATTGTTCTTTATTTTTTAAGTAGTTTGAGGGTTTAACACAAATAAAAATATGCAAAGATTTTTTTTCTCATTTTCTTCACTACACAATTTGGTATTTGCATTGGTGATCTTGATGGCTAGCTGAGTTACTCTCTCAACAACTTTCTGATACTTCGAGGAAACATTGTAAGTAATCTCAGCACAATATGATTTCTTGAACATCAGGAGCACTTCTAGCTCTTTGACATTGTGCACCAAAAAACTTCCTGAATCCACTTGGCAGCATGTGTTTTGTCTTCTTGTTGCTTCTATAACCAATACTGGGCATCAAGATATGGCCCTTGAATCACCTTCGAACCCTGTTGTCAATGACTCTTGGTTTACGCTAATTTCTCTTGATCTTGACATGTCTGCTGTACTGGTGCCAGATGAACTTCTTGGTCCTCTTCTTGATTTCAGGCTTCACGAGGGGTCTGAGGGCAGGCATTGTGCCAGCAAAGAGACAGCAGCCCACATCAACAGAAAGAGAGAGAAGGAAAGAAGCCTTATTGTTCTTAATCCTTATTGTCTTCTCTACTTTTCAACAAGTGATGCTGTGTCCTTTACAAGACTGAGCACTTCTTTAGGACAGATATTGTCTGCCCTCCCTTGCTTAAGCAACCACTGAACACATAGCAGACAGTAGGGTTAAATTTATACTAGATGACATGAGATTTTTATTAAAAGTCTTTGAATATCTTACATTTACCTTTAGTACTGGCACATAAAATTTTGTATAGATTTTTGAAATGTTTTATGTAAATGAGTCAAAAGACTGATTAATCTGTAGACTGCATTTCCTAAAAAAAAAAAAACAAACTACTTATGGTAGTTTTTAATCAACATTTGTTGAATTAAACTGGATTAGCATGTTTGTAGCATCTCTATGGATAGCATAGAATATGTTCATGTTGTTGAATAAATAAGCAAATTAAGCATGAAAAAGAAAAAATCTAAGACATCTTCTATTCTACTGAGAATTATTATTACTTAAATGCTTTGAGAATGTGATGTTGAATATTATGTTTATTATGATATAATTGTTAATGAGCTGGGAGTTATGAAGATCTGAGATCAAATTCTTCCTCATATTTACTAACTCACTGAGCACAGCGAAAGTACTTAAATTCTCTGAACCTCATCCTCTAAGGTTCCTTCCAACTCTATAATACTAGTAACTCATGTTTTATCTTACTTGTGTTTATTTCCCTACTTGAGTAAAAGTTCTTTATGAGTGTATTATAGGTGCTATCTAATGTTGATGGCCTCTTCAGTGAATAACAAAATTCTTTCTATGCAGAAGGCATTTAATAGATGTTTGCCATTCTATCTGTATGTTTAAAATTTGTCTCTTTTGTTTTATATCAACCTGATTTGAAATTATAAATATTCCCTGTCCCTACCCAAAGGCCATTCCCTGTAACTAATAATTTAAAAAGAAAGAAAATAAAAACATTGTCCTGCAAAACTAGCAAATCTAGAAACAAAACAATTTCATCTTTAGTGCTGGGTATCCATAATCTTTTAATTTGGCAAAGAAAAAGAGATTCATTTTCACATCTTTTCTTTGTTTTCCAGCTTTGTTCCCATGGCTATATAGCATTCAGTGTTGGTATAATTGTTATATGTATTTCCTTTTTTGGAGGGGAGAAGGCAAGGAAATTGGGGTTAAGTGACTTGCCCAAAGTCACACAGCTAATAAGAGTTAAGTGTCTGAGACTTGATTTGAACTCAGGCCCTCCAGGGTAAGGGCTTCATTGAGCCACCTAGCCACCTCTATTGTGTTTTTGAATCCCATACATATAGCCTTTTTATTTATTTTTTCCTTGTTCTCTTTCATTTTTTTTTAATTTTGGCATTATTTCATACAAATCTTCTGATGCTCCTCTGCATTTTCATATTAATTTTCTCACAATTCAGTAATATTCTTATGCATTCATGTAGCACAGTTTATTTAGACATTTTCTAGTTGATAACATCTGCTTTGTTTATACTTCTTTTCTATCACAAAAGTATAGATTTAATTACTTTGGTACATATCAGGTCTTCCTATTGTTGACCTCCTTATGATATATGCCTATGCATTGGCGTTTATTATTGTGTTCTTGCTCAGCCAAATGAGATTTCATATGCTGCAGGTACCAAAGTTGATTGTATTTTCCTGGCTAAACAGTGTAACCGTTTGTTTTTCCCATTCTATGTTTTGCTATCTCTTCCCATAATTTCATTATTGACCCCAATTAATCCTTCAAACTACAGGAGACAAATGATCACTCCTCACTTGACTTCTGGCTACATGAGATTGTTTTGGACACTAACCACTTCACCCCTATACACTGCTTCAGAGAAGGTAATGTTAGGCTTCTTTGTGGTTCAGTTTCCATAGTCATGGGTCTGGGACAAATGTCTCTGGACCAGTCCCAGTGAAGAATGAGTACATTAATCTACTTTTTATAACAGAAAAAGAGTTCAGCAACTGTTAAACTCTAAATTCAGAACTGTTCATAATACTTTTACAGATTCCATTGTCCATCCTGCTACCTTTCAGGAAAACAAGTACAAAACAGGGATGGATAAAGCAGCTGCTTAGAGAAGACAAGGGAGGGAAAAAAAAACAATTTAAAAAGGAGAAGCATAAAGAAGAGCAAGTTTGATCCCCACAACAAGTATTGTCTTGGAAAGTGTATTGAGACCAATGTGGTACAGAGTTAGCTTCTAGGCCTCTCTCTGACACTCAATACATAAAAGTCAGCTAACTCCCTCTCACCTCAAAATCCTTTTATCTAAAATAATGGGATTCAACTAGACAATATTTATGTCCCCATAGAGGTCTATTCTTCTCCTAATTCATTCAACAAACTATTATTAAAAGCCTAATGTATGCAGATAAATTTGTAAAACTTTGGCATTTGCCTTATTGGAATTAACAGAGTTATGTTTGGATAAAATATAAATGTAGTTAAGTATACTACTACATAATATTAAAGTATATGTCTATTACAATGCAAAAGACAGCTCTAGGTGGAGTCCTAGGAATAATTCCTTTCTTGGAAGAGAAAATCATGGAAGTATTCCTGTTGAAAGTGACATCTAAGTGAGGGTTTATGGCTATTCAATAGCCAAAATGGTTGTGAATATTTGTTGAATATATATTTTTAAAGTTGTGTTTAATTTTCCCCTTGTACAAATGCTTGCTGATTGAAATAAAACAATATATACATGTACATAGTGTGTGTACGTATGTATCTCAAGTGTGTATGCCTGGGACAGTCACTCTTTTATTTACTATATATGTGTGTGTGTGTGTGTGTGTGTGTATACACATATACACATACATATATACATACATATATAATAAATAAAAGAGACTATCTACTGTATATGCATGCATACATATATACAAATATGCATATATAACTACAAACATGTACATGCATGTACATACACACATGAACACTCATGTGAAAGACTGTCTTAGGCATAGTAAGAAGGTGAACAAAGGCAGAAAGTGCAGGTTGTGGTGTGAGGACAACAAAAGTTTCCTTTTGCTTGGAATGTAAAGTACATGGAATGGAATATTAGGAGAAAAAAAAAACAGGATGAACGAAGATTGAAAAGGATCTTGAATGCCAGAAAACTGCAAGGTGGGTATTAGGGAGCCACTGGAATTGGTATAAAGTGGAAATTAGAAGGGAGAGCAGGTAAAAGCCAAAGGGAGAAACCGTTAGAATGCTATTGTACTATTACAGACAAATGTAATGAGGACTTATGTTGACCATGGCAGTGGAAAAAGTTAGGAGTGGTCACATTCAAGAGATAAGAGAAGAGTAGAATTCATTGGACTTGGTAGTAGTAATAATACCTAGAATTTGTGTACCACTTTAATTTTTCCAAAGTGTTTTACAAATATCTTCTCCTTTGATCCTCACAACAACCTTTGGAGGTAGGTCCTGTCATCATTGACATTTTACAGATGAGGAAATTGACTCAGCCAGAGGTTAAATGATTTTTCCAGAGCCAAACAGGTAGTTAGTGTCTGAGGCAGGATCTGAACTCAGACGTCACAGATTCCTGGTGCTATACTCTATTCACTGTGCCTCTAACTAGCAAGATGACAGGAAGAGCATTGACTGTAACTCCAGAAGTGGAAACAGGAGAGGAGAAGTCATGGCTCTAAGAATGTGTCACAATCTGAGCAGGGATGCAGAGGCTTTATTCGCTTGAGTTCTCAGGCCCCTACTTCAGTGTCAAAGAAACATGGTAAAGCCTTCACCTATAAAAGTCATGAGTCTTTGGAGGAAGATAAAGCTTCAGAATCTCTTGGGGAAAGTGAATGAAACTATTCACTGGGAATAAGGGCTTTGGCTAGTCTCTGTTGTTTCTAACATTGTAAGTTATGTGGTCCCTCCCATTTTTGCTGTTTTACGTTCTAAAGACCTTTTCAGTTCTGACATTCTATAGTCTAAGTTTTCTACTACTTCTGAAATTCTTTGTTCTATATTTTAGCATCCGATGATCCAAAGTCTCTTCTACTTCTGGCATTCAACGACAATATTGTGCATTCTGAACAGATAACTGAAAAGTTTGAGGTGACTCTCTGCAATTCTTCACTCTGAATCAGCGTTTCATCCATTTGCAGTCCCTGAGATGTGTCTTTTCCCTGAACATTTCTAGGTCTCCTGATGCTGGGTCTCTCTTGTTGTTAGGTATTTAATTCTATACCATCATATACATCAAATATGCAATTTTCTGTTGCTTTTATCTTCATCCAATTTTTCCAACAGATGCCAGTTGCATAAGCAGCCTCAGTATCAGTTGCTCAGCAGTTTCTTATGCAATTTAATTTCCTTGTCAGATGCCTAAAAGCACTGATATTAAATCTCATCCAAAAGATCACTCCCATGACCCCCCATTGCTTCTAATGCTTCCAGAAGTTTTGCAGTAGTTATGTATCAATAAGATTTCCTTTCATTTCTTGACTTAATGTTTCTCCCAAGAATGCTCATCAGGTCTTATTTGCTGAGGAAATATTTCTTGATTGTGAATATATTTTCTATGAGTCGTAGAGACTGCATGCTGCAGTAGGAAGAAAAGTGAATATTACAGCCAGGATACCTGGGCATAGGGAGTATTGTTTCCAGTTATATACTCATTAAGGTCTCTCTTAATTCAGAAATTATATGAGTATATGAGATACATTTGAGTGGACTGGAAAGAATAATATCCAGAATTTGATAAGAACTGTATTATAGGTCTATCCCTACTGAAAACTTACTGCGTGACCTTTGACAATTGATTTGCTTCTCTGCCACAGTCACTGGACAAATGGGAATGGATGGAGCAGATGGCCTTTAAGATTCTTTTTCTAAATTCTAATTTCCTTAACATCTCTGTCTTAATTATCAACATTAAGAATGTAGTTATATACAACATTTATCTTAATTTGAATTGACTTCAATATATTATGTAAGTCAATTATAGCAATAAGGATCAATATAAATTTAAAGCAAACATGTCAAACACATGTCCCACAGGCCAAATTCAGCCCACAAAATCCCCAAGTGCAGCTAGAATCAGATGAAAATGTAGTTTGGAGATATTTTATAAAATTAATAAAAATACAATAAAATATAGATGATATTAATATTTGGTTTTCTAGGTCAATATGTGACCTGCAGGGATCTTTATTTAGTTTAGTAGACTCTGATTCTATTTCAGTTTGAAACTATTACTTTAAAGCATTTTTCTTTACATAGAGTTATGTTGAAGAAGCAGGTGAAGATAGGAAGACTGAGCCTTAGGAATGACATCACCCAGTCCAAGACTTTCAGACTTAATAAAAAAGGTTTCAAACACCATCCAAGCCAAAGTGCTCCTGATAGATGCCTTAGGTGAGAAAGATGAGGCACAGAGACAAGATGTCACTTATCCATAGTCACAAATCCAGTAAATGATAGAGATAACATGAACATTCAGGTTTTCTTTTTACTAGGTCAATACCTTCCACTAACTCCAATAGATTTTGATTACTCTTTGCTAAAAGAGAATGTAAGTTCATTTCATCCTCTTTAGGGCTTGGTCATTCTGGAGTAGTCTTTATTCTAGTCCAATAGATCAGACAGATTTTAGAAGATTCAAATTACATTATCCAAGAATTAATACAGAAATATCAAGCTCTTATTTTAAGTTATATAAATAGTTAGAAAGTATTGTGGTGGACATTTGAATCTTTTCTGCAATACTTATCAAATGTAGATGATGTGAATCTGTTATCTTTTAAGTCTGGTAGGCGGTAATACAATGACGTTTGCACATCCAGAAGCCAGGCAGGTGTTTCTGTAATATTTTGAACTAGAAGCTGCCTTTGAGATCATCTAGTCTAAAGCACTTATTTGAAAGATGAAGAAACTGAGACTCAAAGGTGAGAGTAATTTTATCAGGACCAGAAAAGTGGTTAGAATCCACATCCTCTAAAGGGTTATTTCTGCTAAACTATAATACCCCTTCATTAATATTAATTTTTGCTTGGTTATTTATTTTTCCTGAGAGATTATCTTCTTTATCCCTTTCCTTCTTTGTTCCAGGATTATTTCAGTAAGCTAGCAAAGTGAAGAATGATTATTATATAATATGTATTCAGGATGTTGGAAGAAGGGATAGCCTGAGCACTTAGGGCTTAACCCTTGAGCCAACTGAGAATAGATGGGAAGAAGAGAGCAGACCCAATGGGTTGACTTTATCTTTCTTGAAGAAAGAGCTACATAATAAATCTAACTTCCTCATCATAGAATGTGATGCCTCAAGAAGTATTGGATACCTTATCACTGAAGAAGGTTGGTAGGGTCTGAATATCAGCTGTCAGGGATGTTCTAGACTAGAGGATATTGTTATGCTGAGCAAAAATGAACCTTGATGACCTGTCAGGTCTGTTTTATGTTGAGATTCTATGATTGAAGACATTTGATATATAGTCCATGTTTTCTTCGTGGAGTTTTTGGTAGTCTGCTGAAGCTATGAACCTCTTCTCTGAATGATTTGTAAGGCATTAAATAAAAATTACTGGGATGTTAAAAATTATATATATATATATATATATATATATACATACATACATACAGATATGTATGGACATAAAAACCCATATATACCTATATAAACTATCTATCCATCTATCCATCCATCCATCCATCTGTCTATCTAACCTCAGGTTAAGAACCCTTAATTTAGGATCAGATGGACAAGTAGAGAATATAATCTGCAGGCAAATATTTAAGTCTTCGGAGCTTTATTTTTTGCTAGGGATTTTCCTCTCTGACTCTATCCCATTCTAGCCTCCGGTACTAAACCACAGCCCTTCATCTTCCCCCACTCACTACATGATCCCCAAGGTTCTTTCTGTCTCAGAAATTATGAGAACATACCAGAGGTCCTCTTTTAGGGTAGGAAGAGGACTTTTCTGGGATTCAAGAGATATGCAAGGTCTTGCCAAGGTCAGTGACTATTTGTGTGATCTTATACAAATCCTATAATCTTTCAGGGCATCAATTTCCACATCTTTAAAATAGAAATAATGATCTGTAGCCATAGAATCCTCTCACACAGAAAGCTACCCCCAATTTGACCCATTCTGTGGGTGAGCACCAACTCAAAACTGTACTTTAAGAATTCCTACTGCCTCATTTACATGATACTAGACCAAACAGAGAACAGATATATTCAAAGCAAAATGTAGTTAATCAAACAGGATAGAAATGTAAGTGATACAAGAGATTTCTCCCCTATGCAACAAGAGGTGGCCTTTCCAGCAGCATAGCATACTATCATGGGGAACAGGTCACATGAAGGAAACAAGTGTGAACAGATAATACACATGACAGGGCCCAAACTTCAAGAAGACAGATGGTCAGGTCATATATAAAGTCAGGGAAACTCACACAACTTGTACTCCAGAGCCACTGATGTTCTCTGGTGATGGCATCATTTTGCTTTCATCTGGGAATCTATTCTGAGCTACTGTTCCTCTCTGCTGTCTGCTGCAAAATCTTCAGCTAACGTAACCTGTCTTTAATATAATTTCTCTCTGCTGCTACCAGCTCATCTTCAGACATCCTATGGCTTCTTCACCATAGGAGGATAGTTTATAATCCTATTAGTTCTTTTGTGATGTATATAGACCTCAGCCAGCTGTGTTCAGACACACCCAGGCAGCTTTCTAGAAGTCCATAGGCAGTTTTATATCTGTATTTTTAACTCTTTTCTGACTACTGCTCAGGGGTCTCTTTAAATTCATATTTAAGTGCTAGTCTGAACATTTATTTTACTTCCTATCATAATGCAGGAGTAGGAACTGGGTTGCTTATAATCATCTTGAGTATGATATATTCAGTGAAACAGAAACGGAAATAGGTAGACCTATGACAAATTCTCTCTCTCTCTCTCTCTCTCTCTCTCTCTCTCTCCCCCCCCCTCCATATATATATATATATATGTATGTACATATTTACATATATACACGTATATTGAGTTTATATGGGTATATCTATATATCTCTACAGACAGATATAGATACACCCATACACATATATATGTTTATATGTGTATATGTGTATACACATATGTATATATGTGTATATATTTATACGCACACATATTCTTTTTAACTCTCATTAATGCTCCTCATTGCCAATGAAAACAACTCAGCATCAAGAGCCATATTTTGGAGTTGTTTTGAGAATTGTTGTTAGGAATTATTGTATAGTATTACCTAAATACCAGACTTAGAACAAGGAAACTTACTTTTGAATTCAATACATAGTGCTAAGATCTCCCTGTCTCCCTATTAACCTTTTGACAACCACATTTTTGATCAAACTCAGAAGGATGCCTTAACTGGTTGTTGTTGTTGTTAAGTGGTTTCAGTCATGTCTGATTCTTCATGATCCTTTTTTTTTTTTTATTTTTTTGTTTTTTTGGCAGAGATACTGAGGTGGTTAGCTGCAGCCTCAAGGCAACATTTGGACCTTTAGGTTTTAGAGTGCAGCCCTTTGACTAAATCCAAACTTCACAAAACATAGATAAAATAGAACATAGAAGAAACAACTGCTCTTGAGGACCTAAAGGGTCCCATGCAGCCTCAGGGCCACACCCTGAGTTAGCTATTTCCTTTTCCAGTGTATCTTGTGGATTCATTTCATCAGGAAATCAAAGGTTAAATGATTTGCCCAGGGTCACACAACTGGGAAACCTGAGGCTGGATTTGAACTCAGGTCTTCCTGATCCCAAAGCCAGTGATCTATCCATTGAGCAACCAGCTCTCCGTTTTACCAATGGGGACCCACAATGCTTTTCGCCTGATGTTTTTCAGTTTCTCCTTGTAGATATAGGTTTTTTTTTTGGGGGGGGGGGGTTGTAAGTGATCCCATAGGAAGTAAAGAGGGGATGTTTTATAGAATCACCAAGTGAATCATATCAAATCTAATTAAATGTTTTTTTTGGCTTTTTTTTGGTTTTTGGTTCTTTTTACCCAAAGCAGATTTCCTAGCAGTGCAGTATTTAGAGCTCTGGGATGGATTTAGGGAGACACAAGTTCAATCGTGTCAGTTACTCTTACTAGCTTTGTAATGTAGTAAACTGCTTAACCTCCATCAGCCTCAGATTTCTCAACTATAAAATAGGGATCATAATAACACCTACCTCCTAGGTTTGATGTAAGGATCAAACGAATTACTTGTAAAGCACTTAGCACAGTGTGTTGCATAGTAGGCACTTGTTAAATGCTTTACTTCTTTCCCTCTGTCTCCCTTGATACCTTTTCTCCACTTACAATTAGACTTACTAGTCACTAAGTCCCAAGAATCTTATATCACAGCTAGTTAGTGAGAGGACTGTTGTTAGAGCTGAGGTCTCCTCATTCCCAGTCCAAAGTTCATTACACAACATCATAGTCCCAGATGCCAACATAGCAACAGGTGCGATTGTTAGGGTCTGATTTCACTTTCATCTTGGATTGAGATCAGAAGAGCTTTGGAAATTCAAGGGATTTTAAGGAACTGTAGGGAGAAAACATTGATTCTAGAGTCAAAGGATGGAGTTCAAATTCTACCTCTCAAACCTATGAGCTTTATGTCTGTGGATTAGTAACTGATATCTCTGGAATACACATGCACTCACACAGAAACACACATACACAAACATACACACATATAATATGCATATATATATATACATATATATATATATACACATATATGTAGAGAGAGACACAGAGAGAGAGAGAGAGAGAAAGAGAGAGAGAGAGAGAGCGAGAGAGCACAATGCCATTCAGGAGCAGCTTTCCAGAGGACTGTTACTGTGAAGGGCTTTTAAGGTTCTGATTACACAGTATAGTGAACACTCTATTTATTCCATAACAAATCAAAGCAAAACATCCACAGAAAATCAAGGTACAGCATTCACAATATTACAACTTATCACAGAAAATCACAATATAGTATTCACAAAAGCTTATCATTAAAATGACAACATAGTTTTCACCAAAGTGGTCACAATATTTAGAGCAAAGAACAATCTCAAAGTATAATAGTCTTCCACTCATGGGGCACACTTGATTAACTTAATCAGTCACTTATTCAGCAATCAATTACTAAGTATCACACAGAAACCCTCCACCCCTAAGTCACTAGTAAACTACAATTTCATCATTACTCAGTATCCAGGGAGAGGTCTTTTCATCTTACCTTGGGCGGGTTATCAGATTCCCTGGATCCCCTTCCATGGTTGCAGATTCTACCTGGATTCACCAGACTGTCACCTGGGTTCAATGGTAGATAGCTCCCAGTTCCTTGTCCAGCTCTCTGGGTAGGCCCTGTTTCACACTGAAGTTCACAGGATCTAGTCCATCTCAATTCCTTCAGAATTTCTTCCAGGATTTCAAGGCTCAACTGAGCCATAAAGTCCCTACATCCAGTCATAATGTTGTACCTCAAAACATGAGCAAGACCCAAGTAACAATTTAGAATTGAACTCTTTATTGGCCATGTTGGCTGATGGGGCCCCTCCCCAAATCCAATGGCAGCAAACCCAGGGAAAGCCTCAGCTTTTAAAGAGATGTCACCTGGCCAACAGTTAGGCATTACATAAACAGGAACTTGCAGAGAC